>NW_019286125.1:50664-619069 GCF_000648695.1 Onthophagus taurus
TAACCTTACCACAATATTTTAAACTATTTAAATTTTAAAGAATACACGGCTATATTCACAAGGTTGAACATAACCTAAAAATAAAGATAAAGCAACCATTACTAATAATAACATTCAACGTGAACTAAAAATAAGGAAAAACATAAAAATAGAGAAAATTTTAACAACATTTAAGAACGAATAATTCAAGAAAGTACTGATGAAAGAAGAGATGATTCCAGATTTCGAAAATTAAAAGTATAATAGACGTAAGTTAATTTTTGAAGTAACCTAAAAACATGTATTTTTTGAAGAACAAAATTTATTATATACTTTTAATTTGGTTTTTAATGTAATTTTTAAATTGTGTAACAGGTGGCTATTGCTCCTGAAGATGACTAAAAAGAATTAGTCGAAACCGGTAGAGCCGAAAATAAAAGATACCCTTCTGAAAAGCAAAGTTTTTTATTTACATAAAATAAATAGATGTGAAAGAATCGATAGTGATTCTTGATAAAGTATCCGATACTGTGTTGAATTTTCCTTTAATGTAAGAGATTTCAGAGGTTAGCTCAACTATGTAGTTAATGTATCTTGTTTGCCTAGGCGTTCTTTCTGTTTTCGAAAAGAGAGCGGTGATTAGGGGTTTATGATCTGCTTGAAATGTTTAACCGCGGAATACATAGCTAAGAATACTCTGTCAAAGGTTGAATACTTAATTTGGCTGTTAGACATTCTTTTGGAAACGAAGACTACTGGTGAAGTAGTTCCATTGTTAGTTTGGGAAAGAACAGCTCCTATTCCTGTTTCTGAAGCATCACTATATAGAGAAAACGATCCTGTTGGAGAAGGATGTGAGAGAAGTGCAACATTGACCAGAGAGTCTTTGGCTTTAGAGAAAGAATGTTCCTCTTCTGTTGTCCGGAGTGTAAGGTTTTTGATTTTTTCAAGTTACAATCTATTTACTAGTTTATGTAATGAGAATAAGATTTCTGATAGGTTGGGTATGAAACGATGATAAAAATTTCAGATTCCTAAGAAACGTTGAAGTTCGTTTACTGTTTTTGGTTGAGGAAATTTGGATTTCATAGTCAACTGTTTCAATGGTTTGCTTGTTACCTAATGGACAGATCACAAATAGTTTTGGTTAATGTTTACTATTCGGAGCCTATATTAGTTCCATCGGGAGTTCCTCAAGGCAGTGGTCTTGGCAGTTTGTTGTTCAACATTTACATAAATGATATATTTGATGTGGTTGAAAATTCGCTTTGTCTTATGTATGCGGATGACTTCCAACTATATATACGACTTGTCTCCCTTCTTGATTACTTCAGGTTACAGTGCAATCTCGATAATCTTCAGCTTTATATCGTCTCACTTTAAATTGGTCTAAATGTAATGCCATCTCTTTCTCTAGGGAGAGGAGTACTATCTGCGGATCTGGGTGTTACATATCAATTTGATGGTATCCAAAGGCTTGCGAATGCTAGGTTTTGTGAAGAGATCCACAGTTTCTTTTCTAAGTGTTACTGTAATCGTGTATTTTGATTTTGTTTACAGTACTGATAACTATAGCAGTGCCGTTTGAGAAGTTTGTAAAATGTTTATGTTTTAAGTTCTCATTTCAATATTCTGACATGACTCTTCTTTCAAACATTTCAATTCCCCCATGCATTAAATGTTGAGAACTGCAAACAGAACCCGTTGAGCTCCAACGTCTATAGAACATAAGGTTACCTAATTCCCTATGCCTCTGTAGTATCGATTATTACCCCGCAGATTGACGTCACTGGTTCGATATAGTCAGAGTAAAGCGTTGAGTAAACGATAGCCTATACTGTTGTACAGTCTATATAAAATATTTAAACCTCGCATCATGTTGTGTTGTTCATAGAACCAGCTACGTCACTGACCCACCTTGCCCCTCAGAGGAGGAGCATCGGCATTGGGTAACCTCATGTTCTATAGACCTTGGTTGAGCTCTTTCGTTTTCACCCTCTCCATCTTCATTTTTATCGTTCAGACGAGCACAGTTTGCCTATACCATGAATATAATTTTTCGATATTTTGTTAACTATTGTATTAATTACTTTAAGTAGTTAAGCGTTGCATCCCATTCATTGTAAGCATAAATAAAGTACACACAATCGAGTAACTAATCTCAGAAAAAACTACCTTGTACTACATGAAATAAATCGCTCGCAAATTCCTATTGTTAGAGAAAATCACAGAGCTTTTATTCATCATGTGCACACCATTCCAACTTCGATCCTCGAAATAAACCTCAAATTAAAAAGTTTTCAAATTAATTAATTGAAAGTACACGCTTGTATATGTAATAAATTGCAGAAAATCATCAATATATTTAGATTTGTAATGCAACATTAACGCTAAGCTAGCAGCTGCAGGTCACTTAACACTTGAGCTATAGAGGTGCCGAAGTGTCTATACGTAATTGAGCAATCAATACTCTCGCAAACTATTCTATTTGCTTGCGGCACAATGTCCGGCGACGCTAATCAAAGTTACATCACCGTTGATTATTCATCCTGTGTGCGAAATTTGTACGATACGATCAAAGTCTACTTATTCAACGTATAATTAAGTTCTCATATAATAAAAAACTATTTCCCGTTATTAACGACACAAAAACAACGAATCCTGTTATTACCGAAAATGAAAAACAAGATGATTCCATTTCGTGAATGCGTTTCGACATTTTTACACCCTCGTGAGCAGATTTCCGATTTTCAGTATTCGCTGCGATAGAGGGAAATCAGTTGCCCGCTCCCCGTTCGACCTCTTTTTCCCATTCAACTAGAGTACACTTCCAGTTTGATGTTCCATCTTTACAACGGTACAATTTTTAAAGATTTTATGTATAATATAATAATGAAACAAAATAAAATTATTATCATGAGTGTTTAGTACTCAAATTTTGCATCAGAATTTTGAATTATGATCTCGATGCCTTGATATGTACATAATCTGAAGAGATGCATCCTATGTACCTATTCGTTAAGAATTCGCCCTCTCTGCTCTTGCTAAGTGAATTAGCAGCGCTCGGAACGGCCCTAATTGATATATTCAAACGCCGTGTACTGGGACGCGTCTGGCATGGTAATGCGACCACCAAATGGCACGGAAAACACAGCACGTGCTTCGGATTGTATAGCAGGTGGAGGCACTCAGCCGCCAGTAGGATTACGTTCCTGCTGTGCTGTCTGATTATCGATACAGAAGACGGAGGACCACGTTGCCTGTGCTGATTTGATGCTTATTGTAAGCATAATTTAGTATTAATCAGATTTTAAAGGATTGAGTGTTATTAGAAGACAATAACAAGGAAATGAGGTAGCAATATATGATATAATTTTTATTATTAAACCAAAACAAATTCTTACTTGTATAATTAATTTTTTATCGGTTCAATTTATCTCATTGCGGAACCCAAGGCAATTATCATTCATTATCATTAAAGGAAGCTAAGAAGTGTTAAACGGAATTGCGTGAAGTATCTCGTTGGAAGTTAGGCAACAGGCGTCTCCCTGGTGAAACGTTACGATGTGCGTGGACTGTTGATAATGGAGCGTAGCAGGGGGGTTAAGCTTGACAAAAAACAACTTTAGCGCGTGCAGAGTTAATTCAATAATCCGACAATACTCAATTACCTGCCTAATCGGATCAAGGAGAAACTCTTTGCGCTTGACTCGTCAGCTCTGCGGCACGCAGTCAGAAAACTAATTTACAAAGTCGCCGTTAATTCGATTCGAATTAAGTCGCGTAGAAACGCGAAAATAAATCAGAAATTCGCGCACCCTCCCGCCGCCGGATGTCTGCGTTCGGGGACGTGATTTCCGTAAGCGCCTTATCTGAGTTACTGGCGCCAGTTTCCTACAATTTAATTTCGGTCCTAACGTAATAAATTAAACAATTCGATAACTTGCTTAACAAGTTAGCATAGCTTTCTAAGTAGGATCTAACCGAAAATAGAAAATAACGGGGTTTATTTAATATTAAATGTGCGGCCTTTGGGGAAGCATAAAAGCAGTCGGGCCTTTTCCTAAAAGGCTGCGATCTCGTTTATGCACACATGTTCAAAGCGAAGGAGGGGGACAAAATAAAACGAATATGCCGTACAACAAGTAAAGCCGAGTTAAACGACTAAAAAGCAGCTATAAAGGGAAAAACGGGAAACTTTGAACAACGATGCGATTACGTGTCTGAACTTTAATGCAAACTTATCTCGTCAGAAATAGCGAGATTTGTTTCTGGGACAAAACATTCGTACGTTTGTATCCTACCTGAAAATTCATCAGATCTATTTATCTTTAGTTACCCTTTTTAAAGTTATTTCTCTTTAAATTTTACTTTCCAAGATTTCTTTTAAACCTTTTGCAATATAAGCTCAGATATGGGGGATTTTTTCCTGGCCAATATCCCCGCAGCACATATATGCCCGCTAGGGATACAACAAAAATATACTATTTTATACAACAAGTTTATTTATACAATAATAATTTTAAACAACAATTTATACAACAACCTGCAGTTTGATTACCAACTGAAACTAAAACTAACACTAGCACTGTCACTAAAACTAACGCAGAATAATTATCTTGGTTAATTTTGTGTAATGTCAAAAATAAGTAACTAATTAGTATGTATTTACTAGGTGTTATACAATTGTACTATGCATAATATAAAAGAAAACTAAAACTGATGCTCTATCTAGAACTAGAAACATTCGGGTTAAACTGCTATCGAGAATCTGATACGATTAACAGCAGGGCAGTGACATAAAATATGTCA
The DNA here is from genome assembly GCF_000648695.1 of Onthophagus taurus. Classification (NCBI taxonomy): domain Eukaryota; kingdom Metazoa; phylum Arthropoda; class Insecta; order Coleoptera; family Scarabaeidae; genus Onthophagus; species Onthophagus taurus. The sequence goes on from NW_019286125.1 coordinate 55,456, forward strand.
TCATTGTCGGCATTCAACATCATCTGCTAGCCCCAACAAGTTAAGGTGTGTCTTTAATCGGCAGTGCCCAGTAAAGACACCCATTAGAACTTTAATGCTGCTACGAGCAAGTCCTAAAATATTTCCGGGTTTGACAGTAACGATGTTGATAAATAACTTAGCGTGTCTCATTCCAGGAGAACTGCTCCACAGTAGGCGAAGTCTCTCTTCAGACCACTGTCCAATCCTTTGTTTGGCCATCGCAAATGATATACCAACTGCTGGCTCTGGTCCCACAAACGCTTTAGCGCTGCCCTCTTGTCCTCTCATCTGCCGCTTCATTGCCAGCAACACCAGAGTGACCTGGGACCCAGATCCGAAAAACTTTGTTATCACAACTCAGTGTGTTATAAGTTCATTTACAGTCATTAACCAGAACCGACACCGGTTTCACGGAATGCAGCGCCTGGAGAACGGCTTGACTATTTGAGAAAAATCTTGTTGCACCCATGTCAATGTCACTTACGCCTGGAATACAGTACAGTACGTACCCATGCTGTAAGCTTGCTTAATCCGAAGTGCCTGGCAGTATACAACAGCCCCTTCCACTTCCGGCGTTTTTGATCCATTTGTGAACATGCAAATATCGTTTGCGATCTAGGACGGTCATTCAGGCAGTACAATCTGATGCCGAGCATTAATCACTGATAGTGATCCCGTCAAATCTGACGGCATTGATAGCACAATATCAGTGCTTATGTCTACCGCAGCCCATTCGTAGGACATATCGGAACAGCTTAGAGTAGTGATAAATTCATTCTTTCAAACAATTTGTTTTAAATAATCTTCTAGATATAAATAGTGTGTATAAAGTAATATACAACATATAAGTACATTTTACTCGTGCATTGTAAATTACCGAAATCTTGTTTGTTATCTAGTAAAGTTGTGTAGTTAGTTTTATATAAATGTGTTGCAATAAAAAACGGTTAGTTGTATGGGAGTTTTTTAAGAAGGATTCATCTAGTACAGTAACTTGCAAAATTTGTAAAAAGCAATTGAAAAAAATTCGTCTAACATCCGCGACCAATTACGGCGCAAGCACCACGAATATCTTGAATTAGATAGTTTATATAGTCAAGATGAATTCCAAAAGTTAGGAGATCGATCAATAGTTTTTATCCACATTAACACAGTGTCAAGTTCAAGATCAACATAGGCAAATCAAATCTATAACACCATCTCATAAATTCAAGAAACGATCTCGACAGATCTCCCTTTCCTTTCAGTCGAAGCTGAATTCTTTCAAATTCGAAGTACGGCCGCCAGTACAGTTCTTCCAAGGCCGTGACAGACACTTCATCAACCACGAAGTCCACGGCTGCCCTGGTCCAGTTCTGGTGGTATTTAAAACCGTCTATTCGGATGTAAGGAGTGAGTTGTTCATCACTTCTAATCGAGTTAACACCGTCTCTTTGGTGAGACGGTGTTAACTATCTTCATCGTCTGGGGTAAATGTTACACAGACGTGCGGTCTGGGAATATCTCTCCCCTAGACCGCCTTAATCTGGGCACCCTTCCATGGATCTAGTTTGGGTGGATTAATCCAACCCTAATACGCTCATAGCAGTGTTGTAGTTTAGCTGCTTCTCTGAAACAGCTATGGGTTCCTTCGGTTGGATATCAGCCGGCGTAGGCTTCTTAGCCACTTGCTCAGGCGTGGACCCATCAGTGCGCACCTTCTTGGTCAAAGGCTTAGAGGTCTTCGCACTCTCCTCCGATGAAGTATTAAGTTTGTCAATCACCTGCTTGAGGACCCTGGCAGCCGTAAGCGTTTTTGTTGCAAAGTTAGCTTGTCTAGTGCCTTGACAGCTTCCTCTTTACTTTCCTCCCCTTCAGAGTGCAGAAGAATCTGCTCCTCTTCAAGAGAAGGGGAACTTGACTTGGGCGCGGTCCTTCATCTTTTTTATTTCTTTTTCAGGATCGAGGTTTATCCTCCCCTCGTCTACGGTTTTATTCTTACTGGGCGTCTTCATACATATCCCACGAGTAGGGTATGTCATCGGGACAGTGCTCCCATACCCCGATAAGCATATGACACTGAAAGTTGGCAGGTTTCCAGAGTCCGCTTATTAGCAGTCATCACTTCCCGAATGACTAGACGTACAACGCGCACCAGTGTAAACACCGGACATAACGTAGACCGCGCCGCGCACCACACGCATGCGTCCCCGCCCTAGAGCCTAAAGTGCTCTGCATAATCTGTTTCACATTCACTTTGGGGTTTTTACCGAGGTTGTCTCCTCTCGACCAAGGCAATTAAGCCAAGATCCCCCTGAACAGATCCATGAACAATAGGCATGCATGGTATAACAGTTTCGACTATATCAGTCGTCCCCGGCCACGTTTTTTCTCGTACAAACTCTAAGCCACGCGACGACAGCCAGGCGGGAGGCCTGTTTATCGACTGGCATGTCTAGATGCGGTACTTTTGGTATGGTACAGGGGCACCTCTTGAAGGAACAGCAAAACTGCAGTGCGGATCGTAATTCAGGCCATAAGACATGAACCTTGAGTAAGGCAAAACAAATAGGACAAGCCTACCTAGGATTCACCACATCTTCACTAGAACTAGAATCATTCTGGTTTAACCGTCTTGAAAGACGCACGACTAAACCCACATGTTTTTAGTTCTGGATCTAGTGTTAGTTTTACTTTTAGTTCAATAAAAATATACATTAACCAAGCGCTGAATAACAACTAAAACTTGAACTATCACTAGCACTATCACTAGAACTAACACTAGACCTAGAACCAGAAACATTCGCGTTTAGCCATCTTAAGAGATGCACGGCCAATCCCGAATGTTTCTAGTTCTAGGTCTAGTGTTAGTTCTGGTTTTATTTCAATAAAAATACACAATAACTTGATGCTGAATAACAACTGAAACTAGAACTAACACTACACGTAGAACTAGAAACATTTGGGTTTAGTCATGCGTCTTTCAAGACGGTTACACGAGAATGATAAGTAAACTCGAAAATAACAAAGTGGCCCATCAATTTGTCATGTATTCTGAATGACGCTATCATATTAAAAATAAATCAATAAAGAATTTAGTTTTATTTTGATTCGTTAAATTCTCTTTTTTCTTTCGTAAAATTACTTTACTATGTAAAACTGTAAAGATATACGAGGTAAAACTCCGTGTTAACGACCTATCCACTGACACGTTCACGTTTAAAAAACTCAACGCCTCGTTGGACGCGCTCTAAAATCCAACTGCAGTACAACACATTCAGGTTCACATAACGACGTCGTAGGTTGGTGACGACGTTGGCGGTAGAGGCGTCGAAAGCAGTGCAATGCATGTATTGCATAACGAACGACGAGTATTCAAAGAAATCCGTCGGAGAAACTAATGATGTTAATTAGCTCATGTGTCACAACGAGTCTGGGCAGAAACGGGGTGTGAGGGCGCCCGAAGGCGGTTCAGCTATTTACCCTACGGCGCCCGGCGGCGGCGGCGGCCTAACACTAATTAAAAGTTATGACCGAGCCCGAACTCGTCGGGTCATAAAAATAAGGGAAATTCCCTCCGTCCCCCGGCCCTTGAATTCGTTCGGTGGACGTGCAGGTGAGCCGTAAGTCGCCAAGCGGGATTTAATTATTTTTCAGGGACCGAAGTTTGCAATTTCAAAGGCTATTACTCGTCGAACTTTAATGAGTTGTCCTCTAACTTCAATCGCTTCGAATCAGGTTAAATGAACGGCACGTGTCGTTTTCATACTATAAATTGTAAATTTAACTAAATCGATTTTTAAGTATTCAAGAAACTACGTGAATGCAACTCTCAGCTAAGTCTTATGCAAGTTTTAACGCGTAGAAAACCCGTACTACTGTTACTTAAATATTCGAAACAGTATTATATCATTATATAAACTTATATTATATTATGTAATTATAATATATACGTATATTATTATTTATTAAATTATATATGTAGTTGATCAACATTACACTACTCAACATTGATTTGGTATCGATTGCAGCGCTTCGGTTGCTAATAACCTCGATCAAATTAGGAGGAAATATGCATTTTTCATATTAAACGGTGTAGTAAATTTATGGTCCTCTAATGAACAATCCATTATGCTTAAATCGACACAAAACCAATACAAACGACCTCGATTAAGTAAGAGAAAATACTTCAAAACAATTTCAAAATATAGACAAAAAACTCCTCAACTTTGAATTAGTATCAAATAAAGTGCCATAAATGACCTGGGTCAAGTAAGGAAAAATTAACATTTTTTATACTAAGCCACATAGTAAATGACCAACACTAAAATTGAAAGTTGTCTAACGTGTGGAACGTATAGATTTGCAATAAATAATCGATTATTTTCAACACAAGATCACTTACGGCCGAGACGGTGAAAGCCATGAAAATACGCGTTTTTTATATTGGGCTATGTAGTAAATGTCTAGCACTAAAGCAAAAAAGTTGTCTATCTTCAAATAGCCGAGGTCATTAATATATCGACAAAAAAACTGTTCAACGTTAAGTGGACACCAATCGCAGCGACACGAACGACCTCGGTGAAGTAAGGGAAGACACGCATTATCTATACTAGGTCACCTATTATAGGTCCATCACAAAAATAGAATGCTGTCTGTCTTCAAAACGTTGAGATTGGTGATATCTGAAGGTCAACACCTTCAGATATTTAGGAATTTAGGTATGACATTTACTGTAGTCACGACTCCGCTAGAAAAATAAGAACTCATGTAGTGTAGTAATTAATTATAAATAACAAATTGCTCAAAAAAATTAGGGTAACACTTTTTTCGAAATCTGTAATTTTTTAAATAAAAGTTCTAGTCAAATTAAATTTGGTTTACTTCAACGGCATGTATATATTTAACTAAAGAAAATTACAAAAACGATGTTACAACTCTTAGTTACTTCTAAGTTACACTTAAAACTGAAAGCCTACAAAAGATGGTAAATGAATTCAGTTGTCAATTTTCGTTGATTAGAAGCGTCATGAGGCATTTTAGTGAAGTGCAAGTTGCTCGTGTTGTCGCCCTTATTCAGCATGGCCACTGTATTCGACATGTTAGCAGCAATCTTCGAGTTTCCCCTTCTGTTATTCAGCGTTTATGGAATCGGTTTAGGAAAACTGACAAACATGTTAAAAGAGCTGAACAAGGTCGCAATCGAAAAACTACTCAAAATCAAGACCGATTTCTTGTCTTTCCTGTATACATACGCGTACTGCCAGATGAAAAGAAGCGAATGTGAAACCTAGAATACCTGTCCGCGCACCACGTCTTACGCTGCACCACAAAGCAGCGCGACTGAGTTTTGCTCTGGATCACAGATATTGGCAACTTCGTCACTGTACGCCTGTACTGTTTACAGATAAGTCCAGATTTCGTTTAACTAGTTGCTACGGTCGAATACGTGTATATAGAGGTCTTGCTGAACGCTACAGAGCCGCTCCTATACAGGAAGTGGATAGATTTGGTCGGACAGTTTGGGCTGGAATCAGTATAGACAACAGAACTGATCTTGTTGTTGTTCATGGTAAACTAAATGCCATGAATTACATCGAAAACATCTTAGAGGACCATGTGGTGCCTGCTGCATATGGCGTCGGTGAAAATTTTATCCTTATGCGGGACAATGCAAAGCCACATACTGCCGGCATCACCAGAAACTTTTTGCAAGAACGTGGAATTCAGGTCATGGAATGGCCTGAATTCTATTGAACACGTGTGGGATCAGCTTGATCGATGTATTCGTAAGCCCCCTAATCCACCACTAACCATTCAGGAACTGACACAAGCCCTGATTGAGGAATTGAAAAGCATACCCTAGCATAGAGATTCTTGCTCTTCGCAGACTAGTGCAAAGCATGCCGTGCATAATATTAATTTAATTGTTATGCATTTTAAGTATGTTTTGTGTGCTATTGCAAATTCTTCGTAATAGACCATAATGTAACGTAATCAATAAATAAACTAGCAGCTCTGTCGGGGCGCTAACACTGAGAGAAATAGATTGTACGAATCGTATTATAGAGTAAATATTATACATGCAGCAATTCATTATATTATATTCATTATATTTATTGCACTGAATACAATCTCGTCTCGCTGTCACTGTTCGTAGTTAACGTATTAAACCTTATAGTATATTTTTAGTGCATAGTACAATCCATTTTTCTCAGTGTAAGAGTCACAATTTCGATAAATCAATACATGCGAACAGATAGCAAAATAAGAATTTATAAAACCTGCATAAGGCAATGACCTACGGTATAGAGGCCTTTAAGATATTAACACAATAAAAAGCATGCTGATGGTTGCTATAATGAAAACTTAAGAACTATCTTAGGCAAAACAAGGAGAGACAAAATATGAATCACTAACAGTGCGATCACTAACGTACATATGTACTATATTACATATGTACAACGTACTATATTTATAGTACGTTGTATGATGGGACAACAGCGAGAAAGAGAATGTAAAGATTTTTAAAAAATCCATTATATTAGAGGTATAATATATGTTGAAATGAAATAATAATAAGTAGGCCTCTTGACCTCTAAAGTTTTTTTATTAATTAAGTTTATATACTTGGTACTAGTTTCGACATATTATGATGTCATCATCAGCAAAATCTAAAAACGACATAATAACTATAATGATCTTAAAAAATATAAAAAACAATAAAATTGCTTAAATATATCTCAACTTACAGTCAAATAGTTAAAAAATCACGTTGAACAAACAAATTTCTACGTTAAAATAAAACATTATTTAAAAGAAAAACGAAAATAACTATTCTAAACAAGAAAACACAATACCGTACACAATTCAACTCCAAAGACGACTGTCAAATCAACATCGAACCAAATTTAAAACAGGTTACAAAAAGGAATAAAAATATCAGAGTAAAATAATTTTAAAATGAAATTATTTTTTCAAAAAGGCGTATAGTGGTTTATAATAGTTTTCGAGTTGATCATTTAAAGTAAGTATGTTTAAGTTTATCGATTTCGAACATTTCAAGGAAATTCATTTTCAAACCTTTTTTACACTTATGTAGGAGTTGTACATTGTCATAATCAATGTTATGGCCTATTTCTAATTTATGTTTGAAGTGCATCTGGTTTTATGTTCGCATAGTCTTTTTTGCAATTTTCGACCGGTCTGACCAACATACATAGCAGAACAGTCGCAACACTTAATAGAATAGACACCACTACAATCCAAAGCGCTTTCTTTTTGTTTGTAGTTAGAAATGGAATCACCCAGTTGTCCTTTACATTTAAAATTGACAAATACACCATAGGTTTGTAGTATGGTTTTAATATTACAGTTTATTTTGTTGTATGTTATTGCCTTATAGTTGTCAAAGTTATTTTTATTCGTAGAGTATAAAGGGTCTAGTTTTATGAGGTTTTTATACAGTAATTGGTCGATCGTATAACTTGGATAACCATTTTCTCTTGCTAATCTGTTAATAAAATTTAGTTCTTTTAGTCTGGATGTATAGTCTAGAGGATATTTCAATAGTCTGACAATAAAAGCCTGGAAAGCAGCTAATTTGTAGTTATTGGGATGGAACGAATCATAAGGGATGACAGTATTTAAAGATGAGGGCTTCCTAAAAATGTCAAACTTAAAATTATTGTCAATTTTTTGTATTTTTAAGTCTAGGAAATTTAAGCAGTTGTCCTTTTCTATCTCCAAGGTGAATTTAAGATTCTTGTGGATGTTGTTCATGTAAGATAGCATACTATCAAGATCGAATTTACTTCCACTCCACACACATATAATGTCGTCGACGTATCTATACCATTTTATGATATTCTTAAAGAATGGATTTTTGAGTTAACAATGAAGTTCTTTTCAATATTATCTAAATACAAATCAGCTAATAATCCAGAAATGGAAAGACCCATAGGAAGTCCATGTTCAAGTTTGTAGATTTTATTATCAAAGCGACAATAGTTTTGTTGAATTATGTCATATTTTGTGATTAAGTATTTCGATTAAGTCAGCAGTGATGGTTTTATCTTTAAAATGTTGAAAGAATATGTCTTCAATCACCTTTAAAGTGTAAGTGGTATCAACATTGACCACATCGAAGGATACCAGTGTATTATTATCAGGTGAAATATGTTTTAAGTTTTTGATGAGTTGCAATGAGTTTTTCAGAGAGTGTATTGGTTTATAGTCAATTTGTTTAAAAATGCCATACATAAAATCAGTAATTTTAGAGGTAGGAGAGTCAAAACATGTGGTTATAGGCCTAATGGGTAAATTGTTCTTATGGAGTTTTATGAGAGAATAAAGTTGTGGTATGAAGCAGTTCATAGGCATTAGAAAATATAGGTTTTGACCAAGCTTTGTGATAGTATCTTTATGTTTATTGATGATATTCTTAGTTTTAGCTGTTATTGAATTTAATGGGTCTTTCTTAATTTCTTTGTAACCATTTTCTTTTAAGAAATTAATTGTTTCTTTGTTGTATTTATCCTTGTCAATAATATCTGCGTTGTTGCTAGATAATTTTTGTTTTATAGTTTTTATGGCAGTTTGAATACGAAGGTTTTTAATATTATTCTTCCGATTAAGTGATCTCCCTTTATTGCAGCATGACTTTTCATAACTTTTCAGAACAGGAATGATGTCATTTTTATGTTGTCGCGATTGGGTAATTTGTTGATGACACAGTCAATCTCTATGGCTGTTAAATGGATGTCTGTTTGAGTTTGAATGGCGAATTTGTGGCCTTTGTTAAGTATGTCGACCTCATCAGCATTGAACTGTATGTTCGTAAGATTGGTAGTGTATTTAAGTTCGTTATGTTTATTTGCATCAGCTAAAATGTCGTTATTCTTGTGTAAAAGTGCATTCCCTGTCTGAGTAGCTTTTGGTTTATGTAATTTAGGGTAGGCATTGTTGATGAAATTTTGATTATGGGATTTTCTCGTTCTTAAAAGGTGTAATTTTCGTTTTTTACTGGTGAAGTCATCATAACTACATAGGCTGGCTTCTTCTCTAATCTTGACTATAATAAATAAAGAGCCGATTCTTTTTACATTCTCTTAGAGCATAGAGCATAGACTACTAAGTATAGCAAAAAAAAAACAGCAGAAAGATCACAAAAAAGATGGCAGCACAACTAGTAGCCCACCTCCTAGGAGGTACTGCGACAACAAATTAACAGACGGACAGCTCTAAATGAAAAAAGAATGCTTCCAAGGATCGATTAACATCTCCCATGTAGCAGAAACTATCCCCGCATTTTAGTTTTATCAGTTGTTCACTTCATCTTCTGACTTCGCTTTGGTCCACTATGTCCCTTTTTAAGCTTTCTATCTTTTATTCCAGTTCGCAATACTTTCCTCTGAGGATAACTAACGTGCATTATATGTTCCGATGTATAGTATTCTCTTTGCACGACTTTTTAATGATAAATTATCAGGCTTTCTGAGATAAATTCCTACTTGCATGGGGTAGTTGTATAAATCGAAGGTGTCTTTAGACTTCAAACAACACGCTGGCTAACCGGGTTGGTGCGTTGTGTATTTCAACCGCCAAATTTGGATTTAGATAGCGAAGAGGAGTTGTTTGAAGAGAATGGGCAAGCATAGACTACCGCGTATAATAATGAAGGTAATACTGTCCACCAGGAAGACCACCAAAAAGATGGCAATCCACCTCCTAGGAGGTCCTCCGACAACGATTTCAAAATTAACAGACCAGTTTTGAATAATTCAATACTTTATGTTAACAGTTTTCAATTTATAGTTACCGTAACGTTATTTTTTTCTATCAATAAAATTTATTTTGTGCTTTTATTGAAAATTTTTACCAACGTATCCATAAAGGTTTCTTCGACGAAAAGCATTGGAAGATTTTCCGTTGAAGACAGCACGTAGCAAAAGAATTCCGTAGACAAGCGACCTGAGCTACAAGCGGGACTCTAGTCAACTGGAAAACGCAGATAAAGTTAAGTTGGTCCCGTCGTGGGACGCGCGAACTTCCCGGATAATTTAATAACAAAGGCGAAATTATCGTAGGAATTCTTCGACCGCGTCGGTGCATATCACGATAACGTCTTTATTTCTCTCCCTCGGTTACAAATTTCATCCAACCGCACTGCTGGGTAATAAGTAAATTTATCTATTATGAATTGGGTCTAAAACTCGATTCATTTCGTTTAATATTTATTTTTAAGCGTATTGATTTATAAACTCAACTAAATTTTTATGTAAAATTTAAATCTATTTCATAAGTTTCGTTTATATTCGTATTTCGCTATTGTGTAAAATTCCCCGTAGCGTTTTATTCTATATTTTATTAATGGAAATAAATTAGTTCAATTTACAGAACCCTTTATTACACAATGCATTGGACAATTTAATCTTTATTTTTTTTTTGTTTAGAGTGGGTGATTTAATTTTAAATTTGATTCGTTGTCAGTCATATAGGTTGCACTACATGTGTTTGTGTAACTTCGAATTAGTGTTTTCAATTTAGTTTGTTGTGACATTGTGTCACGATAACTCATGTTAGTATTTATCGAATTTTTTTACAAATGATTTGGAACTAATCGTTTATTGAGAGGTTTATTTTATTTGTTGGATTGTCAAGTAACGAAGTTTTTATGAATGTCATAGTTTAGATTATATTAGACTGAACAATTTGAGTGTTAATACAAAGTAGGACTATAACTAATTGTAACTTGGTACTACAGAATATTATACTTGAAACAAACCACCGTTCCATAACGTACAGATTCCGCTAATTAGCTAAATGGCATGTAATATTTACTTGTCGGTGGTCTCTGCTCCGTCTACCGTGAGAAGTTGGATGAACAGTTACCACCACAAGTCCTTTACTGACCCGTGCATCTAGATAGATATAACTTAGGTTCTCTCACTCGCTTCGGATGCATTGTACGGCAGTTTGCTCGCATCCACCGGACGAACTATAATAAACGAGCTATAATAGCTTCCCGAATCATCTAATTTTCCATTACAAAATAGGGCTATTCAATTTTAAAGTGAATAAACTAAGAATGGAAACTAAGAATAAATAGTCGTTATTCTTCTCTTATTATTTTATGTCATTTTTAGCGTATCTTTTGTTCGCTTGACACCTGTCAGCGTCGCCTGGAACTACTTCGTAGTGCCTAATTTGAATTTCTCTTGGTGTGAAAGAAAAGAGAAAGAGAGAAAGGGCAGTCAGGAAAGACGTTAAGAGCGAAACGGGGCGTTTTGACGGACCCGATTGTGCACTAGCACGGAAGCGCTTTTTATAAAGAAACGTATCTGCCCTTTTCAGTTTTACTTTGTGAGCGTGTCCAACCGTGTCGTTTATTTATCCAATTCTAAAACACTGTCACAATAACAAACGAGAACGAAGTTACTCAATTTTGCTTTGTACTGAAATAAGTCAATAAAACCGAATATCATTATAATTTAATGATCATCATGCATGTTTTTTTAGATTCAAACCTATTTAATTAAGTAGTACCAACTTAACCCAGTTACAATATATAAATGCGCTTTCAATTGGGAACGAAATAGATAAATTTACACAGTTATTATTACTTTTATTACAATTAATGTATTATATTGAACTAAAAGTAGAACTAGTACATGAAACGATGTATGAAAACGAATTTACTGATTTAAAACAGATAAAAGCTGGTGTTCCGCAACGTAGTGTACTTGGGTCAATTCTGTACCTGCTTTACACAAACAACTTACCAGACGACAATGAGGACTTACCACAGCCATGACGGCTGCGGGTGATAGAATGGTGTTGATATGTTGTCTACTTGAATGGGAAAATGGAAAATTAAAATTAATGAAGAAAAGTCCGTTAATATCAATTTTACAACCAAAAGATTAGTTGATATGCGGGCTCTACAAATTATCTCGGTATACATCTAGATAATAAAACTCACCTGGGGGGTACATATAAAGAAAAAACTGGAAGAGCTGCGAATAAGAAACAGGCAATATAGCTGGTTAATTGGAAGACAATCAAAGCTATCCATACACAATAAAATACTAATATACAAGCATTTTAAGGATATGCTATTCCCGTATGGTTATATTGGATACAACTATGAGAATGCACCAAGAAAAATGCCATATTGAAAGCATTCAAAGATTCCAAAATAAACGCTTGAGGAACATTGTGAATGCCCAACGGTATATTAGGAACAAAAGTATCCACAATGATCATGAAATCGCAAATGTATATAGCGAAATAAAACGCTTTGAATGAACAAAAACATGAATTTGGAATTAACAACCACATAAATCCGAGTGCCTTATCTTTTTGAAAATGAAAACCTCCAGAGAACATTAAAAAGGACTAAGCCATTTGAACTTATATAGTGAGTGACAGTGGTGAATAGTGAGAGAACAGAGTAAGCATTTCCGCAACAGTCCATTAACCTTTCCTCCAGAGGTGACATATCTTGGTGTTATCTTGGACAAAGGACTGACTTGGAAATCCCACATTAGTTGCAAAAAGAACTTGCAAAATCAAAAAGGTTACGATTGTACTCAACTAGTGTCGAAGGGCAATTGAGACTACATGGGGATTAAATCCGAGGGTTACAGTGTGGATCTACACTTCTGTGATAAGACCCATGGTAGCTCACGGCATCAATTGCAACGACTGGCCTGCCTGTTAATTACGGACACCACAAGATCGACATCAACGATCGCGCTGGAGACTATGCTGAACGTGCTTCCCCTAGATATTTTTATCAGGGAGGTGGCCGTGATGGGGTTGCTTCGTTTGCGATCAGTGGATAATAAAAATTGGAATTAAAATTGGATTACTGGATTGTAAAAATGGGAAAAGTCTTCCTTGAAGCTCGCACAGACTACATCACACCTACTTTCTTAAGCAGGCCACAATTTGGCATTGAGATGATACCCCAGAGCTACTTAAGCACGGGTAAAACGCTGACCTCTGAAGCAGGAATTTTCTCGCCCGATCTCCAGCTGCATCTTTCCATTTCGCGTATTCAGCGTTGAAAAGAAGTTAGCAGACACGTCGTAATCCGCACTGATAGCAAACAGGCGTTTAGTAGGCATCGAACTACATCATCGCTAGTGAAGTCCTGTCGGATGAGGTCTACTCAGTTCCTGGAAAAATCAAAAAGTGACTTAAGACATGCACATGTGAGCTGGCGAACACATCCCATTGTAGAGGATGTTAAAGGGGAGAGGAAACATATCTTTCTGTTCTATATTAACGCTCATTAAAACCTTGGGCTAAGTATGGCGTGTAGGGCTTGTACGCTCGAGCTAAGACGGAGTTAAAATTGCTAGTGCAATTACTTACTTTCTTTTTAGAAATGAAACAAAATAATCTTAGTGAGAGTATATTAAATTTATAACTTAAACACATTTTATCAAAAAATATTTATAAAGAAAACTAATTACGTTTATACACCATTTTTTATAAAACGAAATACTTTGTCAAAAAATTGAAAAATAAAACACGTTAAGAAATAAAAACTAACATAATTTTTCCAAAAACTTATTTACAAATCCGCTCAAATATTTTCGACCAATTGGATGTTCAGGAAATCGTTCCTTAAATTGTCGCTTTGTTTCGTGTAGATTTCTGTCAGCACGAGCAATTTCGATTTTGTGCTCTAAACTCCGTCTAGCCATTTTGATCTCGCCTTTCTTTGGTTATATTTGGTCGGGTAGAATTCAAAGATAGAAATGAAAGAAAATATTTGCATGCCGCTTTAAATAGAAAACTTCAAGGTATCAGGTTATTTTATAAAAAAATTCAAAAAAACTGCCGATTTCTGTTCATATGGGGGTTACTTTACGTTTGCACTGTAGGTACACATACAGGGTGTCCCGTTAAGGATACGGAGCGGCTGTATCTCAACAACGGTAAGGTTGTAAGTTAAACGATGAGCTATAACTTTAACAACATCATTTAGTAGCTTGGATAATACCGCATCGCTTTTGTTTTACGATATTTCTCATATCTGTCATAATAAGGAGGCCAATGCGTTTTCAAATGTTTACATTTTAATATATCCTGGACCATTCAACCGATTTGAATATTTTTGGTTTTAAACTAAGATTAGAACTAAAACTAGAACTAACACTAGAAACTTTCGGGTTTTGCCGTGCGTCTTTTAATAAAAGGTTTGACGTTTCGGATGCCATGTTGCAACCTTCTTCAGAAACTGGTTCGAAGTTTCTAGTGTTAGTTCTAGTTTTAGTTCTAATCTTAGTTTAATTCACACCGGCCGTGAAAGCCTTCGTACTTATATTTTTGGTCTTGTTTGTAAGAGCATTTTATGCTCTTTTAAAAGATATTTTCAGTAAGACCGTTTGGTTTAAAACAAATAAGCTAGAGGGCGTTATCTGCAGTGATTACATATTTTTGCGATTTTTGAAAAAAAGTTAAACGGAACGGTACTATTTACTTCACAGATCCTGGGTCACCATAAAATTTGCCAAATGCTAGTGAAAACCGCATCTCGATATCTCCATCCATTCTCGAATTATAGAAGAAAATGTTAAAAATTCGCGTATCTTAATCGGATCAACTTACCTTAGCAAACAAATAAGAGAGCACAAAAATGATACTACCTAGAACCTTCCTTCACACTTTATCCAAGCTTAAAACTAGTTGAAAACTACTTTTAGCGTGTTTAAAAGCCAACGGATCAATGAAACATCAATAATGGTAATAAAACAAAATAAACCAAAACACTTAGAATTACTAAAATTTTTAGCAAAAATAGCTTACAAATGTTCGAAATGCCGTCCATAAACCACGATGCATTTATTTAATCTAGTTTCGATGGAAAAAAAACGCTGTTTAAGTCTCAGCCCTGGACACGTTTCTAATGGCAGTTAATCTTTTATCATATTTTCCTTGGTTATTGGTTTTTCTTGAAAAGTCAAGTCGTTTAGTCTACCCCATAGATAAAAATCTAAAAGGGATGAAAGCAATGTGGGCTTTGCTCGGACCAATAATGCGTATTATGCAAGTTTTCATCAGCTTCTTAAAAGATGCATCCATAGCATTTGTGATAAAATGTTCGGATTTGCCCGAATTATATTTAAAAGTCAATGGTAATGGTTTAGTCTGTTATCATAATCGGTACCTGTTAAAAACTGATGTAAAAAAATGTGGTGGAGATATATATTATTCTCTTGAGGAATCTTGTGGACAATTATTTCAGGGTTTCCAGATTATATGGGATTGTATTGCGCACCAATGTGATTTACAAATTCATAGAGATGTCTAAATGGGCTACGCGTTGCCAATTTCCCGTAATCGCGAAGCCAATCTTAAAAACACTTCTTGAGATGTCTTTCTTTGTCGTAGTTGCATTGCAAATTTTTGCCATGCAGTTGAATCATATTCGAAACATTGAAAATAAATCATCATATGCTCTATCATACTCTCCTGCGTTAGTAAATGACATGTTTACAGTTACCATCAGGATTGCTTGTCGACGCGTCGACATTTTTGTTGACACTTGACCTCGACGTACTTATTCGATACGTCGACAATGTCAAATGTCGACAACGTCAACAATTCGTTTTTTGAGGTTATATTCATTTAATGTATAGTGCGATTAGAGCGTGGTGATAGTGAAAAATCGATGGGTCGATAAAATGTCGACAAAAATTTTTGTCGACCTGACATTGTCGA
The DNA here is from genome assembly GCF_000648695.1 of Onthophagus taurus. Classification (NCBI taxonomy): domain Eukaryota; kingdom Metazoa; phylum Arthropoda; class Insecta; order Coleoptera; family Scarabaeidae; genus Onthophagus; species Onthophagus taurus. The sequence continues at coordinate 71,194 of NW_019286125.1, forward strand.
CACGTCGACAATTGATTTCGTGACGTCGTAATGTCGACACAACACAACCCTGGTTACCATGGTTATGTGATTTGTTTTTCTCGATGAGGTAACTGGATCCGATTGATGGCAGTCAAGTTTTTAATATTTTCTTCTATAATTCGAGAACGGATGGCAATATCGAGATGCGGTTTTCACTAATATTTAGTAAATTTTAAGGTGACTAAAGGTCTGTGAAGTAAATAGTACCGTTCCATTTAACTTTTTTCAAAAATCACAAAAATATGTAATCGCTGCAGATTACACCCTCTACACTGAGAGAAATACATTGTACGAATCGTATTATAGAAAAAATATTATACATGCAGCAATTCATTGTATTATATTCATTATATTTATTGTACTGAATACAATCTAGTCTCGCTGTCACTATTCGTAGTAAACGTATTATACCTTATAGTATATTTTTAGTATAGTACCATTTCTCTCAGTGTAGCTTATTTGTTTTAAACCAAAGGGTCTTATTGAAAATATCTTTTTAACCCGGCAGTGGGAACGTGAATAACCTTCATATACACTTTGTATATGTTCCTGGGTCAGATCAACCCAACGTTCCCACTGCCGGGTTAAAGAGCATCGAATGCTCTTTCAAACAAGACCAAAAAAAAAATATAAATAAAAAATATTCAAATCGTTTGAAAGGTTCAGGAGATATTAAAATGTGAACATTTGAAAACGCATTGGCCTCCCTCTCCCTTATTATGACAGATATGAGAAATATCGCATAACAAAAGCGATGTGGTATTATCCATGCTACTAAATGATGTTGTCAAAGTTATAGCATCATCTAACATTGAGATAGCGGGAATTTTATGTTTCTCTGTGGCAGTTGCGCCACCTAGCGGTCGAATTACGAACTTCAAAATAATTTCCAACTATTTCTCTTGCCCACTTTGCCTATAAGGATTTTTTCCCAAACCTCTAGGCCTTACCGTTGTCGAGATACAACCGTTCCGTACCCTTAACGGGACACGCTGTACATAGTCATGCGTCTCGCGTTTCTCAAGACGGATATACCCGAATGTTTCTAGTTCTATGTTTAGTGTTAATTCTACTTTAGGTCAAGAAAAATATACAACAACCTGGCGGTGAATAACAACTAAAACTAGAACTAACGCTAGAACTACAACTAGAAATATTCGGATTTACCCGTACGTCTCTCAAGACGGCTAAACCTGAATGTTGCTAATTCTAGGTTTAGTGTTAATTCTACATTTAGTTCAGTAAAAATATACTACTGCCTGGCGCTGAATAACAACTAAAACTGCTACTAATAGTGCTACTAACAGTAGCACTATCACTAGAACTAACAGAAGCCGTCTTGAGACACGCACGGCTAAGGTCCATTACTACCATCTTTTAGTTAAATTTATCTTATAGATAAACACATCTACTAGCCAATCAGAGCGCGTGAGATAGCCGTAACCATAGTAATAATCCCTTAGATAGCTTAACCAGAAAATGGTAGTAACGAGCCTAAACCCGTATGTTTCAAGGTCTAGTATTAGCTCTAGTTTTAGTTCAATAAAAAATGTGGCTGGATCCAAAAAGGTCGTATTTTTTCCTATCGATGACCACGTTGTCATTTCCTTTGTCTGGTGGTAAAACGATATTGTCTGTTTTTCCTCTGATCGTCCATTAATCTACTACAATTATAGTTTATTAACCTGAAAATAATAAACAAAAATTGATGATACAGGCCACTTTGTCATTTCTTTCAAATAATGCAAATGAGTTAATTTACATCGCACCCCTAATGAATTACATACCAAAGATATCGTGCTATACGAAAGAATTCTTCATTATCTTACGACAACTTGAGGTCGTCAACTCTGACATAAAAAAATGATATCCAAAAGTGACGCAAAAGACATAAATTGTTTCATTAGTCGCTTATCCATTTCGAGTGGAGGGTTTTATTGCAGCCCGTTTTAATACTCCTTATCTTTATGTGAGATTATCGTGGAAAACGATCGCGGTTCGACGAAATTGCTACCAACCGCACGAAACACCCTCTTTTCTTAACAAATTCACTTTTTTTTATTTAAAATTGAACGCTAATCTAATCGAACTATTATAAAAGTTAAAAAAATGATATTTCCATACGTAATTAACTAATGTGGTGCAGATAAAAGATCGTTGGACGTACATAAAATTTCTGGATTGATCATCGCTCAAGAGGCGTTTTGGTCGATCATAAAATGGATTTAATGATGTTCAATATTACGTCGTAAAATCATCGTGTACATACAAGATCATAAAGTTTTACTTGTAATAAAAGCAGTTTTATATTCGTTTAATAAGAATGTTAGCCCTTGATTTCTATTTTATATTAGATTTAGTATAGAAAAAAATAACTGAAATTAAATAATGCTTGAGTAAAATTTGCGCTTTTAATGATGGCTGCTCTTTGATGAGTAAAATATAAAGAGTATTAGAGCGAAAAAAACATCATCTGTTTGATGGGATTCCTGGTCTACCCGTTAATGTCAGAGAAAATGTCTTCTAGAGTAGCGATAATTGTATTAATGAAACCGCCTCCCTTCGCTGTCGACTCCTCCCTTGTCCGGGTACTTTATATCAAGTCTTCTTTCATTATCAAAATCCTCACTGTGTTCGCGATGTAATTAATAGAGGTGAGTGTTCTGTGCCATTAGGGCCTTCGTCGAGAGCCGCGATCCTCGCTAATGAATTCTGAAACTATTACACGCCTTACGTAGAGCAAACTATAATAAAAGAGGAGGATATTTGGAACGTTTATTTATAATCGCCTCGGTTGCCCCTTCTCGGCCATCGTCAATCATCATCATCGCGCAGTTTGGCTTGTCGGGATTTGCGAACGGCTCGGCATCACATCGAACCGTGCCGTGCATACATTGCGGTCGCGCATTATAAATATTAATGCACTTATTGCAAATTACGCCTGCCGGAATTACTAGCGTGTACATAAATTATGATCGTTGAATAATAATCGATGCACTGTTTGGGAGAAACTGCAAGCCGCTGTTCAAATATTTAGCCGTCGGCAATCCGATCGTGGTAGCTAACTAAACTGCAATTCACCTAAAATAAAACCTACTAGGCTCGGAGCATGTATGTGTTTCGAAAATTAAAAGAAAACTAATAAAATTGTTTCGAATTACTCACTTTCAGTTTCTGTTTGTTTAAAATCCTCAAGTTAAAATTGAGTTAAAAGTAGTTCAACGTAGTTAAAACTTCAAATCGGCGTTTATATTTATCATCTCCCCACTTTGAATACCTAATGAGACCTACTTTCTATATACATATTTAAAATTTCAAGGAATAAATATCAGATTTATTAAAAATTAACAAGTTTTTGAACTCTTTAAAGTTCGAAGGTTAAAGTACACACTGTTAAAGTTGTTTTGAATTAAATAATACATTTATTTCGTTTTTTTAATAAATATTATAACATTTCCGTTTAAATAATGAAGTTGTGTAACTGAACCCGAAAAGAAATCAAAATGGCTTATTATTAAGTAACAACGTAACTTATAAATTCTGTTTTTATTTACAAAATCAGTTTTACATCCACCGGTGCTTAACTGTCAGCGCGTAAGTCCGTTGTAACCAGCACTTGGATGACAGGCAAATTCAAACAACGATCCATAACAATACTCTATTTATCGCCCTTACTGTTGTTGAAAGACAACAGTACAAGTTTGCTACAAACTTCCGAAATGGCACTGTTATTTTGGTCACGGGAAAGGCGCTTGTCGATTTAAAAAAAAATAGCCTTAAAATTCGTGAAATATCCTCACTTTTTTTAATAGACCAATAATTTACGCTATAGGGTTGAGTTGGGTCCTAAGGGAAAAGCAACATTAAGATCGTAAAGATTGCGATATCGATCTTAAAAAAATTTAGTAATTTGAACAATAATTAGTGGAAATAATTTGATGGTATTGTAATCGCAGACATCAACATGGTTAATATAAAATTGTATCATTATGATATCAATGTACACATTAAACAAAAAATTATTTTACATCGTTAAAAATGTCCAGCTTTCCATCAATATGGTATCAATATAGAGCTACGACCGCTAGCCATTTTGACTTAAGTAAGTCGTGCATCGTTGTTAACTGTATAAGTGTATGTTAATGTGATCTATGTGTATCGATGTAGCTTCTCGGTCGCAAGCGACATCGGCTTAAGTGAGTTATATATTTTTGATATCCATGTCATTTGGTATTGATGTGGAGCCTCGCTCCCAAGCGACCTCGGCTTATAATATATTATACAACAAGACGAAAATACTCGATAATACGAGACGTCAGTACAATACGTCGAGATTCGAGTATTTTCGATTGTCGTGTTGTATATGGCTAGATAGGGTGGGCAATACCTGTGTAATATTGTAATACTGTGTACCCGGATATAGAAAGTACCCGGGTATTTTGAATGTACCCGGGTATTTTAAAAGTATGCGCGTAGTCAACTAAATACTATTTAGTTGACTACGCGCGATTTAGTTGTAGACTTTTTATTCATAAAATAGTCTGTGTTGTATATGGCTATACAACACGACAATCGAAAATACTCGAATCTCGACGTATTGCCTTAAAATACGTCTCGTATTATCGAGTATTTTCGATCGTCTTGTTGTATAATATATTATGATAATAATACTTTTGAAGCCACATGTTCCAATAGCTTGGGTGAACTGTATGAAGGAAACATTACTCAGGAGTCTCAAAATAGCAAAAAAATCCTGAAGCAAGTATCCCTTTCGAACTTTATTGGAAATTCTAGAATGGTAGTAGCAGGGGGGATAGTAACACCTGAGAAGAAACCGAAAAAATAACGTCAACTATTTTAAATGGTACATATTTGAAGTTATTGAATGGGCAAAAGAAATGTAAAAGCTCGCTGTAAGTTTTGTAATACAAAAAGAAAAATTATTTCTGGTGCATTGGATTCAACTACGATTTTTTATAAACATTTAAAACGTGTACACCCTGACAAGTTAGACAAATACATAAATTATATAAATAATACAAAAAGGGACCAAAAAAGAGTAGCAGAAAATGAAGCTGTAGATGCACTGAAAAAAATGTTGTTAATAATATCAATGAACAGTGGTTGTTGACTGATTTTCATTGTATCAATGAAGTTTTTCGTTGACACATTTGTTCATAGACTAAAAACCCTGTTTATCAATATTATGAACGCATATTCATTAGCACAATGAAATATAATCATTATAATAATGAAGACTTTTCATTGGCATTTCAAACGTTATCATAATCTAACTCAAATTCCACATTCAGATGTCTGGAATGTAGTCAGGGTTTTCAAAATTTAGCTTCTTTTAAAAGACATGTTATTCGGGGTCATTATTCTACGAATGCATCTTCTATAAACTCCTTAATATCAAGTGATAGTTTTAGCGAAATATCAATAGATTAAACTAAAAACTTTAATATAGCAGCATCCTTGCCATGTGTTCAACCTGAAAAAAAAATTTAGTACCACCACCAATGAAAACATACACAAAGAAGAATTGAGATTTGAACTTTTCAGCAACAGATAACCAACTCTGGTTCAAAATTTTTGCTTTGTCTTCATAACAATGACAGTTTTTCAAGAAAAAATGTGCTCCAAATTCAAGATCATATTAATCAATACTTACTTGAGCTGTTATTAAATACATTTATAGCTTTTGCGAAATGTAACTTTCAATATAACCAGTCGTTGTTCACGGAATTTTGTAGTATAATGTCAAATTGTAGAGACCCATATAATGTTTCGGATCAGAGTACTTATTTTATAATTTTTTAAAAGCTGAAGGTTCCATTGAAGGTCTTAAAGACATTACTGATAATGAAGTAAAGCTTGTACATCGTGTAGGTATATTAAAAAATAAAGAAAGATAAACTAAAGCTGTATTTATGCCTTTAAGGTTTCAATTTAAAACTTTTTTTAATAGGAATAAACTATTACATCCAACATTAAACTACATGGATAGTTTGAAAAATAGTGATAAACTGACAAGTTACAGGGCGAACTATGGAAGGAAAAAATTAACTTTTGTTGTGGAAAAACTGCAATCCCGTATTTTTTATACATAGAAGATTTTGAAGTAAATAATCCTCTTGGTTCGCATTCCGGGAAGCAATCTGTTTGTAATGTGTATTATTCGTTTCCTTGTTTGCCAATGAAAGAGTCTAAACTAGAAAATGTTTTCATGCTGGAGTAGTAATGTCGAAGGATCTAAAGACATTTGGAAATGAAAAATGTTTTAAATATTTCATAGAGTAAACTAAAATAAAAGATTTAGAAATCAACGGAATTGCAATTGAAAACGGTGACAATAAAACTGATAATGGTCATTTCATAGTAGGGCTGGTTGTTGGAGATAATCTCGGGTTAAATTCTTTCATGAACTTTAGCAAGTCGTTTTCTAGTAATTTTTTATTGTAGATTATGTAGGGCTTCATTGCATTGATTACACATTATTTTTAAGAAAAAGGAGTCAAATTAACGCTATCTGGTAGCTATCAGCTTGAAAAAGAAATTTTGGAAGGATCTTTGTTGAAATTGATACTTCTTTCAAAATCAACATAATTTATTTACTGACATACATATAATCATTATAATAATATAATGTTTAATTGAGAATTTTAAATGCAGGAGTATTACCGCACGCAAAGAAGAGGTAGGATTTATACTAAGTACTATAAATCAGTGTCGACCTTCAAGAGGGGTGTTTCCAAATATGTAACTTCAATAACAACAAAAAAAGGTGAAAAAAAGGTCGAGGCATGAGGGTATTCTAACAGGTAAATCTGCACTCACAGCTTGATTAAAAGTTCTAAAAATACCTATTTTCAGAACCTGAAGAAGATGCAGAAGGGCTCTTAAATTCGATAATCAATCTCACTTCAGAACAGTTTGATGCTACATGGAAAGCATGTTGGGGATACCGGGACCAGTGCATTAAGGCATCAAAATGTACCAACGAGATCATCGATAAATGGCCTTTTTATAAAACCCCATTTGGTTATAGACTGGTATGAATTCTAATTCATTTTTTTTTTAATTTAAGGGTATTTTGTTTTAGATTGACATGGATTTCAAATCAGCGATTAATGGCAAAGATGGGTTGCTGGAAGGATGGGACAGAGTTTGGCAAAAAATCTATACTTTTTTCAGTTTAGAAAACCATGTCAAAGACAAGTCAGAAAATTCTGAATGGGAGGCTTGCTGACGTCACAATCTCTGAAAGTAAGTCAAATGGTTACAAAGGCCAATTACTTTATTGAAAAATTAAAATTTTGCCATTTTCTTTGTAACTAAATTGTCAGGTTTTTTTTATTATTTATGGTTTCACAAATGGACGTAATGCTGCTTTAATTTGGGCGCTACATGGCTGTTTGGTGCCCACAGCCAAAAGTGTCAGGAAAGATGTAACTGGAAAAAAGTCAACCACTAGATACACCATCAACGATTCGCAGGAAGCAGTAATATTTGTTGGTGGTTAGTCTTAGTGAAGTAGAAGACCGGATACACCATACTCCAAAAATTGTGTCGGTAAAAGTATTTTTGAAATCGAAGAAATATTTATTCAATTTGACGATATTCGTTATAAATGTACAAACATCATCAGGGCTCTAGACATTTCTTTCAAAATAATGTATTTGTTTGGTTTAGAGTTCCCTCCGGAGAGCGAAATGTTCTTTAGTTTTTTAAAATTTTATTTTTTTAGGTTCAATACGGCATGCAAGTACATTAAGTTACAAATTTTTAACAATTATTTGATGAGTGTAATGGAATAAAAAAGACTGTAACTTTTATAATAGTAATAAGTAATTATTTTTTTTTGGAGGAGCTTGCCAAAAAAATTCGTCAAGTTGCAAGAGGTGATTTTTTAAAAGGCAATAAAACCATTAGCAAACTCGAATTTGAAAATAGAATAATTTATTTCATTATAGACATTTTATCTCCATTAAATATTGTTGAAAAGGAGAGTTTTGAGCGACTTTTTAGTAGACTAAGCCCCCCCCCCCCATAAAATAATGAACCGAAAAACACTAACAACAAAAGTTTCAAATATTTATAACGACCAATAACGACACATAAAAAATATCATCAAAAACCAAACTTATATTTGCCCAACCTCTGATGTTTGGTCTACAAAACACAGAAGTTTTCTAAGAATTACTGCACATTGGATAAACACCACTTCATTGCAAAGAGAAGCTGCAGCCATATCCTGTCGCAGACTTAAAGGAGCTCATACATACAATGTAATTACCGAACATTTAGAGGAGATACATCTAAGTTATGGTATTATAGAGACACATATGTGTAGACACATGTATATACATGTATTTTACATGTAGGCACCGTAACGGATAATGGATCGAATTTTGTAAAAGCTTTTCGCGAATTTGGTATTAACGAAGAGATCAATAGACGACGATGCACAAGCAATAGATACTATTGAAGTAGATGAAAGTGAGGACACTGCATCACATAAATAGCCGAAACATATAAGATGTGCGAATCATACCCTTAACTTAATTGGACTTTTTAATTATGGACTTCAAGAGTGTTGTTAATAGAAATCCAATGTTAAAAAGCAGAAATACAAAAACCGTTTTGAAGTGTAGTGAACTTTGGAAAAAACGTAGCTACCCAAAAAGCGGTGAAATTGTTAAGGAAACAATAGAAGTTCACTTAAATCCGTCGACTATAACACGCTGGAATTCAATGTACGATTCGGTAGTACAAATAATAAAATACAAAGGATCTCCTCAAATGCTGTTCAATAAACTCAATATGTTTTAAAGAAGTTGAAATTCTATATTTGGAAGAGAATACAAATAATAATTAAACCTCTTGCAGAAGGTCTCGATTTATTACAAATTGAAAGAAACACTTATTTTGATTTCCTATTGCCAACGTTAATTTCATTGCGCAATAAATATGAAAAACTAAAACACACCAATAAACTTAAATATGGTGGGGATATCATCATAGATATGTGAATTGAGAAATTGCAGAGTAGGTTTTCAAACATTTTTCTTATGAAGATCTACGATTCCATAGATGCATGTGTGTTGTTACCAAATTTTAAATTGAGATGGTTGTCAGGTATGAAGCATCCAAATTTAAACATTGATGAAATTAAAAGATTTATAGTGCGAGCAGCAGTGGACTTAAAAGAAGACGACGTTGAAAGCTCGCCTGGGGAGGAATATAACCTAGACGACTACTTTGATTTTAATGAAAGTGAGGTAGAAAAAAACATAGAACAACTAAACATTATGGACCAAAAGTTGAGTTAGAACTACTACGGCATTTAGATGATAAACGTACAACTTTAAACATTATTCATGAATACCCAACATTAAAAAAACTGTTAACGTTATGAATGAAATAGTCTAAATTATATCAACAAAATGGATCCCTTTCATAATTGAAACGACGATATTTTATGCTGAATTGCAAAATTTGTCAAAAAACTGAAAAAATGGGTCGTACACTACTCTCCAAAATTATCGCACCACCTAAATTATGCATTAAGTTTAAAGGTATTTTTTTTTTAATCAACGGATGGATTTTGATGATTCTTTCTTCACGATATAGGTTGATTTTTAAGGAAGAAATGTGTTGATGGTTTCTGACAATTGTCAACGTTTTACCCATATACGGGATGTAAAAAGAAATTTATGTTTTTTCTTCTAATTTTGTAACACCCTGTGGAATTTATCAGAAAGAACCGCTACATTCCATTTACATTACGTTAGAATGGCAACCCTTCTCTACATTTTCGTTCAAGAATCATCTCGATATCTCTTTTATCAAGGAAGATACACATTTTTTAAGTTTGACTTAATTTTGTTGAAATATTATCCTTACTAATGAAACAAGCAGGCTATGAAACATCAAACAGTTTGGCAGAAATGCTTGTCAATTTTATTTACGCATTTAGCAAGTTGCTGCTTTGGGTTATTAGTAAGGGTTATTTGACATGGATCGTATTTCAAGACATTTAAACCGCGATGAGTGTGTTGAGGCAGTTACTTTAGCCAATGAAGGAATAAGTTATCGTGAAATAGGCTTGAGATTAGGAGTTTCTCATACAACAATATCACGTGCCGTTCACCGATTTCAAGAGACAAATGATCATACAAGATAACCTGGACAAGGAAGAAGGAGAGTCACAACACTACGCCAAGATCGTTTTATTAGACTTCGTGCTTTAAGGGAACGTTTTGTTACAATGAGAAACTTACAGATACAAGTAGCAGATGTTCATAATATTCGAATTAGTACTAACACTGTACAAAGGCGTCTCGCCGAAGGTGATTTGCATGCAAGGATTCCTGCCAGAGCACCAAATTTAAACGCAAATCATCGTAGAAGGAGATTGCAATTTGCCAGAGAACATGTTGAGTGGAATGCTGATGACTGGGAACAAGTACTGTTCACAGATGAATCAAGGTTTTGTTTATACAGCTCAGATGAACGCTATGCACAGTGCAACATACGACCGACAACTTTATTTAATGGAAGATCTGTAATGGTTTGGGGTGGAATTTCACTTACAGCACCAACAGACCTTGCTTCTTTGCGAAGAGGTTCATTAACAGGTGAAAGGTATATTACAGACATTTTATCGGAACACGTGGTACCCTTTGCTCCTTACATAGGAAATAATTTTTTATTAATGCATGATAATGCAAGACCTCATGTTGCCTATACGGTCCGTGACTATTTGGATGAAGTTGGTATACAAACCATGGACTGGCCACCCTGTAGCCCTGATCTCAATCCAATAGAGAATTTATGGGATAATATTGATCGTCAGTTAAGGGGCCGACATCCACCACCTATCGTTTTGGACAACGTTGAGAGGATGGTAAGATAGGTTTGGGGTGTAATTGATCAAGATCAAATTCAACGCTTGATTTTAAGTATGCCACGTCGCTGCGAAGAAGTGATACGTAAGAGAGGCGGAAATACACGTTATTAGGTGATTTTGAGAGAATTGATTAAGGATTATGTAGTGCTTTTAGTTTTCATCTACTTGTTTAAAATGTTAATAAAAATTCGTTACATTTAAACTTGTGTATCTTCCTTGATAAAAGAGATATCGAGATGAATCTTGAACGAAAATGTAGAGAAGGGTTGCCATTCTAACGTAATGTAAATGGAATGTAGCGGTTCGTTCTGATAAATTCCACAGGGTGTTGCAAAATTAGAAGAAAAAACATGAATTTCTTTTTACACCCCGTATATGGGTAAAACGTTGACAATTGTCAGAAACCATCAACACATTTCTTCCTTAAAAATCAACCTATATCGTGAAGAAAGAATCATCAAAATCCATCCGTTGATTCAAAAAAAAAAGTACCTTTAAAAGTAATGCATAATTTAGGTGGTGCGATAATTTTGGAGAGTAGTGTATTTCATAATGTAACAAAATGTAGCAAAACCCAGAATTAATTTTGTCATAATCTCAGTTGATCCCAGTTCTTTTGAGTTGAACTAGAGCAAACCAGAACACTCAGAGATAGATTTAAAAAAATATCTCAGTGTCATTTGTAAACTTTTATAAGTGACTGAGTTCATGAAGGAATAAAGCTATTCAGAAATTTACAAACGCCATCGAAATGAAAATAACTGGAGTATTTCGAAATTATTCGACGTTAATCAAAAGGGTCCGCGTATACACAGGAGTCCCGAAGAAGGTTAATCAGTTTACTTTCGTCGGTTCGTGCCGCGCTGCAATTTATTCAGAACTGTTTTATTGCCTAAAATTAACGCCGGCACTGGACGCCTTTCAGCGAAACTAATTAATTTATTTATCGTTGTGATTTACGCGCCGCCAGCTCTCTTGCCACGGCTTAAAGCGGATGTCGCCCTGCTCGTGCTACCTTTTTCATCTTCTCTACCCAAAACTTCGGAATCGCGCGTTCACCGGATGCATTCTGGATCAAGACCCGCTTTGCAAACTTAATTAATTCCCAGTACTCATATACATGCACAACCTCATTAAGTTCTCAGTTTTCGGCTTACAAAGGTGCAAAAAGATTTCTTGTCTGAAAAGATATAAGTCGTAAAGAATACGTGAGTACTTACGGTTCTAATCTGTCTTCCCGAGGCCATCGTGCGGACTTTAATTCGACGCTCATTAATCAAGACATTGAGCCGTGCCTCGTACCTAACCTTTTTCCTTCGTTTTCTTCGTTCGTTGGGAACGCGGAGAGTTCACGATAAATTTACCCCTTTAATGCGTCCTTTTTGTCCATTGATACATTAGCCTGTTTTTGCGTGGGGTCCTTAACGTCGCTCAAGTTAGCTTTCGTCCTTCAACGGGGACAAGTAACAAGACCCATCAGATGAATCAAGAATCAGCGTCGAAGGCGGTTAATGAAGGTAAGGATAACGTGGAGTTATAAATATGCTAAATCAGCCCAATTAACTGACGGTAGAGAGTAAATTATTGAAAGCGCCGTTCTGAAATTCCTTCCTTTGAGATTTAAGTTTTCGGTTGGTACTAAAATTATTATGCCGGTTAATTAAGCAGCTTTAATTGGGTAAGTTTTATTTATACTTTTTTGGGGTGTATTTATTTTCATTTAATCGTAAAATTAAAATAAAACTAAAACACAGTTTTGATGTTTTAGAATGAGGGTGGATATTCCATTGCTCAATCGTTCTTTGACGCGTATCAGATAACGCTTCCCCTTGAAAACACCTTGCAAACACGATTCTCCATCTGCCTGGAATAACAAATTAGAGCATGCGAACCCCTTACACGCACGCGTCTCTTCGCTTCGTGATATTGAAATTTGCCGACTTTCGCTTGCAAATATGAACCTTCCGATGTTGACAAATTGCTTTCGGGTTGCCGGTGCGCCTGCGGGGTCGCCAGATAGTAATCTCCCCCCTTTAAAACTTTAGCTGTTTTCGTTTCCGAAGCAAAACTTTTCCTCGTATCTACCTTTGGTCGATTTTTATTATTATAGAAGTCGCGCGACCGATCGTTTAACATTTTATCGCCGTTTAGTTTTAGGATGTTTTACGCTCGTCTTGTAAAGGTTTGAGTAAAAACGAGTATGAGAAAATAACGCGGTTAAGTTGGTTCTTGGCGAAATTTTCATTATCTACGACCGTTTCGGCCTTTTCGTCGTAAAGAACCATCGCGCTGACAAAGTGGCTCGCTATCGTGGCGGCGCCATCTACCGCTACCTGGTCGAGTGCATTGCACTCCGGATGCGGGTAGTACAAATTATACGCCACCTTCGGCATCACGGTGGTGGCGGTGGCGGCAGCATCTTATATTTATGGAAATTTATTCGTGCAGTAATTCCACTTGAGCCATCGGTTCGATACAGGATTCGCCATTTTAAATAATGGATTGCTATAAACACGCTTCGGAATCCGGGAAAATAACGTTTTCCCATTTGGAAAGTTCTTGAACGATTCAGTTGAGTTCGGTAAGGATTCGCAAAGGTAAATCTATACGAATAAATAGCTGTGGTTCACATTACACGATGAAAGAAAAAGTTCGATAATGGGACAACAATACGATCCAATTTACTACAATTTACCAAATTGACCAATTTACTTTTGATACTTTTAAATTATTATCCATTACATTCGATTATGTTGATTGTTACCATATCAAGCATTATTTTTCCTTTATTGTTTAAGCTTTGGTCGATTCGTAAACCAGCAATTAAAAGGATGATTACCCGCGTGGTTGCGATATCAGCGCAATTCGATCTCCAACCTCGATACTGCAGATACTGCGTTGGTCGTCAGTTTGGATTGTGCTGAAACGGAAAACCACGGTGGCATAAAATTTTTACGCCTCATGATCCCAAATAATAACTTGGAATAGGTTTTATATTGGGCTCTAGAAATTGATAAAGCCGCCAGTTCATCGTACATACGAGCGTGGCGTATGGTCTATTTTAAAATATTCTATACCAATGCAACTGGGACGGATTTTAATAAAAAAAAATCAACGTTCGTTCAATTAAACACGGGTGAACAAGTTTTCGAAAAGTTGTCGTTTGGGAATTCTACTGTATATGTGAGTTTTACTCTAATCTGCCGTGTTGCGCATAAAGTAACCCAACAGAGTCATAAAAATTTATCGCTAGCTTTAATCGATGTCCATGCTCCAGAGAGCGTTTTAACGCACCAGGCTAACTAAATACGATTATAATGAACGTGTCATTGAAAGTACAGCAATTGTGGATAATTCGTTAAATACTAGAATGGCGTTGTTTAATAATATGAGATAAGGATTTGCTTTGTCATAATTTTTATTTGGCTTGTCACGACCTTTTATTTGTCGTGATAAAATTATGAAATTTGTTACACATATTACTTATTTCTTTCTTAATTTTCGAAATTTTTTGGATATTATGGATGCTGAGACCACCCGTAATATTTTTCTTAAAGACGTGTCAAAACTCGTTCTCATCTGACCACCCTTGGGACGACCGTCAATACCAGCTTGAGTGTCTGAAAAGTACAGAAAAGTACATTGTACAACTATAAATTTAATCCATATCTTGTAAGTTTTATATCGATCTATTTATGTAAATGTTGATATTCTATGAAAACGTTTCGTAATCGTTAGAACTCAGAATACCTCTTCAGGTAGACAAATCATTAATGATGATACCAGAATTTCACGGGAGATCTTCATAAATTTATCGCATGTTGCGACATTGCTAACGCCACCAGTATCACGCGTACAGATAAAGACTCATGTTAAGAAGTTAAAATAATATTGCAAGAGTAGTGTCTTGAAAATAGAAACCTCGCACAAATTCAGACTGAACTTCTAAATTCGAGGCAGTAACCCGGTGAGGATATTAAATCGTTTGTACCTACATATACGGCAATTGTACTTATAACTAAGATTAATACGAAGATATTGGAGACACCATGTCGTTGGCATGGAGGGCAAATAGATGTGCGAAATGGATAAACAAAGAAAACCCCACATCGAAGAGACTTATTGACAGATTAACTAAGTGATAGCATGAAAGCTGAACAAGAAGAAGAGAGCACATGGCGACCATCACGTACTCCGCCATCTTACATCATTTTCTGTCTAGGTACATCCTACCCATTTACAGAGGAAGTGTTTTGTAATAATTCTGTGTTCAGTGGATGCCGTCTAAGTGAAGTACTCATTTGTAGATGCCACATATATTCGATGTGCAAATACAAAAAATGTTGGTCAAGTAAAATTCCATTGTTGGAGTTGATTTGGTTCTTATCGCAGAACCATCAGAAATTTGAAGTTTCGTTGCTTTCAAACAAACTTAAGGTAACAAAAGTAACAGTTTTAACAGGAGGCTCTTCGATTTGAGTACCTCTTCTCTGAATAGTACGCTATCGATTATAGTCTGTTAGCTTATCGGGTCATACCTCATATTAATAATACTACATAATCGAGCAGTTAGCCTCTCACAGTTTGCCATTATTTGATTTAACATTGCAGTCTGGGAACAAAGCTTTAACCGTTGCTAACATGCTGTCAGGTTTAAGCTTTGTGGGGCTCGATGTTTGGCCTAATTTCTTTATTACGAGTTTATAACTCAGACTCTAGCGGTTAGATTAGATGAAAATTAAAGGCTATTTTATTTATTTAAATGTGATAAATCAAAAATGAACACAGATTGAACTGAGTCGTTTGTATTTTTTAGGATCGGTTTGACATATTAGAGTCCAAAAGTAGTCGGTCATCATGCCATCATTCCAAAATCGTTGGTATCGACGCCCCCGATTTTCGTCATGTCTTGGCGTAACCGCTCTCCTTGTTCACCGTTTGTATCGCCTACTTTTCAGGGAAAAAATCAAGATCGAAATGCAGTAAATGAATCTTGAGTATCAAATTGCGTATTATTTCTTTAAAATTCGAGGATTTGCGTTTACCGAGGAAACTGTGAACAACGCTTTGAAGTGATACCCACGCTGCCGCTTCATTGGTAGTTAAACATTTTGTAAAGTTACGACCGCATTGACAAAGATTTTAATAAAGTCAAGTTTTATACCGATACGTTTATGCCACAGACACCAGATCCAGATTGCATCCCAATCAAGAGTACAATCACCTTAGTTGGCAAAATATGTGAAATAATTCATGTGTAACACGTATACGTCAATCACCTATTTCAAAGAAAAGTCGCATGAGACCAATGCATATTTTTGCAGGCGGTTGATATGACCCACCCGTGGGTTATAATGTCTCAGACGGATATTTTTTTGGATTGTGTACTTTTCTTACTTTTTTTACTTATTATTTATGTATTTTTGTAATAAAAACTTTAGCACAAATTAATGTTTTCTACGCCCTCCGTTAAAGAGTAGTCAAACACGAAAAAAAAATTTTGCTGAGGTGCCAATTTCTGCCAAGTATATGACGAGGTCTCGATTTGAGAATATTCTTGGTAATTTTCATTTGCATGACAACAATCAAAATACAAATCAGGACAGACATCGATATATTCAACACAATCAGTGGTCGTTTATTTCGTTCATCACGTAATGTTTGTATTGACGAATCTCTTGTGCCATTCCGTGGAAGGGTAGTATTCCGGCGATATATTCCCAACAAGAGACACCGGTATGGTATCAAGCTGTTCAAGGTGTGTTCTGAAGGAGGTTACACTTGGCGAATTCAGGTGTATGCTGGAAAGGATCCTACTAGACATGAATCAGTAGCAGAATCCGTTGTACTAAATCCAATGGAAGGATTGCTGGATCAGGGCAGAACTTTGTACACCAACAACTGGTATACGAGTGTGAATTTGGCTGAGAAGATGCTGGATCGCTCAACAAACATGGTAGGAACAATGAGAAGAAACAGAGTAGGTTTACCAAAAGACAAAGAAGTTGAAGCGAGGAGAAATGGTCGCCGTGCAAAACAAGAAAGGAGTGATGATCCTCAGATGGAAAGATAAACGGGAGCTCTTCATGCTGTCCACGATGCATGATGATTTGAGGGCGACAACGAACAAGCCAACTGTAGTTCATACGTATAATGAGGGCAAGATATTCATGGATACAAGTGAACAAATGGCCAGTTGCACTCCCTTTGTCCGCCGAACGTGTAAATGGTATGTTCGTGTTTTCTTCCACCTTCTCATGCAAACGGCATTAGTTAATTCCTGGAAATTGTATTGTGGAAAAAAAGGGAAGATTAGATTCACAAAATTCAAAATTTCGATAGTCAGACAGCTGCTTCCTAAAAATGAACCATCTCCCCACTGTTTGGAAGTAGCTGGTCCTGTAAGAACTTCAAGGAAGAGCTGTATTGGATGTTATCAGGACTTGGCTAAGACAGGCAGTTCAACTACAGCCGCAAAGAAAGCAAAAAAGCTCAACACGAGATGCAATAAATGTCAAAAAAGCTTTTGTTTAGATTGTTTTGGTGCACAACATAAACGGTGTATGTAATGAATAAAATGATTATTGATAAAATAAATTTAGATATTATAATAGTTTTTTTTAACTAAATCGATATATTCAAAATATCTTATGTAATTAAAGACATTTTTTTTGCTCATTTCTGTTGGACATTCGTCTATTACAAATAATTTTATTACAAAACCAAAAAGAAAATCTATAAAAAAACAATGGCAACAACATAAAAAGTAGCGCGATATGTCATGACCCAACGGTGGGTCATATTGTCTCTCAATGATAAACATTCATGACCCACCGGTCATGATCCAGACTGCATCCCAATCAAGAGCCCAATCACCTTACTTGGAAAAATATGTAAATCAATTCATGTTGAAATTAAAATAAATGTACCTTCATACCTTTCGATCGCCACAAATTTTAAATTAATCTTCATTGTATTTGATCTTGGCCAAGATTAGATTTATGTATGCATTATGTCACTGTATTTTGAACCATCGATGAACAAACGCCATTCCTTTGGATCATACGGTGTATTCATAGCATCAAATAAGCAGTTGATGTCATTGCAGAAATACATGTTCCTCTCTTTATTGAAGAATTGTTGAAGCGCGTTATTTCTTTTCCTGTATGCAGTGACTCGTGTTCTACTTTACTTTACTTTTTGTTCTACTATACTTTGCTGGGTATTTTCACTTACACCTGGACAAACTGTCAATGGGTCACTACTCGTACGTGAGACTGGCTTGGACACTGATGATACATTATGATATTTGTATTGTGCTAGTTTTCTTGCATTAATACTGACGACTTTCATCAAGCAAAAGTTGCAGTCATCTACGTTATTTTTTGGGTTCTCTATAGCATAGGTAATGAAAATGAAAAATGCACTATTTCATCAAGTGACTACTTGTACAGCTTTGTTCTGCACAATTATAAAACAACTTTGGCACCCACGGCTTCTCAGTGTCTGATATAGAAAAACCATACATGTCCATACCCAATGGACATACGCGCGTTTTGACGCATTTATTATTATTTTGCCGCTTTTACCAAGCATGTACCTTCCGCAAACGGAACAAAAATATTTTGAATCCACTTTGCAAAGCTGACAAATTTTTAATTAAAACTTAAACTGAAAATGGTTTTGTTTTATTGACCAATCTATAAAATTATCACCGTGTTTTCCAATTGCGGTGTGTGGCTTTAGAACAATTTAAAAAACTCAAATTCCAGAGCCAATCTTGACAAATGGATTAAAGATTCGGATTCAGCGCGTCAAATAACTTAAAGAATCGTTTTCATCTGGTCCGGTTCAATAGTTTATCGGAATATGTAAACTAAAACTATTGTTTGTATGAATCCATGTTGCAAGTTTATATTATATATGGGAAAATGTGTATGTATATATACATATAAAAATATAAAAAAAAACTTCTTACTTGCTTATATTTTAAATATTTATTGGAACCGGTTTCGACACATAAAGGTCATCATCAGCCAAAATCTTTGCAAGCGGAAAATAAAAAGAAAATCACATAAAACAGGTTACATATTAAAATCGGATGAATAAGACGATGGTAAAATCGGAAAATTATTTTATTTGTTATGTTTTTCTTTTCTTGCTTTTTGATAAGAAGAAGTATAATGGGGTGTAAAAAGTGTCAACTTGATCGTTGAGAAGATTTATTTTTTTATTTCTAATATGATTTTCGATTTCAAATGTTGCCAAAAGATCCAGTTTAAATCCTTTCTCGCAATTATGTAACAGTTTCGTGTTATCGAAGTCGATAATATGACCAGTTAATTGACTGTGTTTGAATATGTTAGAACTCGTCTTTGTTTTATATTCATGTAATCTTAAATCAAGTGTACGACCTGTTTGCCCAATACGGACCTATACGTTTTGAACGAGTGAAGAAAAAATTTTGAAAATTTGGGGATCATTAGAGTCATAAAAGCTACATTCTTAGATAGTTTAGAACTTCCATGCAATGTGGTGTTTTTTTTTGGGGATGACCACCCCTACATTTTTAAATAGCAACCCCTGTCGAGTTGCTGTCGATGGTTTGATAACAAGTTAAGAACTGTTTTTCCATAACTATAAGCCAGGGGTGGGCAAGCTCCTTGATAGTCCGAGCCATTTTTGAAAATTTGAAATTTCTCGCGAGCCGCAATTAAATACGTATATATTAAAAAGGTATGCAAAAAAGGTATTAAAAACAATTTTTTTTGAGAAATTATATTTTAGAGTACATTTATCGAGAGCCACAAATAATCTTTCAAAGAGCCGCATTTGCCCACCGTTGCTATAAGCAATGTTATATCATATTTAGCAAAGATCTTATGGGCTTGTTGAGAAGTATCATTAAAAGAAATAGGTTTGTAAATGTTGTTCTTTAAGGGTTTAGTATATAAAACATCCTTAGTTATTGTAATCTTATTTAAAAGATTGTTGATTATATTGTTTGAAAAACCATTTTGTTTAGCTAAGCAATAGATATAATTAAGTTCTTTAACACGATTTTCTTTTGACAATGGGTAATCCAAAGATCTATTAATTAAATAACGAAAATTTGTTATTTTTGGGAAAAAGGATGTGCAGAATCATCATAAATAGTTGTAGGAACTGTTGTTTGTTTTCTAAATATATCATATTTCAATTTATCGTCTTCATTAGTCAAGTTTAAGTCGAAAAAGTTTAGTTCCTTATTGATTTCTTTTTCCAACGTGAACTTTAAATTTTTATGAATATTATTAAGGTACTTATGAAACAGATCTAACGATAAGTCTGCATTCTTAATTTCCAATATTATAAAGATGTCATCTACATATTATCTTATCCATTTTATGATATTATTTTTGTAAGGGTTATTATTAGATATTATAAAATTATTTTCGATATAATCAAGGTAGATTTCTGCTAAAATTCCAGATAAAGGCTTCCCCATTGGTAAACCTTCATTAATCTTATAAAAGTTATCGTTAAAAGTGCAGTAGTTTTGCGTGACAATATGTTTTAAAATATTATTAAGTTGTGAGGTTATATTATTATCTTTGAAATGACTATCCAACAGGTTACTTGCTAGTTTTAGAGTTACATCTATAGGTACATTGGCGTATAAGTTTGTAACGTCAATGGATAAAAACAATTTATTTGCTAAATTAAGATTTTTGGTGTTTTGAATAAATTTCAAGGAATTTGATATGGAAAATTTAGGTTTAAAGTTTATCATTTGAAAAATGTTTAACATAAACTTGGCCAGTTTAGATGTTGGTGAATTATTGAAAGCAGTAATAGGATGATATATGATATAGGATGTCTATTTTGTGCAATTTAGGTAAAGAATAAAGTTTCGGAATTTTTGGGTTCATATTTATGAAGTATGATCTTTGTTTGTAATTTCTTTCGTTTTTCTAATGATTGGATCTAACGTATTTTTATTTAATTTAACGTAGTTATTATCTTTCATGAATTGTTCTGTTTTGTGTATATATGTATTTTTATCAATGAGTGCAATACTCGCTCCTTTATCTGCTTTTACGAAAACTGCATTATTATGTTCAATTTTATTTTTAATAAATTTGATGGTTTCATAATGTTGGAATAACTGTCCAAGTTGTAATTTATCATGAGAATGTTTATTTTTATTTTTTTCCTTGTTTTTTCAAAAAAGTTATTAGATCACTTCTAATGTCATCATATTCAGGCGAATTTTTGATTATAATATCAAATTCAATGGATGTTAAAGGAAGATTAATTTTTCGTTTTAATGCAAACTTATGACTTTTGTTTAGAAGTTTTTCTTCTTCTTTTGTTAATGAAATTGTTGTGAAATTCGCAAACTGTGATGGATCATAAGTTTCAGATGGAGAATTTCTGTTTTTCTCTTCTTCTTCTTTTCTTATTTTGTTTCTTCTCAAGTTGTTAATCTTTTTGATTTTCTTATTGTAATATTCTTTTTCTCTAAATATGCTTGTGTTTTAGATTGTTGAATCTATAGATCTAATTCGAGATGGTGTAGGTGTTCTCTAAGAAATCTGTGTATTTTTGCCAATTTTTCATATTGAAAATTAAGAATTTTAAATTGTCGACGTTTTTCTTCTCACAGAATCTTCGTTCTAATCTGTTGTTTCGCTTGTTTTGAGAGTTTTTTACATTTGACATTTGTGAATCAATATTGTGAATATTGTGAACGTGAATGTTTCGGGTGGTGTACTTACTTATCTTGTCGTATGTTTCATTTTAATTTGTAAATATTTAGTTAATTTTAACATTTTACCGTAGTTTATTTATTTAAATTTAATATTCAAATGTGTTATTTTTTTTTCTTAACGTTTTCTTCATTTATGATGAAGTTATATAATTTTCATAACGAAATTGGGTTTTGATGTGATTTTATTTTTATTTTCCGCTTAATTTGAAGATTTTGGCTGATGATGACCTTTATGTGTCGAAACCGGTTTCAATAAATAATATTTAAAATATAAGCAAGTAAGAAGTTGTTTTATATTTTTGTATGTATATACAGACTGTCCCGAAACTCAACGTCAAGCGGGCACCGGGTGAGAATGATGTCTCTTAGTTAAGTGGTAATATACATATTTTTGAAAATGTTAAAAATCGTTCCCGTACATCATATCTTTAGGTACTACGGTCAGAAATGTTCGCAATTTAATAGTGATGTTTTTAATAATATATTCCTCATGAACCATGCTACTATAGCAGTCACAAATCGAACAAGAAAAGTCGTTAGTTTTGCAAGAAAAAGTATCAGTTTGTTTGAGTTAAGGTTGAAAGAATTTGTGTCTATTAAGTTTGACACACGATTTCTAAACAAAGGACTAGTACAACACCCTTGGCAAGTTATTTTAAAAGATGGCCTGTTTAGTCAAGATTCCAAAATGATTTAACAACTTTGTTAGAAGATGTGCCACTCAATATCTACAGAGAAATGTGGTTTCAACGAAATGGTTGCCCAGCTCATTATGCTTGTCCTGTACGGGATTGCATACAAAATACCCAGAAAGATGGATTAGGTGTTGTGGTTCGATTACGTGGCCTCCTCATTCTCTGGGTCTAAATCCCCTTGATTTTCTTATTAGGAATGGAAAAAAAACAGTGTATCAAAAACCGATTGAAAATCTTGCCGAACTGCGCCACAATATTTATACAGCAGCAGAAGAAATAAATGCAGAGATTTGCACAACTAGTAAAAAGATCTTTACTGTAACGATGCAGAGCTTGTATTAGTGCCGACGGCAAATAATTTGAGCATTTGCCTTAGTTTTAAGAAAATAATGCTATAAAATTAATAATAAATAAACTTGTTTGTTTAATTTTGTCTTTAGGTTAACCTTATTTGAAAGAGTCTTTTTGCAAGACATAAGGGCAACCATCTTGTTGAAACCACATTTTGTAGTTGTAGATATTGACTGCTACATCTTCTAACAAAGTTAAGAGGAAATAAAAAGTAAATACAAATAACATACAAAAGTATGAATTTTTAAATAACGTGTTTTTTGCAGAAAAACAGGTAATAATATTTTTTATGACAAGAAAAATGGCAAGTGTTGTACCATTTTGGAAACTTGACTAAACAGGCCATCTTTTAAAATTACTTGCCAAGGGTGTTGTATTACTCCTGTTTTTAGAAATCGAGTGTCAAACTTGATAGACATAAATTCTTTCAACCTTAACTCACTCAAATTAATATATTTTTTTGCAAAACTAATGATTTTTGTTGTTTGATTTGTGACTTCTACAGTAGCATGGTTCATAAGGAATACATTATTAAAAAAATCACTATTAAATTGCTAACATTTCTGACCGTAGTACCTAAAGATATGATGTACAGGACCGATTTTTAACGTTTTCAAAAATATGTCTATTACCGCTTAACTAAGAGACATGGAAATTTATTCTTATTTTTACCAGAACAGGTATGGGTTGGCCTCTCACCCGGTGCCCGCTTACATTTTCCCTTTTAATAATTATTGTATTTTTAAGTTGATATAGTGAGAAAAATGTACAAAGAAAGGGGATTTAGAAGTAATTACAAAGTAAATATAGGAAAAAAAGCGGTATATGCGGGGACTTCAAAGGACCTCTCGTGATAATCTAAATTAAACTATAATTTGAATCTAGATTTATTTAAAAGTTTCTTTCATCCGCTTTTATATAAAGATTTAGTACAAGGATATTTATGCACAAGGGAACCATCTCGGTTGGTTATTATGGTCCTTTTTACGTTTTACTAGCGTTCTGCAGCTTAAACGTGAGAGCGTTTTTATTACGGCAATTTTCATTGAAACAAAGTATTAAATTTTAATATAAACGTCCCGTGAGGAACATGGGTTGAGCGCGCGCATTCTTCTGGTCCTGCCTACGCGACGGAGATAATGACAAATTTTGGTAGACGGTTTTTAAAAGAAGCTCGTTCGCTCGCCGTACTCGTTCGGGATTTAATTTTCGACAACATTGTGATAAAAACAGGCCGACGAGGCGGTAACTTCGTTCGGAAGGAGCGTCGTAATCATAAAAGGTGTAAATTTTAAACCTTGTAAAAAGCGTTCGTTCGCTTCGACTCCGCGAAAATAGGAACAATAAAATTTCACCGGGAAATGATGCGCACTTTAATAAAGAAACACTTGCCTTTACTCGTTTGGGGAAATTTATAATTGTAAAACTTGGACCCGATGCTGCCCGACGACTTTTAAATATGGAAGAAGTTCTAGCAGATGCCACGCGAAATTACTTAGATTAAAAGTCTATTCCGGTCTGCATAATTTCGGGGAGCTTTCAAAGGATCTGGTTTGATCTTGGTTCCTATCAATAAAAACTGCATAAATTAACTTACTTTATGTATCCTTTTGCATCTTAATACTACTAAATGACGTATCGATTTTATGAAGTAAAGTAATCTGCATTGGTTAACATGTTCGGCTTTAATTACCTGTTTCTGACTAGTTCAAAGTGGTAATTAAACAAAATTTGCATTAAAATTTCGCTTCTCTCCTAATATATTGCTATCATGATAATGACGAGTAATGACAAATAAGCAATTCCCTGTATACGAACTACCTCTTTGATCCCAAAACGTTGCAAAGCAACAATACAATATAAACGCCATTCGCTCGTAGCATCAGGGTTTTAGTTGACATAGATACCCCGATGATGCACTTCATTAAGCGCTAGATGGATGAGCCCGTTTTGGGCTCGAACATCGCCAATATTGATTTGGTACAGGATCTCGTCGAAGCATGTGACGTCGTTGGACGTCGAAGGAATTTAACAGGTGCCCTTGTTTCGCGACTCCATTTAATGACATTTATAAACGAGTAATAGCGACATTCCGACGACAACCAACGAAAGTATAAATTGCTTTCGTGTTCAGTCTTGATTTTACCACTTTGTGCGTCCGCCGTCGTCATCGTTGAAAAGTTTTTATTTTTCTCTGTATTTAAAACGGTATCGGAGCCTTCCCGATTCGCACTTGAACGCAAATGATAAAACGAATAAATCACCGAGGCTTACGTGTCGTGACGCCTGTTTTTCGAAAGATAATTCGTTCCGCAGGTACGTGAGACACCGGAAGTCGTGGTTTGAATAAATTTTCGACGGTTATCGGGACCCTCGCGTGGAGACCCTACTAACGCCGCTTAAATACAAGCCTTTCGCAAATATTGAACTTTGTGAAATCCCTTAAAGAGGTCCCGGACGCGATAACGAACGTCTTTCTGGTACCCGCGTAGGTACTTTCCGCGGGACTGGACGTGCTAAATTATGGTCGGAAAATTTCAATATCGTCCGCCTGTGGACCAGAATTTTCCGAAGAGCGTCTACGTAATTTATAATTCTACTAATTGTAAGAAAATATTTATCTACCGTGTCGGTTCATTTGCTGCTATGTGCAGCTTCCATGCTTCGAAAGAAAAGAGAGACAAACAAATCCCGAGAACGAAGCTGAACCACCCTTATCGATGCCTATATGCCTTGAGCGCCCTCCTAAAATTAACGAAGCATCAAATGTTAAAAAGATAAAAAAAATAAAATGGATTGTGGGTTAGCTTTTCCTAAACATAAATGTTGTTCCAAGCCTTTCTACCGGGTGTTTAAAAATTGTTTTCGGATATTTTACCCACTTATAGTTCTCATCAAGATAAACAAAAAAGTCTTAGTAAATTTAGGTCTTAAAACCAATTGTTTGTCAGAGATATAGTTGATTTTACGCTGCTTTTCAATAAAAGTTCATATCTACTGTGAGCGTAAAAAAAGTAAACAGCAGTGTTTTTCTATTAAAAGGTTAATAAAAATGCAGTTACGTTAAAAAAATACAGTTAATAACGAAAATCAAAAAGTTTTATTGCAGTCTTCACAACTCAGATATACTATATTTAAATCAATAAAAACATGAAAAAAAACAAATCATTACCCGTAATAATTCAGTTAATTGTAAAGGTCTACCGAATTTACGCGTCAAAAGAAAGTAAACAGAATACGTAAATAATAGATATTAAGTACAAAAACAAATATAACATCAACTTTTAATACTTGGTTTGAGCTCCTTTGGCCTTCAGCACCTCCCTTAATCTCCTTGGCATGGATTCCACCAAGTTTTTTGTAACATCTGAAGGAATTTTCGTCCATTCTTCAGTTCAAGCTTTTTTAAGGTCGTCTTTATTTGAAATGGTCCTTTCTCTGATTTTCCTGTTAAGGTGATCCCACAGATGCTCTATAGGATTAAGGTCTGGAGACTGCGGTGGATGATCTTGGGTTTTAGGGACTCGGTATAGCAGCCATTCCTTCACAATTTTGGAAGTGTGTTTTGGGTCGTTATCCTGTTGAAAGATCCAGTTCTCTGGTAAGCACTAGGGGTAACATTGTTCTTTAAAATGGTTAAATAGTCCATTTTGTTCATTGTTGATTCTATAAAAACTAGATTACCGACCCCTGACGTCGCCATACAGCCCCAGACCATAACCGAGCCTCCACCGTGTTTGATGGTATTGGTAACAAATTTCTCTTTGAAGGCCTCATTTTTTGGCCGCCATATCTTTGGTGGTTTTCTCTTTCCGAAAATTTCAAATTTACTCTCGTCGCTGAACATTATATTTTTCCAAAAATCTGGAGCTTCGTTTTGATACTATTTTGCGAAATCAAAACGTTTCTGTTTATTTATTTTAAATATATAAGGCTTTATACGGGGTGTTCTTCCATGTAGGCCACTTCTATGGAGTGTTCGTCGTATGATACTTGAACTTACGGATGTGCTTGGTATGTGCGATATGTCGTTTGCTATTTTAACCGCACTTCTACATGGATTATTCTTCACTTCTCTGACCACTGCTCTCGCCTGTGGTTCTGTAAGGCGCCTTGGTCGTCCAACGCGTTGTAAATCCGCTACACTCACTACAGTATGGTGCCTTGCGTATTTATCCAAACATTTTTTTTATTGTGCAGTGATTTCTTTCCAATATTTTTGCTATTTCGCGTAAGGATTTACCTTTTTTATTTAAGTTTAATATAATTTTACGCGTTTCAATACTTGTTTGTTTTCCCATGATAATTTTTGGTATTTATAATTAACTTCGACGTTCAACCACTTGCTGTTTCTTCTAAAATGTTCTAAAGTTGTCATGACAGGGGATGACATCCCCTAAATATAAAATGAAATTACAACAACCGGCTGTTTACTTTCTTTTGACGCGTAAAAATCGGGGTATTTTTACTCTAAAGGGGATTTACCATATTTGTGGGGGTTTTTGCTTAATTATTTTCTACGATGGGATAGCTTGCAAATAAAGTCGTAAATTCTGGTATATACATTTTTATTGTAAGTTAACAGAATCGTAGTAAAAAGGGTTTTTAGAAGTAAACAACTAGTGTTTACTTTCTGTTGACGCTTACAGTAGTCGTTTAGTCATTTTACCCATGCAAAACTAGACACATTTTGTCTTTAGTTATTGTCAATCTCACGTCACTTTCTCTGGTGTAGTTGAGTCCTTTTATTTCATATAAGCATGAATGAATACATAAATGCAGAATACAAAACGCATGTAAGACTATTCGCCAATCTCCAGGAGTCTTCGAAAAAGTGCGCGATTCTTTTGTACGAAGCATGTCTTCAAATGTAGGGAGATCATGTAGAGCATTTACTTTAAGTATTTTGTATTCAGTTTTTATGTTCTGTTATAACACCCCGTATAATCTGGAGAATTAGGTACTACAATATTTGATTCCATACTCTATAAATGTGAGTTTACTTTAAAGGTAGAATGAAATAAAAAAGTTTTACACGTAACCTGACCTCTTCACGAAAGAAACTTCTCCACGCCATTAATTACAACTGCCAACATGCAATACAGTAATAATACGGCATTTCGAATGAGATTAGGGCATGTTTTCAAAATAAACGATACACGTATTTGCTAATTAACGTTAATTTCATAACGTAGACACGTGCTAACGATGCAAATCGTCGTTCGAATGACTGTTTATAGATAACGCAAACGTTACGGTTTGATGTTCGTTTTTCGTAGAAGCCCTTGCGGCCGAAGTGGTTTGGCCAACAAGAGCGTTGATTGGATAATGTGGTAGCATCTCCCGCGATACGCTGAAACACAGCGTTACTTAAAGTTTCATTAAACTGAAAATCAATGTAAATTACATTCAGCGGTCAGTGTGCTTTTAGCGTCGTGCCGAGTATATCGATTCGCCACTTCAGCGGCCATAAAAGGGTCAACACCGTTTCTATAATCCATCCATCGCACCGTCCGTCGACTTCTTTTATTCGTTTTCACCTCGGAATCTTCTTCGTCATCAAAGCCGACCTTTCTATATCACATTTTTTATTTACTGCCCGCTTACTTTCGTATATACGTTATAAATTCGAAATCTATTGATTTGCAACTTTATTATTTACTGCCTATTTTAAAATTTCACCTCCAACGACGATGGAAAATTTAATCGGATATCGACAAACTAATTTGAAACATTAAATTTTAACTATGAATAGATTGAAGCCCTCGTTTTACGAATCGTTGCTTACTTTAAATTAGAAAACCGAATTATTTTCCTCGGTGTAACAAAGAAAGTTTATATCTATTGTGTAAATGTCGTAGTTGTAGATTATAGTTGTGGGTTGGTTCACCCCATAAATCTCCATCCAGAAAATACTTTTTCCGCGGATTTATAAACACTGATCGGACGGGAACGGGGGACTATGATTGATCGTGCGATGGAGGGCGGCCGCGGAAAATACGGAAGAAATATAGGGGAAAATAAGACGAACGCTGTTCTTAATAATTTCCGTGAACCCGGTGCCAGCGTTCCTGCCGCATTACCGCTGATTACCTACACTCCTGCGGCGCGAGCGCAGATTATAAATGGTACCTCGAAGAGCTGTCAATCCATCAACATATTGTGAGGAAAATCCAATAATTGGCACGTGAAAGCGCGGCCCTCGATACTCTGATTGCGGTGCTACGCGCGCCGCCCTCCCGCCATCGATTTTCCCTATTTCGGCTTGATTTGCTCCTGTTTCTCTTCACCGACCGACTATTTTTACCGATTATGTTGGCGGATTTTGTTTCGCCATTCCATTAAAGCTGAAATTCGAATGTCCTATTTTTAGAACGGCTCTAACCTTTCTGCACTTAAGTGCCTGCGTCATCACGATAGAATAACAATGACCAATTCGATAACGAACTTTTTGCTTTTTCATAGGTAATTTGAGGGTCTCCCTTTGATGGACGTATTTTGTTGCAATCTGATTTAAACACTCTAAACATTCCTTTATGTAATGTAACTCGATTACGAGCGTAATAAGTTTTGAAATTTAACGATCTTTTTACTTACATCAAATTATAAGCGAAATTGCATATTTGAAAAAATATTTTTTGGATTAAATTTAAAATTACATGATAAAGTGTGACACATCATTTTAAATGGAATAAAAGCGGGGTTTTAATTTGATATAAAAATCACTTTATAATCCCTATACAACCGCGGTTGAAGATTTTACACCGATGCTTAATTTACGCGGTTTTCTCACCAGTGTGTACACACATGTAAAGTTTCGTGAAAATAAAGACAAATTTCGAAAAAGAGTTGAAATTTCAGTTCGTGAACCTTTTTTAGAATTTGTTGTTCTAAAAAAAGACCTGTTGTAAAGTCATACCTGAGTGATGAACGTATATATGGCATGCTCTTCAGCCGGATATCCGGTTATGCGGCATATTTAACCGACCATTTGTTACCATGATATTTGAACAAAAATTAAAATAATAAGAGAGCTGATAAGATATTATTAGCAAAGGATGTGCTGAAATCACAAATAATTTCTCATTTCGAAGACTTAAAAGACAATAAACAATATTATTTAGCAACTTATTTGGATCCACGATACAAATTGAACATTTTTGGTGCAGATTCAAAGTCAAACAGAGCAAGAAAATGGCTTTTATAGCTTCACAAACTGACAGTGATAACAGCGACAGTTCTGTTAGTGAGGAATGTGATGATGAATTACAAGCGAAAAGAAGAAAACTAGAAAAAGCTGAAACAAGAGATTCAATTCATATATCGTTTTGGGATTGCTACCATGAGGTTGCTAATTACTAACCTGAAATAAACAAAGTTGTATTAAATGAAAAAAGTTCTATCACGGATGAACTTCATTATTACCTGTAGTGCCTAATGCCTAAAAAAGATACTATCTCTATGAATAGTGGAGTACCAATGGTTCTTAATATCGGGCCAAAACATCCTAAACATGAATATACGTTTCATCACTAGTTAGAATTAACCCATCTAGTCCCACGCTGCTTTATATTAAAAAATATTGGTTTGTAATCATTTTCCTTGAGATAAGATGGAATGAAAAGTATAAAAATGTACACAGGCGTTTGAAAAAATAATTGTTTTATGAGATATGAGATGGTATAAAAATGCACCACTGGTAAGATAAACGAACAACAACACACAAATATTTTGATGGTCATTTATTAACTAACAATAAGTAATAAGTTAGTCATAAGTAAATAATAATAGTAATACAACATAATACTAACAAATACCAACTTTAGTATGAAGTTTAATCTAAAAAATATTTATACTAAAATTGGTGCAAAAACGCAACAATGGGATGAACTGCATAATCATTTATTGTGATACTTCGCAAAGCACACTTCATGTAAATGAACGCTAAACTTACTACACATATATTGACGCACTATGTCCATAAACGACTATTTCTAGGGAATTCACCGAATAAATGCGTCTAAACTGAAGATTGAATTTTTGCCTCCTAACACAACTTCTCTTCTTCAGCTTTTAGACCAAGGTAATTTAACTGCATTAAAGGCATATTCTACTAGAAGAACGTTCAAGAAGTTGCTAGATAATTTGGACAGTGATACCGACCTAACTTTATCACAATGCTACAACAATTGCAACATTGCTGATTGTATAGACAATATTGAACAGTTGCGTTGCGCCGTGAATTGAAAAATCCATAGTCACTGGAGGAAAATCTGGCCAACTGTTGAAGGATGATAACAATTTGCAGAATGACATCAAATCTATAGTACCTTTAGGGTGGTGGTTACCGAGATATGGTTTTAGTGACAATCAGCTGTCAAATAACTTTCAAAACAGTGAATAAATGTTTAGAAATGGGAGAAAGACTAACAGATATGTTGATAGAAAAGGATCCTATAATACAATGAAGTTTAAAGGCATACCGTGACATCCGTAATGCCTTAGCATCTTACAACCTCTTGTAACAGAGACTCCAAGATGAAACAAAACAGAGCAAAATCACAGAATTTTTTATCATATTCTGTATCATTAAAAAAGTATATATTAATATAATTATTACAACAAATGTCTTAAAACTCAACATCTTCTAATCGTTAGAACCGAACACCCTTAATTCCATATAATTCTATGCTTCAATTTACGCGAAATTTTTGCGGTTGGTATCCCCCGCGTAAATGAAGGGACTACTGCACACCATTTTATTTCATTGAATGAGGTTATAACCAAAATAGTAATACGTTTGAAAAAATCCTATGGAAAAAATTTAAAACGAAATGATAAAATGGTATAAAAGTCAGGGTTTTGAAGCTTTAAGAAAAATTTGATAATCAATCACCATCTACTTCTAAAGCTCAAAAGAAACCATCTTTCTTCGCGAACTATAGTTGGTTTTAAAGATTTAAACAGAGGCATATTATTTCCGGTAATTCCTACATTCCTGACCAGATCTTTAATGTTGACGAGATCGGGTTATTTTAGAACAAACCATTGGTTGTTAATTAATCAAAAACTTCACGTTTATTTAAAGGAATAAACATCAACAACCTTGCTGTTTATTGGACGGCTAATAAAAAAGTCTGGGTTACTGTGCACTTTTTAGCGAATGGTTTTATAACTTTTTCGTACCAGACAGATGTGTACCATGAAAATATGAACGTTGTATTTTTACCCAAGACTACGACTTCTTTATTGCAACCTTGAAATCAAGAGATAATTTCAACATTTAAGGCATTATACATCAAGCGATCCTACAGTTAAATTTTAAAACAAATAGAAAATGATCACTTTCCATTATAGATGCATGGAAAAAAATCACAATTTTAGATTGTGTTAAACATGTCGGATTGTCGTTTACCAAAAGTAAACAATCAACATTGAATGCGTGCTGGTAAAAATTATGACCAGGTGTAGTAGTTGGAGATGACAAACCGTAAAAATGATCCAGACGAAAAGGAGTCCTAACCAAAGTGATCCACGAAAGATCCCAATGTGAAACGACCTTTCCGGTTTCAGAGAGATGTTAATAAATATTTGTCTAAATATGAAAGGAAGTATAAAGATTTGATCAAAACCTAATCTCAACGGTTTATTACCGACTTTATTGTAAAATCAGAAAATCCAACTTTGAATCTTATCAAGTAGAAGTTAAGTAGAGTCAGTTAAGCAGAACAGATTAATAGTAGATAATACTTTGTAATATCTTCTATACCCCGTTCACCGAACAAGTGTAATGTATGTAATTTGAAATTACAGCTCCTCCCATAAATATGCGCAAAGTTTTATCAGAATTTTTTTATTCGTAAGCCCGGTTTACTAAGAACAACCAAGACCAGCCCTCTTTATTGCATGGTTGCATGCTTATAAACCCAATTTTCTTTCTTTGTATATACAGGGTGTATCTGAATGACTGCAACAAACTTCAAGGGGTGATTCTTTAGTGAATTTTAAGGGTACTTTGATATATGAACCGTGGGCGACTTCGGCTCCCCTAAGGAGCAACACCCCTCTAAAAATGGCGGAGAATTTTGGTTTAATTTTTTTTTCTCAAATACCATAAACGCTAGGAGAAATGAAATTTGGGGAATATGTTTAACTCATAATAGGGCACGTTTTGACCCTATTTGTACTTTCAACCTACCCTTCTAAACTACTAAACGTAACCACCCCCGTTCAATTTATGCCTAGATTTTTTTTATTAAGGGTTCATATATCAAAGTACCCTTAAAATTCACTAAAGAATCACCCCTTGAAGTTTGTTGCAGTCATTCAGATACACCCTGTATGTACCTTTTTTGTCTGAGTAACTGGTTATTGTGTAATAGTGGGGGAAATAGGCGTGGCTTTGTTCAGGTTTACTGCATCTGTTCGGTGAACAGGGTATAGACGGTTAATTTCATATTTATTCCTATACCTTTTTATTGTTTGTTACAAATGTTATTAACAAACTTCCACTTTTGTGTATTTGAAAATACATGCCTTCTTTATTTACGTTAAAATAAATGTTTAAATCATGCAGATTTTAGACTGTTTTCGATTTATACGGTTTTACGTATATCAAAACATATTTTCCGAGTAAATCGGCGGATAGATGTATACCATTTTAAAGAGGATATTTTTAACATTAATTTAATATCAGAAGTAATTTCTTAATCTTTATATTTAAGACTGGCGCGTTTTTTTAAAGGAATGAATGCTTAAGCAACATAGCAACATAAAGTGGTGTATATCATTGAAGACGATACTTTTAGTTGTAATTTGGTATGTATAAGTAAGGTATGTAATATTAAAGTAAGAATAGTATTTTAATCTTTATATTTAAGAACACAGAGACTTTTCAAAGTTGACGAAATAAATCCCGAACTAATGTTCGTTCTGGATACAATTCCCTTCAAACCATGTACAACATCTATGGGTTCAGAGTTCAGACATGGTACAAAATTCATAATTATTTTGGAGCTCGCTTGACACCAATTTTTTTCATCAAACCATCGATTGTGTTTATTCAATTCGATGTAGAACACGTTCGTAACAATTTAGCGTATGGCAAGCGTTGGTCGGTTTACATCGTGTATTTTTTGGTGAAACAGTGTTTTTGTTATTGTTCTCTTTGTTCACGTTATTATTGTTGTATTTTTTCTTTAGTAAATATTTGAACTCTGTTTTACTACAAGTATTCCCTTAAATTAAAAAATCTGTTAAATATCCCAAAGTATCGAATAGTTTAGAAATAAAAAGAAATTATAAAAAGTGGCCGAGTTGAGACATTAACAGTATTCGATATTTATGATATATCGTTCACAGGTTTAACCACGTATAATGAAATTGTTTATCGGAACTGCAAGCTGATAAGGGACGAAAGAAATCGTTCGGGATGAAATTTGGATGCCAACGAGCACGTATTGGTTTGAATTATGGCCGCTATCGTATTCCGGAGTTACAGGCTGTAGGCCGTGTTCCCTCCTGTCCATATATTTCTGTTCTCTCCGCGACTCGACGCGTAACATCACGTAATGTATTCCATTAAGGAAATCATGATAATGAATAATTGAATCCTATTAACCGGTGCGATAACGATCTAGTATATAATATGCGATTGCGCCCCGGCGGCTGGGGTGCTACAATCAGCTACCAGATTGGTCGGAATTTATTTATCCCTGGAGTAGTAAATTACTCGAAAATTATCACGCGACGATGCACTTACGGTCAGCGTTCTTTGTGCACATGTAGCACGAACGTGAACGACGTAATTGTTTTGTACACACGTATAACCCACATCTATTTTAATGTTTTCATATTTTCTGTAGGGTCACGAAACCATTCTAAACCTTTAAACTCATT
Source organism: Onthophagus taurus (assembly GCF_000648695.1). NCBI lineage: Eukaryota > Metazoa > Arthropoda > Insecta > Coleoptera > Scarabaeidae > Onthophagus > Onthophagus taurus. The sequence continues at coordinate 105,827 of NW_019286125.1, forward strand.
TGTATCACAAGCTTAAATATGCGCGGATTTCTACATTTAGTTCAATAAAAATATACAACAACCTAACGCTGAATAATAACTAAAACCAGAACTAACGCTAAACCTTGAAACATTCGTCTAGTTTAGCTGTCTTAAGAGACATACAGTGAAACATTCTAAACCAAATCCTCTAAAATTACAATCAATTACTGAATACGGAGATCATTTTTAATATTTTTTAATATTAATAAAAATTTAAAGCACTTAAACCTTGAAGCCCTTCAGGTATTTTCAGCACTTCAGGTAACGTTTGCCTCTCAAATTAAGCATCATTTGAATATGAAAAATAATGTACCAATCTACTTGGGCTGAATAATAGATACTAAGTTAATATGGAAATCCCACTTAGAAAATAGAATAAATAAAGCTTGCGTCGCTTCCGACCAATGCCGGAGGACTGTCGGGAGGATTTGGGGTTTGTCCCCCAAGACAGCCCTATGGATTTATACGGCTGTAGTTCGACCAATGCTATCCTACGGTGGTATGGTGGACTAGAACTTCCAAGTCTACCGCCACCACCGCACTTAGTAGAATACAGAGACTGCCGTGTCTGTCTTACAGGTGCGCTGCGATCAACTCCCACGGTGGCCATAGAAGTCATGTTAAATTTACCACCACTTAACCTACATATTCGGGAAGTGGTGTTGGTAACCATGATAAGACTACAATCAGTAGGAATTATGAAGGATGGAGACGCGGGCGTAGTTCAACACTTTGGAGGGGAGCAGTGTTAGAGACACCCCTACTTGAGTGCAAGACGTATCTCCCTTCCCGTATCTGTGACCTTCTTTCTTGCCTCTGTATGTCCCTGCCCCTGTCCCTCAGATCTCTCCATATTTCACCACTCTTCTGTTGTCGATCCCAGTTAGCGACTATCCCACTCTCCCATAATATCCTCCCCTATCTCTGACCCTCTCCTTGATTTCCCTTCAGCACTCTCCCAGGATCTTACAATGCGGTCTTCTTTCTATCCTTTCCTCGTACTTCACTGCTCTTCTCCCAACCTCCACCCTTACTGCATCCACCTTAACCTGCTCCCTCACTACATATCCTGGAGCTTCCCTCGCCAACCCTAGTATCCATCTCCAATACCTTGTTTGTAATACCTTCCACTTAAGTTAAGTATAATGAAAACTTTTTTTTGTTGCCTTTAAATGAATATATGTATATAATCAAATAAAATTCATATTGTAAAACGTCTTCTCTGGCACAAGTCAAAAATTAAGGAATAATTATTGCTAAGAGATTGGATATCCGTTCTTCTTGGGTGGTTATATGGTACATTCTTAAGAATGACCTCCTTTGGTAGTTCATTTCTTAGTCTAAAATTTCTACATTGTTAAACTCCGGTGTACCGCAAGAAAGTCGCTTAAGACTTCTTCTATTTAATATTTATATCAACGAAATTTTTTCAATAAATAAACACTCATTGCTTGATGTATGCCGATGATTTAAAAAATTTTACTCGAGTTTCTTCACCTTTCGTCAGGTTGGAGAAGTGACATCAGCAGAGCGAAGTACGCTCGTGACAATAGCTTTTGCTGCTAATGCTTTGGGAAACGTTATACCTCCCCTATTTGTAATTCCTCGTGTTCGGTACCAAGATTACTTCTAGCAATACTTGTTCTCTCCATCCCTATACTTCTGCTCCGTACAGCATTGTGCTCCTCACCAAGCCTTCAAACATAACCTTTCTTTTTCCCACATCCTTTCCAAATGTTCTTCCCCCATCCCAAAGTCCCATCACCCTGTTCGCTCTTTTTGCCATCGCCCTCATGTGCGACCCGACCTTATAATTTTCCGAGAACCCATATCCCAGGTACGTATAGTCTTTCACTTCCTGTATAATGAGAGAAACTACAATAAATAGGTACAGGAATGTTTATAGATAAATTGTAGAGAATTAAATTTCCTTTCGGGTAGGCTAATAAAATATGGGGCAAACCGCAACTTTCTTGCGGTTGAATATGGAGAAACGGTAATTCAATTTTTGACTACGCTATGTAAGATACTCTGATACAATAAATGACAATCTATTTGACAGCATATGAAGAGTAATCGTACCTACATAGAGCTTTTTTGAATGAACGTTGACTGGGATATGGTAGGTACCAATAACTTTTATTAAAGTCAACATATTTTTTTACACACAATTAAAAGGTGTAATAAAAACTATAGCATTCCATTTAAAATAACGAAGCCTATCTAACGAACCAGTTACGTGAGACACCCTGTATATTGTCAATCCCCTCTTCCCCTCCTGAATCCCGCCTGCCCATCCGACAACATTTCCCCTCTCCCCATTTCCTCTTCCAATCTCCCCACCAGTACCTTGGCATATATTTTAAATGTCGTGTCCAACAGGGTGATCCCTCCGTAATTGTCCACTACCCCTTTACTACCCTTTTTATACAGTGGGCATATTGTCTCCATCCTCCAACTGTCCGGAAACCAATCCCTTCTCCACACGTCGTTTATAGCCTCTTCTTCACTCATTTCTTCCAGTGTTATCTCCTCTCCCCCTGCGCCCCTACCTTTCCCAATCCCATTCTTCTCTCTTCCACCCCTCCCAACAATCCCATAAAATAGGTTCTCCATTCGGTACATGAAAGAAATAAAATTTTACAAAAAAATTCCACTTAAGTTAAGTATAATGAAAACTTTTTTTTGTTGCCTTTAAATGAATATATGTATATAATCAAATAAAATTCATATTGTAAAACGTCTTCTCTGGCACAAGTCAAAAATTAAGGAATAATTATTGCTAAGAGATTGGATATCCGTTCTTCTTGGGTGGTTATATGATACATTCTTAAGAATGACCTCCTTTGGTAGTTCATTTCTTAGTCTAAAATTTCTACATTGTTAAACTCCGGTGTACCGCAAGAAAGTCGCTTAAGACTTCTTCTATTTAATATTTATATCAACGAAATTTTTTCAATAAATAAACACTCATTGCTTGATGTATGCCGATGATTTAAAAAATTTTACTCGAGTTTCTTCACCTTTCGTCAGGTTGGAGAAGTGACATCAGCAGAGCGAAGTACGCTCGTGACAATAGCTTTTGCTGCTAATGCTTTGGGAAACGTTATACCTCCCCTATTTGTAATTCCTCGTGTTCGGTACCAAGATTACTTTATCAGAGACGGACCTATAGGAGCAATAGGAACAGCAAATCGCTAAGGTTGGATGCAAGATCAGGATTTTTTACTATTTTTGAAATATTTTCAGAAACACACAAACTCTTTAACTGCTCATAAAGTGTTACTCGTGTTAGCTAATCATTCGTCGCATATTCATATTAATGCGCTCGATTTCAGTAAAGAAAACGGAATTATTTGTTTATCATTTCCGCCACATTGCTCGCATAACCACTAGATCGATCGGTTAATGGACCATTCAAGAAAGCTGTCAATTCGCAATGTAACACTTGGATGCGAAATCACCCAGGTAAAACTATGAGCATTTACGATATACCTAAACTATTGTGGCTACTGCTATGCCATTAGCTCTCACCCCGAGCTATATTCAAGCTGGTTTTAAGAAAACTGGGATTTACCATTTAACCGCGACATATTTATCGATCTTGATTTCGCCCCATCATATGTGACAGACTGATCTAATCCGAATCAAGGAAATTCAGAACAACCAATCTTGCACACCAACAAACTCGACCCTAACCCGAATGATCTCACTGGAAACGTAAAGAACTTCTGATCAAGTTTTAATAGATACACCGAAACCATCTACGACTGACACTGATGTATTTTCGCCTGAAATAGTAAAACCTTACCCCAAAGCACCACCAAGACTAAAGAAAAATAATGCAAGAAAAAAGAGAATATCTACCATACACACAGATACACCAGAAAAAGAAGCAATGCGAATAGAATCTGAGGAAAAAGAAAGCAAAAAGAAGGCAAAAAAAGTTAAAGTAAATTTAAACAAAAAATCAAGATGTTTTAAGCCTAAAGATACAAACAAAAAATATACCAGAAAACGAAAAGAATCTACAGCCGATGATGAAGAATATTATTGCTTGGTCTGCTTGGAAAGTTATAGGACTAGAAGACTGAAGAAATGTGTGCTCATAAGACTTGTGCAGCTGGAGATACCTACTATATGTGTCACAATTGTGAATCCAATTGATTATTTTTCGATTTTGTTAATAAGTATTTTTTTTTTAATAAATATGTGTATAACAAATAAATGTTTGTTTTCTGCTAGTGTTACAATTGACCCGGTTTCAATTTCAGTTGTTCCCGGTCTCCCCTACTATTTTTAGTTCAATAAAAATATACAACAACCTAACGCTGAATAACAACAAAAACTAGAGTTAACACTAGCACTTAATGTATATTCTATAAAATATCAGAATTAAGTTTAGCGAAGCATAAGTACTGTTTGAGGATTAAATGAACAATCAAACAATACTATAGTAGTACTGAGTTAAATGGATACAATTCATCCAAGCAGATAAAACAAATATATGTTCCGGTATTAAGATTGTTATCATGTAATATTTCGCCGGTGGGTTAGTTCACGACAATGTGCACTGATAAGTGGTGATAATAGCGAAGGGAATCCTGTGCCCCCGATAACCGAAACAACGCCGCTTACATTGATATATTGCTGGTTATAGCTTATTACATCATCCTCAGGCGCGAGCATTGAAGATACGACCGAGTTCACTCCATCCCCAAGCACAACCCATTTCTACATCCGAATCGAGTCCTTTGGTTTTTATTGCCAGAGAATACATAAAGGAAACGGATAACACGCCATATCCCATCACATCATTAAACTCGATGGGGGATAAGTTATTTTTATTATCCTTTAAAGTCGTTAGTTCTACTCAACCGGCATCTGTCCATATAAAAATTTCAAGCTCACAATATGATAAACAAATAGAATCGGAAAAACGTTTGTCGAAAGGTTCCAACACGCATGTTTTTCCACTCCCTTACGTTCAAAATCTCGCTTTGCACCGAGAGATATCAACATTCCGTTAAACGGAATTTCATAGTATACACCCTCCAAAGTGTGCTTACATCTAACGGAATTTTAACGCCAAAATCATCCTCACTCTCTCCTATTCTCAGAATATATGCGAAATAAAATTTTCATTCCCACAAATTGCCGAATGTAATTTGCTTTTTCTCATTCTTTCCTTGTAATTTAACGGATGGCTCGTAAATCTGCGTCCGGCTGTTTTGGCGATTAATGGTTAATGAAGCAGCGTCACCAAATTTTGTGACGTTTCCTCGAATTTTAAGGATTAGCGATAAAAGCTCGAAAAGAAAACAGCAAAAAAAATTAAAGGGACGAAGAGATAAAAAGGGAACCTCTTTAGCTTAATGGAAAATTGTACTACCGTTCGTTCGCTTAATAAATAAATAACTTGGAAATAAAATCGTACTCGGTGTTTTCAGTTTCGTTCAATATTTTAGTACAGACCTAAAACAAAATCAAAAAACATTTGTTAACTGCATTCGAATTGAGGGAAATGGTAAACAATTTGTGATGGATCAAAAAATTACCACTATATCTAGTTCCTTATTGGACACGAGTGTTTCCAATCATATTTATGTTTATCGTTGTAGTAGATGGTTGCCTTAAAATAGCACCTTTCAACCAATCTAATCCAAAACATTGCACAGGAAAGCAAGATCGAAGGCATTCCAAGTTTTGGTACTTAGTCTTCTTCTTTTTGACGAGAGCCCTAGACATGTATTACCCATTCGTCGTTGCATCTTGGAAAAAAGATGTCCAACACTCTCTCCATCGCTCAATGCTTAACTTGGGATTATGAATCTATGGCTACTTCATCAAGACAGGTCGCTTGCGGTCGATACATACGTTATTAAGCCGAGACATGGAAGATTGAATCAGATATAACCAACATTGAGTATCAGAATTGAAATACCGGGAACGCTAAGGAGATTGACTGTCGAAAATTATGAAAAGAATTTTCCTTGAGCGACTGGAAGAAGAAATATAATGGAGAGGAGAAGAATCAATTTGGATTTAGGGAACGTAGAGGAGCTGTACAATAGGTAGCGAATCTCATTAACATCAGACGGTTGCGGTACTATTAAATGCCCAGAATGGTTACGACTCCATCTGGAAAAATAATTGTTGCCATCCTGGAAGGAAACTTACTGTAAGTAACGGCTTCTTATTTCAAGAACACATACATCTAGGTGGAAATAGAAAGTAATCTGTCCCACGATATCCCGACTAGGATGGCGATAACCAAGGCAGACATTTGTCAGTTTGTAAATCTAAAGAGAACCTTTGCGGCAATACGCGCCAGAAAGGAATGCAGAAGACTGGGTTTTTGCTCTTGAAGTATACTAGACTTCAAGACTAGACGAAAGACCCTTCCTGAATATGACGAAGAAGATAAAGATGGAGAGAGAAATCAGATACCTAGGAGTAACATTTTACGGGAAAACGTCATAACTAAGATACAAATCTTGAAAAGTCACAAGAATATGAAGAAATTGTAATCGTAGAAACGAAGAAAGGAAGACGAGGAAAGGGGTTCTACTGTAAAAAAGAGCTGGAGTGGGTAAGGATGGGTTGGGTATTTTATAGCTGTATTTGTCAGATGTGTGATTGCAGTTTTTCCCAAAGTTTGTAAAAAAAGTGTTGGGTTGGGTTGGGTTTGGTCGAAATCCCAAAAGTTGTTCGGCAATGGTGAAGTAAAATAATAATGAACTTAAAGCAAGTTACCGAGCTAATAATAATAATAATAGTTTATTCGTCAACAATACATATATACAAAAACTGTATTAATGCTAATTAAATTTTAAAAAAACAAAAGATAATAAAAATAAATGTTGAAGAATCATAAGGTCGCGGATTCAGTGCCATGGCCAAAAGACCATTACTGTTCTTCCACCGCAACCTTAAATTAAAAAAAAAATAACTATCAAACAACATAACATAAATTTAACAACCTTCCGAGATGTTCCTGAATGTTAAAATCACTGCATGTTGAAAAGGTAATTAAACAGCAAACATTTAAACTCACAGCCACGCCTAGCTTTTATATAATATGGGATAGAGTTGTATAGAGAATATACACTGTAGGTAAAGGATCGCTCAAAAAGGGTAGTCCTATGCTAACATTTCTATTTCTGATGTTTACACTATGCAAGGCACCTCTAAAATAAATCTTTCTCGCTAAGTCAGGTGGATTGCGACCAGCAATCATGTTATGATAAAGTGTAAGTGATAGCATTTTAATACGAGACCTCATAATATATTTGAAAATATAATATAATATTTGATCATTAAAAAACTTTAATTTATCATCAATGGATATTGCAAAAATTGCCTGAATTAATTCAGCAACGAAGGAATAATAATTGAATGAGTTAAAGTCTCTGTATGTGTAACAAAACGAAGATGGTTTAAGCATTGAACAGCTAAATCGACAAAAAACCAGTTCATGATCGGAGATCTCAGGATGGAGAACCCCAGATTCCATTACTATAGAAGAATCAGACACCACAATAACATCAATAGTATTCATCGAACTATCAGTAATTCGGGTAGGCTCACCTATTAATTGAGTGATATCAAGTGTTTGAAACATATTCAACAATCTTGCAACATCAATATTAATATCCCCCAAACAGAAAACATAATCAAACCTTAATCGCATTTCCAACAATTGGCCTTTAAAACCTTCAACGAATACACATTCCGAAACAGCCTCAGTCCTGTAAACACAACCAATCGCGTACGATTTCGTTTTAATGCCTCTACCAACTCTATCCCTTCTAAAAAGCTGATAACCAGAAATGGCAACTCTATCGTTGGGTATTCCATGCAGCCAAGTTTCCGATAGACACAATATGTCAAAACCAAAAGTAAATAATAATTGAGTAATTTCTTTAATCTTAGGTAAGGCCATGTAACTAAAATCAATCAAAAGAATATCCTGGAAAAGAAAAAGGGTTCATTCCGATACATTAATTATCAATTATACAATAGTCTAAAAATTACAAAAAAACAAACAAAAGAAAAACTTTACTTTCTTAAATTTCGAAATAACTCTTCGATTCCCACGAGCGCACGATAATCGGTTGTGTCACTACCCTCGTAACGGTGTCCCCGCTCGCATCTATATCAACAGTTGATTTAATTTCTACGTATTTATCATTGTATTTGGTATAGATTTTACCTTTTGCGTCCATACTGATCTTGCACCCAACTTTTTAGAAGCTTCCTTTAGTAAATTAGCTCTTCGAGACGTTAAATCTTCTCTAATTAATATTTTTGTATTTCTTAGTTTTTTCTTAGAATTAAAAATATGATTTCGAATATTTCGGTTAGAAAAACGAACAATAATTGGCTTCGACCCGTTTCCCTTTTAATCTATGAGAAATACTTATATCGGAATTCCTTACAACTATACCTAGTTTTTCCGAACACATGTTAATTACTGTTGCATCCATGTCTTCCTGATTTACTTCAGGAATTCCGTATCTCCTAACATTCCATATCTCCCGGATATGTATGAAAGGAAATTGAGACAGTTTAGTAAAAACATAAATCTGTCACAATTCCTGCAAGCTCTATAGAAAGTACCAAGGCAAGTTGTCCTTTTTGGCAGCTGCAAGAATTAAGATTGCAACCTCTAGTTCCTCTTTTATGGTAAATGGCAGCTTGTTCTTACTGGTGTCACACATTTCTTGCCTTCATCTTTCAGTCCTGATATAAAACGGATAAAGTTTCTTGACGCAGTTCTCTTACCTGTGTTGGGATGTTTAGTGTCCTTGATTTCAGTGAAAACTGTTTTAGGTTTCAGTTTCAAGTTCTCACACTTGATATACGAGATATCAGAATCCTCCATCGATTCTACTTCTAGATTATCTTGCTCCCAATCACTGTCACTATCCCCATAATGATCAGAATCACTACCACCTTGGTGGTATTGATTATTTTTCCTACCTCTTCCTCTAACTCTGCGTGAAATAAATTTTGGTATGAAGTCATGAAATAAGAAACAATAAAAGCTTTTTGAATTTTTACATATACTTTTCAATATTAAAAGGTTTTGATTAAATTACCGTTACATCCAAATTTATAGGCCATTTACGCATTTCGATCGAGTAGTTCAATGCTCCATGTCTGTCATATGCTTTCCTTTGACCAATTAGTATGGGGCAATATATCGAATAATAACCATTTAATTAAAATCATTGAAGTTAAATTTAAATTTGTCCTATGAGTTAACAATGAACTCATTTGTGTTTCTGCATAAATAGCAGAAATATTTTTTCGTATTTCCAAAATTTACTTAAATATACTAACACAGAGAGAGAGTACGTATTTATAACTATTCTGCATAGACGTAAATTTACATAAAACTAGCAAAATTAAAATGACTTCTCAGGGCATATACAAAACTGAATAAACACCCTGAAAGCCAAAAACAAATTTCGATCTATTTAATTTTAATTTTATATTTCGTTATTCTGAATTTAATTCACTGTGAAATAACTGTGTGGGAAATTCTGTTTTTAACATTGTAAATGCGTGCATGTTTTTTTCCCAAAGCCATAAATAAATTATTTTATATGCGTTGATGTAATTTAATTAATGTGGTGTATTTATATCAGTTTGTTAAGTATTTTGTTTAAATAAAATTTAACGGGCCCCATTTCATAAAATTTATGTAGGTAAATTCGAAACGGCGCTGTTTATTTCTGTTCGAACACATTGAGTCGTAGGTATTAGTACTCACTCATATTTTAAAAGAATACCGAGCAATTTAAATCAGAAATCCTTTTCGATTTGCAATATCGAATTCCATGAGCCATGATTATATTTCAGCTGTTCCGGTGTCGTATCTCTTAATTAAATCGATATTTCACGAAGTTATCACAGCTTTAGACGTTAGATTTATTACGTTTGTTTGTTTGCATGAGATCCAATTTTGGATTCCGTGTTCATCTCCGAATAACTTCTGATTCATTTGTCTATGTAACTTTCAAAAATAATAGGATATAAATTTCCATACGGCGATAGTTTACCGGAGCCATTCGTTGTAACAACAATTATAACCAATACGAATTTGTCTACTAAAATGAATATGTATGCTCAAAATAATTATCTCGACGGTCACTAATAATATTTTGACTGTAATGCATTTATTCGCGGATGGCATTATATTGGAAGTTAATTAATCAGCCATTAATGAAGGACATATTTTATATTGCCGGGGGCCTATGGCAAGTGGCTGGTTTGCGATAAATTACCCCGATTGCTCGTGCCATGGCAAACAATACTGGCAGCCACCAATGTACGTGTAACCTAATAAGTTGATTAAATACGGAGATTTTTGAAATTATCCCACCGAGTTTTCCGTAGCACATTCATCTTCACCTCATCGATTCAATTGACTGCCGAATATATAATCTAGTAGAGTGTGGTTTATATTCGCTCACGAGATATACCGTTACAAAATCGAAGGTCAGGTAATTCGATTTGCTTCGATCGAAACATCTTTAAATTAGTGTGTTTCAACTTCAAATTTAAACCAAAAAATCTTTAAATAAAAATATATTAATGGACTCAATTCGATCAAATCACATATTAAATGTTAAAATAATTATTTTAATATAAAACAAACCGTCTGCCCCAAAAGACGAATTCATGGCGAGACTGAAGAAAGACCAGTAAAGAGCAATCGTTCAACTTTCAGATGAGGGCTCATCAGTGTGTTTGCAGAGGGAGGTAAATACTGCAGAGGACTGAATCAGCTCCCACATCAAGTTTCTTGGGCGTCGAGCTTCCGCCTTCGGGTCGATCTTTTCACCGTCCAGCGCTAAATTTAGCGGACTACAGTTTTCCGATAACAATATGGAAGTTTCAGAGAAATGCATATATACACACGGGTTGGCTTAGCATTTGCTTATTGAACAGAAACTGTAATGAATAATACGAAGTTGAAAATTTATTATAGGCATTAACTAACTTTATCGATAAGGTTTCGGTAGTGAAACATGGATAAAAATACCATTATTTAAGTATTTTATCCAAGTTTCACGAAGTTTCAACGTTCCTGTATAATTGTAGATGTCTCGCAGATTGAAGCTACTAGTAGATTTGCTCTTGTTTGACAGTTTAGCGATCCTATCTTAGCTTGTTCAACTCTCATATAGTACCTACCTATATAAGCAAACCAGATTTACAGGTTTCGCTAGGGTTTGCTCCAGGTACATCGTTTAAAAATTGTAATCGAAATAAAAGGCTTAAATGGCGAAAAAACTGTGAACTTAGAGCTAGGTTCACTTCTATTTATATGATTTTTCTTTCGTAGTCGTGCCTGTCGAAGCCTCTAGAAGGGGCGAAACACGTGTAGCACTTATTTAAATGAATAAATCATCGTTTTGGGCCATTTAAGCCTTTTATTTAGATTTACAGGTGACCGGTTTGGAATTTTTACAACTAGTTCTATGAAATCAAGTAGAATGACTTGTAGACTCCCAAAACAGTTGTATTGTCGGGAATCATAATTGAAGACGTTAAGGTATTATCGATGATCTGGATGAAGTATTTCCTAAACAATGGATTGGTAGATGATATAGTATTGAATGGCCTCTTCGTTCAACAGAGCTCAATCCTAAAGACAACTTTTATTGGGGAAACTTGGAATATCGAGGTTAAGAAATTAAATCTGGAAGTCCTGGAAAAACTTCGAAAATTAGGTGTAAATTAGGTATCCGAAGCATTACATTTATCCCGTTTTATAATAATAATCTTTATTAATGAAAATATGCTATTAAGCATTATCACAAGTCAGTAGTACAAGATACAAAATGCTGTATAGTAATGCATATTACCAGTCATAAACAACCTAATATACAGAAATAGATATAATATATAGACTTACATTACACGAGACCACTAGAACGCGAAAAGAAAAGCAAAACCACAACATCCATATACATATAGAGATCTGAGGAGTACGGGCAAGGGCTGACAAAAGCAACAAAATTATACAAGATTTCCAAAATCATTATTCATGTATATTCATCTATATGATGAAATATTTTATTTAATAAATCATTTTTAATCTTCGTTTTGAATGTGTTTGCACCCAAGCTTTTGACGAGATTGGGTAATAAGTTATAAAAATGTATGCCGTAATAGTTGATTCCATCTCTCACCCTCTCCGTCCTAGCATAATCAATCATCAATTGATTATGGGTTTCGATTCATTATCACTACTGGTTAAGAGAATAACGATGAGATCTCATGTGCACGATGCACAACATCGATTGCACTTCATATTTCAAAGTTGCAACTCATTTTTTTCTGAAATCGTTTTTTATAATTAAGGCTTTCGATTTGATATCATTATTGGCTAAGAGATTGAAGCCGAAGTCGTTTGCGGCTGAGGTCACCCCTTAATCGCACTTTATAATTAAAGTTTTGTTTCGACTTCATTCTTTTAGCCGGTAATGAAAATAAATCGAAAGCCCTAGTTGTAAAGTGCGATTGAAGGAGCGCCTCGGCTTTATTGTATAGATAGGTAGAGATAGACAGACAACAATTTCGTTATTAAACAAAATATTTGAATGTTGTGAAATGAATTGAATGGTTTGATTTTTGTTTATCGAAAGAACAGGTAGAGTTGCATGTATCACGGTTGCAAGAGTTGAAATATTTTGTATCCGCCATGTATACGAAGAAATGTTAAAACATAATGCGTGACATCTAAACACAATGAGTATCAATGTGTTTATGGGATGCCATACTGATTGTGACCTGTCATCATTGTGCTAGAAATGTTTAGCGAATTCGAATTTACTATGACTCAAAAAAGTTTCTATATTCCTTTAAATTTGATCTGGTTAAGAATGTCTACAAGATTATTTCTGCATATAGCTGGTAATACAGTGCCTTCATTGAGCTCTGTGAACGTGGAACCCGAGTTTACAATATTTTGGTTTTATTAGTACCATTCAATAGAGAATCGTATGTACTCATTTGGATCTAGAGATAAAAAAATTTTGAAAAATTGCCTGACCCTCACTTTTTGATATTCTAATTTTATTAATACCATTATGTAGGGAATCGTTTGTACCCGTTTGTACCACTTTCGATTTCGTTTGTACCTCAACCGGTTCCAAAATACAGCGATTTTTTGATTTTTCAGAATACCGCTGAAAGTGTATCTCCGTTATTAATAGAGATATCGCAAAACGGACGATGGAATTTCATAGAGAATCATTTGTACCCGTTTGTACCACTTTTGTTTTGATTTGTACCTCAACCGTTTCCAAAATACAGCGATTTTTTGATTCTTCAGAATATCGCTGAAAGTGTGTATCTCCGTTATTAATAGAGATATCGCAAAACGGTCGATGCAATTCGATAGAGAATCGTTTGTACCTGTTTGTACCACTTTTGTTTTCGTTCGTACCTCAACCGATTCCAAAACACAGCAATTTTTTGATTCTTCAGAATATCGTGTTACGGTTCAATTTTTTTTTACTTTAGGTAATTTGAATTTTGTTCGGAATTTATGTTATTTGTTATCTTTTCTTTATGTTGGTGGGAAGTTTGTGTTGCATATATGCGGGTGCTGAAATATTTGTGTTTATTTGGATTTAACTTTATTAATTTTTGTTTCATTTGATTTTTTTTTCTTGTTTCAGCAACGATCTCGATTCCGAAACTCCCTAAATCCCTTTTATTCTTTCAGATAAATTTTCTTTTCCTTTTCTTGATTTTTCTTCGTTTTGTGAATGTGTTTAGTGAGCGCGCAGGTGTAATTTTTTTGGCCCTTTGATTTTATTTAAAAGCATTGTGGCTTACATCTCGGGTCCCTTCTTGAGTAACCAGTTACGATACACTGTGGTGCTTGGTGTTTGAGGCATTTTTGGGTTTTCGCCATTATTTCGATTTTGGAAATTTTGCTGTTTCGTGAATTTTCGGATTCATCACCGCTGCATTTCTTTTGAAATTGTGTTTGTACGTTTCAAGTCATCGGATTCTTCCGGATTTTTGGTGTATTTACATTAAAATTCATCTTTCTGGTTTTAAACCGCGAACATCAGAGGTTTTAGTAAGAGCCAATTTTTTTTGGTAATTTTAAGAACGAAATTTCGTTCAATCAAACGTTTCCTTCTACCATCTTGGAAACATCCACTTCGGTGTGTTGCTTTCCTACAAGAAACATTAAGGATCAAATTCCAAAATAACATCATCAATACTTACCTTTCCTTCCCACCAGAGGTCATTGCTGCGGAAAGTTAAGATACAAAATCATCGATACTTGAATATCACATCGGGGAAAAAGGTCAGGAATATCTTTTAAAACAATTCAATTATTTTGTATTTACCGGTTTTATACCGATATATTATATATATTTTTGTTTTCTTTCCTTAATCTTTTTTATATCAATTTTACGGGTTAATTTTTTTTGTTGTAAATTCTTGTTGGCGAGTTTTTTTTATTTTCTTACGAATTTATTTTTTAATATTTATCCGGCTTTAAGTTGAATTCAACGCTACGGGGTTGAAGCGCGGGTTCGAATACTTTTGCTGATCGTTTTTATTTGGTTAATTCTTTTTTTTAATTTTCTATTTCGCTAACATTAATATTTTGGAGTTCATTATTTGTTATTGTTTGATTTCACGTTATTTTGAATATTTGGAAAGAAACAAAACTTTTTTTTTATTTTGCCTGTACATATTATTTTTTTTTAATAAAAGTTATTATTTTTATATGCAACTGAAATTTCATCTTTCTGACTGTTATCTGTGTGTTCGTTTACAATTTTCCTATTTTGCTTAACATCACGTCACAGTTCGTGGGCCGTACGGGAGTAACTGTGTGGCGCCTTAGAAATGAAACTCTCCCCATCTTCACTGAGCTAAGCGAGGACCCGTACTTGCCCCGTGGAATTTTGTAATTGGTTTTATGTTGTGAATAGTTTTTTTTGTATTTTTTGCCGGTAAGGCGTCACAAATTTAGGCGTCACAATCGTTGAAAGTGTATATCTCCGTTATTAATACAGATATCGCAAAAGGGTCGATGTGGTTCGAGAGTGAATAGTTTGTACTTCTTTGCATCGCTTTCGTTTTGGCATTTTTTTGACAATTAACGGCAAGGACATGGCAGGATTCTAGTTCCATTTTTCTTTATTTATTTTCTTTTGTGTTACACAATACATTGCAAAAAAATTATCGTAGCCAATCTCCCGAATAGTACTCTACAAAGTCCTAATTCCCGGTCAGTTTCTGTTTACTTCAACTTACGTAAAACATTTTCGTGGTATGCACGGGAACTTTATCTTCAAAATCCATAAGTTCATTGGCTTTCTGTCTACAC
The DNA here is from genome assembly GCF_000648695.1 of Onthophagus taurus. Classification (NCBI taxonomy): domain Eukaryota; kingdom Metazoa; phylum Arthropoda; class Insecta; order Coleoptera; family Scarabaeidae; genus Onthophagus; species Onthophagus taurus. The sequence continues at coordinate 121,230 of NW_019286125.1, forward strand.
CAAGCATAGGTTGACTGCGCAGTAACCTCTTTTATTACTCTTTGTCTGAGGACACCTCGTAATTGACGCTTTTTTTTATACTCAATATTTTTTGTATCACTTGTTGAAATTTGAAGCGTGATGTAGTCATCTGTTGGTTTGTCTAGCGCGTACAAATTAATTCCTACACCACATTTGATACATAAACCTTTAATCCATAACCATGGTTCTCCTGGATTTAAGTTAACTTTTGGATTTTTGAAAGCATAGCAAAATGGCAGCCGATGTTCCAACATGTGCCACAATTATTTCTGCATTACATCGGTCGAGCCTTAAACAGGTCGAATACTTTTCCAATCGTCGCCTGAAATAGTAGTTGTCGCTCTAAGAAGCACTAACGCGTTTCGGGATATATTCGTCGACCAATTTGAACCACCACTATCCACCACTATTCATTTCGGAATTTGCTATATCGGCAATTGCTGTATTGGCTTTTTGATTAACATTATGAAATTTTCGTAGCATGACTTGTGTTTAGCTGACATTTTGTTACCTATTTTTAAAACTGCCTCATTCCAAACATTATATGCTAATAATTTTAATTTTCCGGCCTCATCAAAAAACATTAGCTCTTTTATCGAATTAAAAATAGATTATAGAATTAAAAAAATGCTACACGCGGCATTTTTAAACTTCTTCCGACACCCGAACCCCAAAATTAATCTACAAAGCATTTAATCAAACAGTGTAATAAAAAAGACAAGAGAGGAATAAAAAATACGAAAGTAGAATAAAAAAGAATAATATCCGGATAAACAGACTTGTTCGCAACGAAGTATTAAAAATACGACCTATCATAGCACCGAAGATTTTCGACGGAGGTGATATAATGACGAATGTGACAAAAAGTGAAAAGCAAAGCGAAAATACCTGGTAGTATGTTGTCTTGTGTACAACCACGTGTTTGTGTTGATAAGTCTAGTCGATATAAATCATCAAAACATTAAACGGTGCATACCAGGCCACACCGGCTAGAGTTGAGAACGGTTGCGACGCAAACGTCAATTTAGTCTTATGTACTTGAAAAGTATGGGAACCGCCGAGACAGAGACCCCGGGCTTCCCCTAATATTAAAAAAAAAGCTGTATTTTGGAAACTGTTGGGACATAAACGAAATCGAAGGCGGTACAAACGATTTTCTATCGAATTCCATCGACCATTTTGTGATATCTGTATTAATAACGGAGATACACACTTTCAGCGATATTCTGAAAAATCAAAAAATGGCTGTATTTTGGAACCGGTTGAGGTACAAACGAAATCGAAAGTGGTACAAACGGGTACAAACGATTCGCTACCGAAAGGTATTAATAAAATTAGAATATCAAAAAGTGGGACTCCGGAAATTTTTCAAAATTTTCTTATCTCTTTCTGAGGTACAAACGAAATTAAAGGTGGTACAAACGAGTACAAGCGATTCTCTATCGAATGGTACTAATAAAACCAAAATAGCGTAAACTCGGGTTTCAGGTTCACAGAGCTCCTTCATTGGTTGACAGAATAACCTCGATATTGCATTATCTTTAATTGTTTTGATTGTATCGTTCTTTTGCTTTGTGTCCACTCTTGTGGAATTGGTTTGCAGGTATATATCTTGTTGTAAAGAATGTGTAATTGATCATAATGATCACATAGTAAGTATATGTCATCCATATTTCATCTTATCACTGATGTTATGTAACCCTGATGTTATTTTTCCTCCGTAAAAGGTCGTTTATGTGACTCCTATTTTTCTTTATTGTCATTTCTTCTGAGGAGGGCTTCAAAATAAAGTCGAAAACTTAAGTTTACAGAAAGTGAGAGTTTATTTTCTTCCGATTTGTGTTATGTGTGTATTGATTATGTTTTTGTTTTTATGTTCTTCTTTTATTTTGTGATAACTCGGTTTCATCATCTGTTTGACATCTAAAAACAGCTTATTTATTTTGGGGTTCATAAATTTGTTATAATTAGGTTCCGATTAAAAATAAGTAAATAAAACTTTTTTCCTCACTGGTTCCTTTTTTCGCCAACTCTGAAATTTCCTTTGAACACAAGCTCTATTACTGTATTTCAAATTTCCGATCTCATTTTCCCATTTAATTTAATTTTCTTCCTGTTTATTTCGTAGAGGATTTTTCATTTTATAAGCCGATTTCTATACAGTCGTGGAAATGTGTATTTTGTTGGAATTTCAGCGCTATAATTTCGATTTATTTATATACCTGTGAAGCTATTTAGTAAATCAATCAACTTGATAAGAGACAATTATTGGCTTTGATGATTTTATTCCACAATGCGCTATTTTAGTTCAAATAACATTAAAAATAAAGAAAACACGTTGATAGATTGTTTAACAACAGAAATTGAAATAATGGAAATGTCGTGTGTAATTAATTATGTACGATGACGTGTAAATAAATAAGTAATGTATATGGCTAGTTAATAATTAGTGAGGCTATTGCTGGTGATGTGCAAGTGCATCGGTTTAACAATCACTACGTGAGATGTCCTCGTAGTCAGGGCATGGCGGACATTGTTGTGACCGATATCGAGGTCCAAAACGGACAAAGGCACACGGGAAACATCAATCACTAGCTAGGCGAGTCGGTCGTTGGTTTGATAAGGGACTCCAGTGCGATGCCGTCCAGAGCGAAACGGGCAAAAAAGCTAGATGGGGTCGCTGCATGATTAATAACGTAGCGTCTTACCGCTTCGCTAATCTCTAACCACATCGTTGTCTACGGCTTCCGTTGTCCATGTCAACTGGTCAAATGAGGATACTTGTGAATAGTGTTAATGTAGTACGATAAACGTATTAAGTTAATCTTGTAAATGAGAAAAAATCCATTTGTGGATTTATTACTAAAAGCAATGGTATGGGTAACAAGTAACAACCATAACGATTACGGAAGTAATCCGCTAAAAACCGATACTGCACGTCGGTGTCGCCTCCAAAAGAGACGAGAAAACAGAATATGTATATCACAGGGAATATTACGATGTAGCGCGCCCTTTGTACGCGTCTTCCGTATGGATTTTCCGCGAGGGCATATTGAAAAGGCATCCCAAGCGCATGGAATATTCGAAAACTCCGCCAAAGCAATCCGTCTGGTGCCAATTTTACTGCAATCGAGTTTCGCAGGTAGCATCGAAATAGCTTTGCGTGTCGGGCTATTGAAGGTGTTGGGCAGCCGGACTATTCGCACATCCCTGGGCCATCGTAAAACGCGATCCTTCGGACGACTTTAACACCGCTATATTTCCGCGATAAACTCGATTTCCGGTTATTGCGCCGTAAAATCCATTTCGACGCGCCAGGCGTTGTTTGACGGATACCGGACTATCCGTCTGATAGCGGAATTAAACGGCGCAAGAGCTCGAATTATACTTGTTACCCTGATATTATCGTTGAAGGGATGAGTGGACCATAAACGTTTGCTGTTACTCTCCAACAATTGCTTTTGTCACATCCAAACTTGGAACCATAGAATTCGCAACAATCCAAGTGTTTTTAAACTTGAATAACGAATTGAATAGATTTTTAATTTAGGTTCGGTAATTCCCAATTTCCGGTATCAATCATCTACGAGTTAATTGCACCGTGACAAGCGGGAATACAAAAACTAATGACTGCCGGAAAGTTTCTAGTTTCCGTTTCCAGATTGTAAACCAATTACAAATGGTCACAATACTCACTAAAGTGACAATTTTATTCGCAGGGCGCGTTCACTGGCGAGTCCGGTGTGCCGTACCGAAACACGAAATTAGTTTTTGATTTAATTAGAGCAGTAATTCGGTCCTGGCAAAGTTAAAACGTCCGCGGCTCCATTAAATTTAAATAATACATCCAATATGCGCCTGATTAGTAGGGAGTGTGGGCCATGCTCCCATGTGATTTTATAATTGTGTTAAACGCATTTGTCACCCGTGGAAATTTTAAATACGCCAATGATTGCTGTTACGTAATTACTTGATTAAAATTTTTGAAGCATCTCGAGTTAAATTCAACTCGATCTAACGAACTGACCCGATTCGAACCTGTACTAGTGACTGCAACAGAAATGTTACACAACCTTTTAGTGTAACTACTCATATTATACAGCGTGTTTAAAAATTGTGTTAGAATATTTTGCCCACTTATAGTTCTCATCAAAATCAACAAAAAGTCTTAGTAAACCCAGGTCTTGAAAGCAGTGGTTTCGAAGATATAAACAATTCCAGTGTTATTAGTGAATGAAGCGTCTTGTTGAAGTTGTTGAAGTTGTTTATTTAATTGGGGAAACTACAAACAGAACATAAAAGTTGAACACAAAATGCTTAAAGTAAATGCTCCACATGATCTCCCTCCATTAGAAGACGTGCTTAACATCTTCGTACAAAAGAATCGCGCACTCTTTCGATGACTCCTGGAGATTGGCGAATAGTCTCACATGCGATTTGTATTCTTTGCTGGAGATCCTCCAAGTTATTAACAGGTGCTGAATACACCAATGATTTTAAGTAGCCCTATGCAAAAATTATTAATAAATAAGAAAACGCTTTAACAAACTTCTTTCCTGCTTTATGTTATAAATTTTTTCGGTGCGGGGTTCGACCTTTACATTAGGTCATCATCAGCCAAATGGTCAAATCTTTCTTTTCAAAAATTAACATAAATCAACAACACATGAAACTTCTTTAAACATTTATAAGAAACTATTATTTAAGCTAAATACTTAACCAGACAATACACGCTTAACGAAAATTTATGCAATTATTGATGAAGTTGATATGATTTTTTGTTATTTCCAATTTTATATAAATTTTTCTGTATTCATGGATTAATGACGAAGTATTATTTGTATTAAATTTGATATAATCCATGTTGCAGGTTTAAATGAGGTATTAATAATAAGAAAACGGTGTAAGAAACTTCTTTCCTGCTTTATTTTATAAATTTCCTCGGTACCTGTTTCGACCTTCACATTAGGTCATTATCAGCCATCTTTCTTTCCAAAAATTAACATAAATCAACAACACATAAAACTTCTTCAAACATTTATAAAAAACTATTATTTAAACTAAATACTTAACCATACAATACACGCTTAACAAAAACAGAACGATTAAAGTTTTTAGAACGAGAAGTTTTTTCGAGAAGCAACATGGATTCTATCAAATTTAAAAAACTATGCAAAAAAGACTTGGATAAGAAAAAACTTCTTATCCATTGTGGTAAACCGATGTTAGAAATCAAGTCAGTTCGATAAACTTTTTTTATCTATAAAATAAAATTATAAAAAGGATAAATTAAATCTATGTGATTTAATTTCCTTCATCCATCTACCATAAAATTTAATGTTAAGAAAATTACGAACAATGATCGCAAAATGTGCAGGCACGCCATCATGCATGAACCATATTTGCATCCTATCCTGGAGAGACATATCTTCGAATAATATCGACAAAGTGTTTCGTAGAAAGTCCAAATAAGTTTCACCAGTTAAGTGATTAGGAAGAATCGTTGGTCCTATCATTCGGTCACCAAGTATACCAAGCCAAACATTTACAGAAAGCTTATACTAGCTTCTTGATTGCACAACAGCGTGAGGATTTTCATCCGCGCAAACGTGATTGTTATGAAAATTCAAAATTCCGTCTTTTGTAAAAGCAGCTTCGCCAGTGAAGAACTAGCATGAAATATCTGATTTTGTGCAAGCTTCTCCAACATCACTTCACAAATGATCTTCTCGAAACGTAGTCAGGATCGATTAGTTCTTGCACTCGTTGAACATGGTAAGGAAACAATTTTATTGTTGCTGACGTAAAATTCTCCAAACTAGAGAGGCATTAATGTTTACTGCAGCAGAGATACTTCTTACACTCGTACCTGGATATTCTTCAACCCTTCTCAAAATATCCTCTTCTACTCCAGGAGTCCTCACAGGTCGAGGTCGATCAGCATCGTGGTGAGTTGTTTTAAAAGAACCCAGCGACAAACATTGATGCAATTTTGTGAAAAATTTATCACTAGGTAAGTTCCGGTTGGGGCAAGTTTCCGAGTAACAGCGACGTGCCTCATAAGCGTTATCATTAGCAACACCGTACATAAAGTGCATGTCTGCCATTTCAGCATTTGTGTATTCATGTAGGATTAGATTGTCAAATTAAAAAACACCTGTTTTAACAGTAACAAACTAAAGTATTTATTAATGTAAAGTGACAAACTATTAAAGATTTAGTCTTTAAACATATTTTACACTCTTTCATTTACAACTGTATTAATCATTTATTTTATAAGAAAATAGTTCAATTACCCTTTACGTCTTCACTCGTACCCGCTCTTCTTCATACTGCCCCAGTCTCTCTCTACTGTTCTCCCTCTGAATTGTCCTCTCTCTCAATCCCACATCTCGGCCATTCTGATCTTCATCCGACTCGGATGATGACCAAACATCATTATTTTGTGGATATGGCTTCAAATGATCTGCTGATGCTGATCCTCTGGGTACTCCGGTAATGATCAGAATATGATCAATATTCTCTTTTGAACAATAATTTTTGAATTCATCAGATACGAATGCACCTCCTCTATCGGAAATTATTCTTCTAGGATTGCCAAAAATTTTCTGTTGACTGTCTAGTTTTCCTATCACTTCTTTACTGTTCACTGTTTTGGTTGGATATAACCAAGTAAATTTACTAAAAGCATCTATTACAGCAAAAATGTACTTATAGTTCTTGTTTGTAGAAGGTAAAGCACCAAGGTGATCAATATGATAAGTATCTAGCGGCGTAGATCCTTTTTCGATTGAATTTAGAAAACCTTCAGGATTACCTGTCTTTCTCTTCGCCATAATACACGTTATACAATTTGTAAGACAATTCTCTATTTTCTTTCTGAGTTTTGATATGCAAAATGCTTGCTTAAGGATGTCCATCATTTTCTTTAAACCTAAGTGTCCATTGTCGTCATGACATTTTTTGATGATTTCGTACTGTGGGGTTTTTGGTACCACCAGTAATCGTTGACCAATTTCATACTTGTACAACACTTTATCTTCAATAGCATAGTCCTCGTATGGACCATTTTCAAGTAAACCGAATATTAGTTTCAGCGTATTGTCGGATCTTTGAGCATTTTCGATCCGATCTCTTGTACCTTTGATGAAGGTTAACATCACTGGGTAACGACTGAGAGCATCAACATGCTTCATACGTTTTCCTGGTCGATGACGAATGATATATTGAAATTCCTCTAATAAAAGTGCCCATCTTGCAACTCTAGTACATAGCTCTTTTTTCTCTAATGTTTTAGTAAATGCTGAACAATCTGTAACAATTTCAAAGTTAATGCCTAATAAATAAACTCTCAACCTTTTGACGCCTTCAATAATAGCTAGTACTTCCAACTCGTAACTGGAATACTTTTGTTGAGCAGGAGTTGTCTTCCGACTCATATAATACATAGGATGTAACTTTTGATCATCTTCGCTTTCTTGCATCAGTATTGCATCAAATCCAAACTTAGAAGCATCACAATGTAATTCAGTTTTAGCATCATTTTGGTAAATTTTAAGGACAGGACGGTCTGATAAGATGCTCTTTAATCTGTTAAAGGCTTCTCTCTGAATTCTTTCAAAACAGAACAACTGATTCTCTTTCATCAAATCACTTACTTAACGGTTTAGCTATCAGCGAATAGTTTTTGACGAATTTTCGAAAATAACCAGCAAGGCCCAAAAATGATTGGAGCTGCTTCAGATTTCTAGGATTTGGAAATTTGGTTACAGCTTCTATTTTTCTCGAAGATGGTTGAATGCTTCCATTAATTATTTCGTAACCCAAATACTCTATTTCTGACTTCAAGAATTGGCATTTTTTCCAATTAATCTCTAATCCGTGATCTTCAGCAATCTTTAATACATTTTTTAATCTTTCCAGAGCCTGCATCTCGTTTTCAGCTAAAATAATAATGTCATCCATGTATGTCAGAATCCCTTATCAAATCTTTGAAGCTATTGTTAATAAACCTTTGGAATATGGCCGGTGAATTGCAAAGCCCAAATGGTGTTCGAAGAAATTGATATTGACCAGCAGGTGTTACAAAGGATGTAAATTTTTTACTTCCTTCTTCAACGGGGACATAGAAAAAACCATTCTTCAAATCTAGCGTACTGAATATCTTTGATTTTTGCAATCTGTCTAGTTGAACTTCAATAACAGACAGTGGGTACCTATCTTTCACACATATAATAACATGTAGGATTAGATTGTCAAATTAAAAAACACCTGTTTTAACAGTAACAAACTAAAGTATTTATTAATGTAAAGTGACAAACTATTAAAGATTTAGTCTTTAAACATATTTTACACTGTTTCATTTATATATTAATCATTTATTTTATAAGAAAAAAGTTCAATTACTCTTTACGTCTTCACTCGTACCCGCTCTTCTTCATACTGCCCCAGTCTCTCTCTACTGTTCTCCCTCTGAATTCTCCTCTCTCTCAATCCCACATTCATTCATGTTTACATGAAATAAAAGCAGCCAACTACACCAGCAAAAGTGACGTGAGATTGACAATAACTAAAGACAAAATGTGTTTAGTTTTGTATGGGTAACACGACTAAACGATTAGATATGAACTTTATTGAAAAGCAACGTAAAATCAACTATATCCCTGAGACAATTGATTTTAGGACCTCAGTTTACTAACACTTTTTTGTGCATCTTGATGAGAACTATAAGTGGGTAAAATATTCGAATACAATTTTTTAACACCCGGTATAAATAAATTCGTGATTATTAAAGTCGATATGACACTGTTATTATGTTTATCATCAAAGGGCGAAGGCAAATAATACCCTAACTACATTATTTCCAACGATGTACTTCATAAATAATTTAAACTAAATAGAAAGGGTGGCTGTGAAAGAGTATACAACTCAGAGCGGCGGTGTTTCGGCCGAAATGTCGAGCCTTTCTTTTTGCTTTGCTCTATTTACATACAACGTCGACGGTAGAGGCGGCGGAGCTACTGCGGCGGCAAGAAAGTGGGAAGTTTTAAAATATTCCATAGTCGGGGCCTGATATTTGCATTAATGTTTCGGTCATTTGCATAACAGTGGAAAAAATCCAAAGGGTCCCACCGTGCGTAAAAGCCCTAGATTTCTTGGCGGAAGCGCCCCACTTGTTTAAAGCGTTTCGACCGCCAAAATTTGCCCGTTATGAAGAAGTGTGGTAACCGAGATAATTAAGTTATACACTATAATTAGTATTATTCCCTTCTCTTACATCACGCGTCCAGGATTAATAGCTTTTGAAAGATTCAAGTAAAAACTTGGAAGATGAGACATTACGTACACGGTGAATTCACTAAGCGATGGACTCATTCTATTTTTTTGTCGGTTTACTCTGAGAGAGGGGAATCCAAATTTATCACGTCTTCCTATAAAGAATGGCTCGTTGTCGGCGAGACCAGAAAAGTGCATTTGGTGAAATGATTCTCGCGCATTATTATGCCGAGAAATGAGCGTAAATCCGGCATGGAATGGGATTTATTGAAAAGCTAGGCGTTACTTTTTTCGCACTCTGTCACTTCTAAAGCCGCCGTGATAGAACACGTACTCGACGACCCCGGTACGTGACGGGGAACTCGTAATATAAAGATAAATGCCCTCACGTGTTCCTTTTCCCTTTATGACAATTAGATGATAATTCTCAGTCCCTTATATTAGGCCAAGTGGAGACGATCACTTCATTTTACGTCCGTTTTCATGAGGAGGGAGAAAAGTAGTCAATTAAGTAGAAAGCTTCAAAATGGCACCAATAATACAGGATAATAATGTGTATAACGTTTTCTTTTTATTCCTTTGTTTACCTACTTTCATAGCGCACCGGAATGAAGTGACGGCGAAAATTCATCATCGCTCACTTAGAGACGACAGAATAAAAATATCTCCTCCGAAAATTGTGTTCGAGCGGATTTATTACGCTTTTAATTCACGGTGCGCGCTCTACTCGGCCGTTATCCATCTTACTTAAAATTTACTTTATTTGTCATACTTATTTTGATTACCGGGTTTTACTTGGCGACGCTGAGATGTTTCAACTCTACTCTCTAGGGATGTGCGCTTGACGATAGCGTTGCCGTAAAAAAAGTTAATAAATTCATATTTATTTTAACAAATATTCTTTCCTTTTCAATTTTTTAACATAAGTATATTTAAAGATTAAGGTAATAAATTTAGTGTAATATTCATATTCATCTGTCCCACAATAAGTGTCCGATTTGAAGTTAACTATTAAAAAGTATTATAAACCATAAATTTATTTTTTTTTTAAATGTTAAGACAAAAGACGTAATTTTTGAATCAGTCAAACCTTACGATTGTACGAACTTCAATAAAGAATTAGTTTATAGTGATTATAATATTCTGTACAATTGACAGTTAAGTCAACATGCTTAAATGGACTGCTGAACAATGTAGCTTTGCTGTTACAGCTTATATAGAAAATGGTCAAAGTTATATACATAACATCGCGAATTCCGCCCACATTTTCATTTACCGCTTCATGTTCCTGTTCCGAGTAGGAAAGCTATTTCTGTTTGATATTTTAACTTAAAAACATTGGACCAAACGAAAAGAAGAAAAGGCGGTAGTGCAAGAACTATTAGGACTTGAAGTAAATTAAATCAAATAGATTTAATTTATCCTTTTTATAATTTTATTTTATAGATAAAAGATATCGATGGACTAGTTTTTTATTTTGGTTGTCAAAGAATAATAATAATAATATTTTGGTAACTAATGAAAGTAATGAAATGAAACATGGAAAATAACTGACTTGATTTCTAACATCGGCTTGCCACATTACTCCCCCTCTGTAAGAAAGAAACGTTTAAAAGAAATTTTTAAGATTTAAATCAAATTTGACTTGTCTATTTGTTTTATTATTGATTACCTCATTAAGGGCCGGTTGTACAATATATCGATAAATCTGTCTAATAACTAGCTGGCCGATAAACTTATCGGGAGGATAAAGATATTCGCTGTTGTACAAACTGTTTTTGTCGGGAGGATTGCTATCGGCTAAATAAGTTTCGGTTGGTAGTACTTTTTCCTCATATCTAATAATTTGTGCCGTAGATTGGTAACGCTAACGGTTTTCTTTGAAATTTGAACTGATTTTGACAATAATAACAATTGAGTAAATTGCGCAATTCAAAAGCATTTCAAAAAGTATCGAAAAATGTTTAATTTGTACGATACTACTATCCGTGCAAAAAGTCAAGGCCCCTCACTTTAGAGATCGATATCTTCGCTACCGTTCTATAAAAGAAATTGCGACAAAGTTTGTTGTAATCACTGAACATTTCTACGTAACATATGTCAATTTGAAAATTTTCGGACCCACGGTTTTCTTTTTATCGCGAGTTAAATGAAAGAAGTACCCGATTTTTTACGGTACCGGCAACTTTGTCAACTTTGCGATTTTTTTCTCGAAAACTATCGTACGAAAAAATTTGAATTTTGAACAGGTGGTAGCCTGATGTGTTCTTAATGAGTGGCATATTTTATTTTTTCGATATTCCGATATATAGTTTCGCGGAAAATCGCGGTTTAGCAAGACGCCGTTATGTCGAAAACGGCTGGATGGATTTCCTCGCGGATTTGACCAAAATATGTCAAATAATGTCGGTTGTCGGATTTCGTTATCAGTTTTTCAAAATTAGAGCTCCCTAATTTTTTAAACGCGATTTAATGGAATTACAAATTAAAGAGAAACAGAAATAACCTTATTTCTTTATGTAGGTAAGATAAAGGCGCGACGTACTGTCTAGGACACACCATCTGTTCCGATTGGACGGAACCCTCCTCTCCCCGCTTAGCTTATTTCTGTTTCTCTTTAATTTGTAATTCCATTAAATCGCTCTTAAAAAAATAGAGCCCTGATTTTGTAAAACCCATAACGAAATCCGACAACCGACATTATTTGACATATTTTGGTAAAAACCGCGTTGAAATCCGCCAGGTCGTTGTCGAAATAATCGCATCCTACCAAACCGCGATTTTACACGAAACTATATGGAATATAGAAAAAATAAAATATGCCCCACATTAAGAACACATCGGTTTACCACCAGTTCAAATTTGAAATTTTTTCGTCAAATAGTTTTGGAGAAAAAAAATCGCAAATTAGACAAAGTTGCTGGCACTCTCAAAAATCGGGTACTTTTTTCACTTAACTCGCGATAAAAGAAAAATCGCGGAGCCGAAGATTTCCAAATTAACATATGATACACAGAAATATTCACTAATTACAATAAACTTTACCCCAATTTTTTCCATCGAGCGGTTACGCAGATATCGATCTCTAAAGTGGGGGATTTGACTTTTTGCACGGATAGTAGTACCAGCAGCGAGTCCGAAAACGAATTTTTAGTTAATGTTTTTAAGTAAAAGAAAAGGTAAAGAAATTAATGACCGACCGACGTAACCACATGGCGCAGTGGGATGAAACGGATTTGTTTAGACGGTTTCGGTTAACAAGAAAAGTTAAGAAAGAAAGAATTAACAGTTAAGATTAAACATGCATTTCTCATAAACAGAGTGAAACACATATTATAAAATTGGTAAAATAATTAACCTAAACAATCACTGTCAAATTGTGATGGTGTTCCATCGTAGCTTAGTTTTATCAAATTTCTACTTCTTTCATGTAAGGGGTTTAACTTTTCTTCACATGGACCTTCGCCAGTACCCATCACATCAGTGCGGTATTTGGCAACGGCATCTTTTTTTACGGTTTGTGGTGCCGGTTGAATTAAAAGTTGACAAATTTTTTGCCATGCCGCTTTCTAAAATACAAGATACGTGATAAATAATTACCAAGTAGGTTATACCTTCTCTTCCCAAGTGTATGAAAACCTTGGTAACCGTACATATCTGGCGGATAATCGTCTTATCGGCACCTCTGAGTACCCGATAAGTTATCCTGTCAATAATCTCCCCGACAAAAATATCAGTACATTGTAATACAGTACAAACTAACTTATCGACCAGACAACGCTGTCGGAAAGTTTATCGGTATATTGTACAACCGGCCCTAAGAACGTCTGGTAATTTGTCATTAATTAAAAATGCTGGTTTTAATCAATCTATACTGATTGAAATTTTCTTATTGTTTTTGAATATTATGAAATTTTTGGAGTTCCGAGTTAACACTTTAAATGGGCCCTCATATTTAGGTGATAAAGATGGTTGCTTACCTTCAATTTTAACAAAAACCAAATTTGATTTTAGTAGATTTTTATGAACGAATGGCTTTATTTGAGAGTGACAGATGTATTCACTAGTTTTAATTTAGAAAACGTTTCTCTGAGATTGGCAAGTAATGGCTCATATTCAGGCGACATTTGTGAATTCATAAAAAATTCTCCTGGTAAACGAAGTGGTTGACCATAAACTAATTCAGCTGAAGAACAACCGATATCTTCTTTAAGTGATGATCGGAGGCCTACGATGGAATGAAGCACATATGTGCTCACCGTAATAGCTCGTTTCACGCGTTGGTCAGAACACGTTTCCTCTCACAGATATTAGTTCTACTTCTATTGCGGATACTTTGTTTCGGCATTATTTCAGCCGATTTGGCATTCCTAGCACTATCACGCACAATCATGGACGAAAATTCGAGTCAACATTTTTTTCAAGATTTAACAAGCTTCTTGGAACAGAACAAATTCGTGCATCCGCAAACCACCTCCAAAGCAATGGAATGGTAGAAACATTCCATCGTACATTGAAAACAGCCCTCATTGCCAGAGGGCTTCGATCCCATAGTTCTCTTAGGCCTCCGATCATCACTTAAAGAAGATATCGGTTGTTCTTCAGCTGAATTAGTTTTTGGTCAACCACTTCGTTTACCAGGAGAATTTTTTATGAATTCACAAATATCGCCTGAATATGAGCCATTACTTGCCAATCTCAGCGAAACGTTTTCTAAATTAAAACTAGTGAATACATCTGTCACTCTCAAATAAAGCCATTTGTTCATAAAAATCTACTAAAATCAAATTTTGTTTTTGTTAAAATTGAAGGTAAGCAACCATCTTTATCACCTAAATATGAGGGCCCATTTAAAGTGTTAACTCGGAACTCTAAAAATTTCATAATATTCACAAACAATAAGAAAATTTCAATCAGTATAGATTGATTAAAACCAGCATTTTTAATTAATGACAAATTACCAGACGTTCTTAGGGCCGGTTGTACAATATACCGATAAACTTTCCGACAGCATTGTCTGGTCGATAAGTTAGTTTGTACTGTATTACAATGTACTGATATTTTTGTCGGGGAGATTATTGACAGGATAACTTATCGGGTACTCAGAGGTGCCGATAAGACGATTATCCGCCAGATATGTATGGTTACCAAGGTTTTCATATAACAACATTGACAAACATTGTCTGTCGTGAAAAAGTTTGGTTAGTTTGTTGTTCTGAAAGGAAAAAAAATAAACGTGCTACTAATTATACACAAGAGAAGTGATGGCGATTAATTAAAATAGTAAAAAACCAAGCTAATATTATAGAAAATAAAAAAAACAGATGCGGTCACTTGGAAAGAGAAGGTATAACCTACTTGGTAATTATTTATCACATATCTTGTATTTTAGAAAGCGGCATGGCAAAAAAATTGTCAACTTTTAATTCAACCGGCACCACAAACCGTAAAAAAAGATGCCGTTGCCAAATACCGCACTGATGTGATGGGTACTGGTGAAGGTCCATGTGAAGAAAAGTTAAACCCCTTACATGAAAGAAGTAGAAATTTGATAAAACTAAGCTACGATGGAACACCATCACAATTTGACAGTGATTGTTTAGGTTAATTATTTTACCAATTTTATAATATGTGTTTCACTCTGTTTATGAGAAATGCATGTTTAATCTTAACTGTTAATTCTTTCTTTCTTAACTTTTCTTGTTAACCGAAACCGTCTAAACAAATCCGTTTCATCAAACTGCGCCATGTGATTACGTCGGTCGGTCATTAATTTCTTTACCTTTTCTTTTACTTAAAAACATTAACTAAAAATTCGTTTTCGGACTCGCTGCTGGTACTACTATCCGTGCAAAAAGTCAAATCCCCCACTTTAGAGATCGATATCTGCGTAACCGCTCGATGGAAAAAATTGGGGTAAAGTTTATTGTAATCAGTGAATATTTCTGTGTATCACATGTTAATTTGGAAATCTTCGGCTCCGCGATTTTTCTTTTATCGCGAGTTAAGTGAAAAAAGTACCCGATTTTTGAGAGTGCCAGCAACTTTGTCTAATTTGCGATTTTTTTTCTCCAAAACTATTTGACGAAAAAATTTCAAATTTGAACTGGTGGTAAACCGATGTGTTCTTAATGTGAGGCATATTTTATTTTTTCAATATTCCATATAGTTTCGTGGAAAATCGCGGTTTGGTAGGATGCGATTATTTCGACAACGACCTGGCGGATTTCAACGCGGTTTTTACCATGCCCTGTTCACTCTTATTTAATATTACGTACTCTTTTTAGTTAGTTAGGGTGCCAGTCCCCTGTGGCGCTGTCGGCGCTTCCAACATTCGGATTGATATGCGCCTGCGTAAGGTAACGCCACGTGAGTGATACAGGCAGTGTTTGTTTGGTACGCCATATTTGTTTTCTTTTGCTCTTGAACCCTAGATAAGTACGCTTCGTGATTTATTTAGAGTTTTTGGTCTTTTCTTCTTTTGTGCTGACGATTATATTATTATCAGTCTTTTTCAAGGCTTTTTACTGTTATTGTCAATTAGCGAGGTAAGCGATTAATTATTTCAAATTTACATATTATATTTACACCAAAATTAAAAATACATATAGTTCGTTTTTTTTCTATAATACCTGTCAATGTAAATTTTTTAGGGTTTCTGCTGGTATTATCTAGGATCCTTATAAAATGTATGTTGTCAGTTGATTGCTTTAATAAAACAAAATTTAAATATTAATTTTAATTGTCAAAAACATAATTTGAAAGATTTATTTACTAAAAAATTTGTTCATTTCTATATATTTTGTTGGATAAAAAATGTAAATAAAATTTTAAAAGGGGTAGACAATAGAAATATTAATGATTGTATTAAAGAATTAGCTGTAGATAAATATAACAAATGGAAAAAGAAAAAGGAAGCTATTAAGAATTTAAAGAAATAAAAATCTTAAATAGAAAATGTGTTTTTATTGTTCTTCATCAAAATAAACAGGAATAAATGATAATAATTATTAAATAATAATTATTATACATATATAATTGTTTCTATGTCATATTTTGTGTAAATATCATGCTGTTACTCTGTATTTTATATAAGATTTATCCTATAATATCTGTGCAATGTAATTAATGTTAAAATTTACTATTTTATGCATGAACACTAGAAAAATGTAGATTACACGTTTTTATTTTATGTGAAAAATGCATTACTAGTACAAGAAATAGTGTATTTTAACAGTAAAAATTGTATTGCACAAGCTTCATAGGATACAACTTTTATAAAATAATGTCGATACACTATGTTATTTACAACAAATACGACATAGAAACAATTATATAAGTATAATTTTACAGCAAAAAAAATTCAAAATTCCCGCTATTCGTAGCGCACGTCGCACCTAACATCAGCGCCAATGACGACTGGCACCTTAACTAAATACTTAATACGAGGATTGTGATGAGAGATGCCTATCTATATATACCTTATCTGTGGTTTTTACCAAAATATGTCAAATAATGTCGGTTGTCGGATTTCGTTATGGGTTTTACAAAATCAGGGCTCTATTTTTTTAAGAGCGATTTAATGGAATTACAAATTAAAGAGAAACAGAAATAAGCTAAGCGGGGAGAGGAGGGTTCCGTCCAATCGGAACAGATGGTGTGTCCTAGACAGTACGTCGCGCCTTTATCTTACCTACATAAAGAAATAAGGTTGCAGCCAAGAGACGGAGTGAGAGGACCGACCAAATCAATGTGGATATGATCGAATCTTAATTTTAGTATCAGAATTTTGCTAATAGGGTATTTTGTGTGTTTGAGTATTGTTTGTTTAGTAAATGTGTCATAGTAATGTGTCAGGGTACTGTGAATTTAGAGAATCAATATTTGTTCTGAACAACGTGTCCGCTATAATGTTTGCTTCTCCTTTAATGTACCTGACATCTGATGTGAATTGTGTTATGTAACTAAGACATCGTGTCTGACAATTTTCTATCAAAAGTTGAATAATTTATTTGGATTGAAGAAAATTTATGAGAAAAAGTGCTAAAGGTTGTGTTTTATTGTCTACTGTCTGTGATAAAACTGCTCCTATGCCTTTACTTGAGGCTTCTGTCGTTAGTGAAAGAGTTGCCTGTGATGATGGGTATGCAAGAGTGGCGGATTTTAATAAAAGTTCTTTGGCAGTAGTGAAAAAAATGTTGTGATGATGTGTCCAGAAAGTGATTGATTTAAGTCTTTGCGAATAAAGTTGATAAATGATGTAAAGGAGCTAAAATGTTTGAGATGTTTGGTAAAAATCTGTGATAAAAATTTATCATTCCTAAGAATCTCTGTAATCGTTTAAGTGTGGTTGGTTTTGGGAATTCAATTGTGGCATTAACCTTAGATTGCGAAGGGTGAATGCCTTCAGCAGAAACTTGATGACTTAGGAAATTTAAATCTGTAACTCCAAAAACACATTTTGTTGGTTGGATATTGATATTACAAGAGCTTAACCTCTCGAACAATTGTTGTAAATCTTTATCTTCATTTAAATGTTCTTCTTTCACGACTGGCTACTAGAATACTATACGATATACGAAAAGGAAATTCAAGCCAGAAAGCACCTCGTTTATAAACCGTTGAAAGGTTTATAAACGTCTTCTTCTACGGGAATTTGGTGATACGCTCGTACCAGACCTAATTTTGAAAAAATTTTGCAATTGTATAAATGTAACTTATAATCCTGAATGTGCGGAAGAGGATAACGATCTGGTACTGTGATGTTGTTGAGTTGTCGGTAGTCTCCACATGGTCTCCAATCGTTGGAATCTTTTTTAGGAACCATGTGGAAAGACGATGCTGTAGAAGAAGAAGAGTGTTGGTAGATTTCTAATGCCACCATCGTTATTATAGAGACGTGTGCTGTATAGCGTTTTGTTCAATCCTACTATTTAGAGAAAACCTGTCTTAAAGTTCGATAATTCCTGAGTAATTTCATGTCGACATGTCGGCGATGACAGCAGTTTTTGACATTGTCATGCTCGTAATTGCTATATGTAAACAACCATTTGTGTCACATTGTTAATTGTCATCATTATGCATAAAATTAATAAATTGATTAAAATAACAGTAACTAATAAAGCAACAGTAACTTATGAAAAAATGAAACCATATGGTATATACAACAACGGTTACACATATTCAGCCACCCAAGATCGATCAGCCTGCGTGTGACATGGCACCCTCGTCGAAGCCCGAAAATCATTCGGAGACATGAATTCTGAACCCGCTGAATCCTTTGTATTCCTCATATTCCTCATGCTGTATATGAGCTTCAAAGCAGCAAATGAGATTTTTGTTTTGTTCAGGATGTGCTTATCGAACCTAAGATTCGAGTCGAGCTGTAATCCTAAATTTCTAGCACACTCCTTAACACCAATACATTCACCACCAATGTTTATTTTAAAATTTTCTGCAATAGAGCCTCGTGCACTCCGCCTGCCAAAGAGCATAACCACTGATTTATTTGAATTTACCCGTAACGAGTGTTTTTGGTGGATACATCTATCAAATTATTAATGTCCTCACTCAATTTAACTTGAGCAGTGGCCATGTCCGTAGGCAGGAACGATAGATAAATTTGGGAATCATCCGCATAAAAATGAGACTCTGAATATTTCAAAACTGTTGACAGATTAGAGATGTAGATACAAAATAGTAGCGGCCCCAACATAGAACCCTGTGGCACTCCTGACTTCAAGCCTCGCAGTTCAGATCTTCGAACACCCAATTTAACGGCTTGTTGTCTATCTGACACATAACTATCAATCATGCTTACAGCAGAATCATTGAACCCAATGAAGGATAAGATAGCTGATAACATTCTATGATTGACAGTATCAAAGGCCCTACTGTAGTCTAGCAAAACTAATCCAGTAAGCCTATTTTGATCCGCCGCAAACAATATGTCATCAACTATATGCGTTAATGCTGTATCGCAACTGTAGTTAGCACGAAATCCAGACTATGTCCTAGGCAAAATATTATGCTTATCGACAAATTCCCGAATTTGGTCATTCATAATTTTTTCTAATACTTTAGACAAAACAGGTAAAATACTAATTGGTCGCAGGTCCGAAATGATGAAAGTACTGTAATTTCACTTCAACATCATCAATTCCATACACAAGGTCAAACGGTGAAAAAAAAATTTCACTCACTTGTTTCTATGAAAGTCAGCAGAGTGAATGCAAATAACAACTTTCAACACTCGTATCTAACTTAGAAACTCACAATTTCGAAGGTAGGATTGAACTAATAGATTTTGATAGCTTGTGGTTAATTTTGAAAATTTATTTTTTAGAATGTTATCTTCCATACCTACACCGGATCGAACTGTCTTTGAAGCATCGCTGTACCAATCTTTTTGTACCATCTCATTGGAGGCTCACCCTTCGTCCATTCTTTCTTGCATCTAAACATGACCTTATATGGTGGTCAAAATTATATTCTGTCTGTATAAGAGATTTCAATTTGAATCAAGTCGTTTAGGCATGGGTCTTTGAGGATTTCGAGATGTCCTCTGAGGTTACCCTGCATCAGCTTAAGTGAAAAGCAACAAGGGACTCAAAACTACCTCCTTTTGTATATAAAAGTGAAATAGTGTGAGACCGAGTAAGGCTTGAAGAGCAGCCGTCGGACAAGATCTTATTCCACCCGTTGTATTAAGACATGCAAGCCGCTGAATTTGTTTCAGCTGTTGTTGCGCTGTCTTGATTTGTTTTTGGCCATGTATTCACTCTTGTTTACAGATTCAATGACCTTCGTCTCTAGAGTCTCAGCTGGACGAATTTTCCGTCTACGTTTGTCTGATTCCTGTTCTATAAATGGTTAAATGCTTAATTTCCCATCAAACCACTGATTACGGCAATTGCTCCACCCAACAGCAGCCAAAAACATAACCTTTATAATGAATCTCTCGTTTTTGCATGTTTGATATGGTTCTATCTCATTGCTGGTAGTACTTGTTCAATATGTTCTTTAAATACCAGCAGCGATGCTATCAGAATCAAGCATTTCCAAGCAGTATTCCAAACGCTGACATTTGTTGCGATCTGTAAGGAATGGTTTTACTGCGTTTTAGTAGGCCGTAATCAATCTAGATTTAATTGTTCGGTGAACTGTGCATTTCGTCATTCCAATAGCATGTGTTCGAATAGTTCTACGACGATGAATAGCTACTTCCTTTATCTTTTCTACATCTACGGTTTTTGCTTTCTGACCACTTTTCCAGATTCTTGCGAATTTACATTTGCACATACTGACTCTTCACGTAAGGATTGCTGTCCTCGATACCAAATTCGACTTCTTCTCTGACACAGAATATCGAGTGGCTGCATTTTTTATCGAACCATGTTTCAATTTACCATTTATACTTGCCTCTAACAAATGATGGAACACACTTTGGCGCATTTCTTGCGTTAGATTAGGCCCTTTTCTTTATGCTCTAATATCTGCAACTTCTTCACGTTCCATTATGTGACCACACTGGTATTTATACAAATAGTAAGACGACACAAGATTTTTAAGTATATACTCAAACGTCAAGTTAATGCCTTAAATTTTTGTGACAATATACTAATGTCAATTTTGGTCCGGCACCACTGCTGAACCACCTTAGGTTTGTGCGGGAGCACAGAGTTCTGTTGGAATGTCCAGGGGCGTCCATTGTTATGAAATTTGCTTCAAGGGAGCATTTTCTTGTGAGAGTTGATCTTGACTCCCTGATCCACAAAGGTTTTAAAAAGAAACGTTTTAGGGAAACGTGGCAACCACTATCATTAGCTTCCTGAATCGTTATGCCAGAATGCTATGCTCGATCGTGAACAACTCCCCGTCAGCGAAGATGATGTCCTTGAGTTCCGCAGGTGAGAAGCATTGCAGAAGTTCGCGACATCTCTAAAGACGAATGGCCTTCATCTATTCCGTCAAAGTGTGAGACTTTTTCATCTTAATGCTAAAAACCCTCAAACGTTGTTTGACGATCCCGTGCACATCTTAGCCATATATAAATAATTTAAATAAAAATAAAAAATAACTTTATAAATCACATGTTAGTTATACGGTAAAGTCTAAAGTCTACTGTTTAATTATATTATAAGCATCACTAAGTATGGCTGTTATTTGTACTTCACCGCTTTCGGTTTAAACCATTACGTGAGCTATATATTCACGGAAGTAAGGAGAACTTTTGCATCACAGCAGCTGACCGTAATGGAAACTGTTGTTTTATGTAAACAGTATTGAACATGATGTGTAAAGTTTATTATGCAAACTTTACTAAAATAGCATCGTATTTACGCCACACATCACATTTTAATTAGCTCTTTGAACCAAAAATACCTATCTTGGAAAATATCTGCGGTCAATTACGGGAAAATCTATAGAACTCTGATAACCTTTTATGAGCTAATATTAGTTTTTGTTTCGTCGCTTTCATTCCGAGGATAAATTGTCTCGTTAATCCCCCCGAAAAACAGGAGGAGAAAAACGATATAGTTAGGAACGGCGCCGGCGACGTTTCAGATATATTAATAGCTTTTCTGTTCGATTTCTTTCTTTTATTTGTTGTTGACATTTGTCCCGTATTAGATCCTATTAGATTCCAGGATGGTGACGTAAATGACTAAATTTTCTTCTGAATCAAGTCTGAGAAGGAATTTTGGCATTGGTCAGGGTTGCCACAATGGATCCCGCGGCCGTAAACTTTCGTAGGGTTAGAATAAGGTGACTGGACGCCCGTCCCACATCGTGATTCACAATGAATAAGGCATTCTGCTGGCAAATTTATTACGTAAGGTGGTGACATGGGGTTAGTCTGCCAAGACGTATTGCCGCCGGAAGAATACAATGACCGGGCGCTTTCGGCGGATTCATCCCGTCTACGGCAGACATTTTAATCCCTATACGTGACGTTGTTTTCAAAATTGGAACCTTGGCTCGCATCCATCAGACTCTTCAGTCAATAAATTGTAGATGTGATGCATTCAACTCGTAACTGACTATAGCGTCAATAAAACAAAAGGCACTCTTTCGTTGTAAAGACAATAGCCTGCATTTACTGTTAGCGCACTTGTCAGTAGTTAGTTGTTATTGAATGGAGCGATGTTGCCAAGCCGAGAGGCCGTCGGGCACGTAGCCGTACTTTTAATCGGATGCAGTCGAACATCCTCGATTATAATAAATTGCCAGCCTGAATCGAAATTTCGTTATGTTCGCAGTAAATTTTGCAATGCCGAGCAAGCGCGCCGTTGCGATGAGAAATTATCGCTCCTATTATGTGGACCTTTGTACGCTGCAACTGCCGAAATACAATGGAGAACTTTCATAACTTCTAGATCGAAATTTTAGACGAGGTACTTTCTGAGAGGATCTCTTCACAAAACAATTCGGTTTATAACAATCGGGTTTCACCGATAGTATCCATTATAATAAAATCTTATAACAATAAATTCCATTCACAATATCTAAAGCTATAATTGTGAGAGTGTGAAAAATCGGGGAGGCGGAGATTTTTATGACTGCGAAATGGCGAATTCGCGGTTTCTGCGACAGTCAGTATTCAATAAATTACCGGTCGAGTTAGGGCGGTTAATAAATCTGAACAGGCGCTAGGTGCCCTAGAGATAAAACCGTTACTCTCACAAAATCCGCCGGCCAATTGATTAATAGTCCCAGTGTTCGGGTAGACTCGGCCGCATCCGACGCCGCCGCTTACATAAATAATAAAATGTAAACATTTCCCATGGCACGTATTTGGGCCCGTTACAGCGGATTTGCGACAAGAATTGCACTTTGTTGGAATGGGTCAGCAATTTTAACAAAATGAACAAATACTGAAACGTGAATAGTTTATTTCTCGCTTTAGTTTTCACCCGTGCGACGATGGCAACAAACCTCCGAGCAACAAACTTTTACCCGTAATTTCCTATCTACTTTCTTAGCTGATATCTTCCGTATTATTAGAGATAGCGAAAAACTAAATACACCATTTGAAAGCCTGATTCTTTCTCTATCTATAACCTTTCGTCTGCCGATAAGTTGATACTAAGATCAATAAAAAATCAAGAACATCGCTCTGGACTTAAAATAGCTCAAAATTACCAAACTTCAAGTCCTTGTGCAATTGTTATCAAATTGAATTAAAAAAAAAACTGTTATCACAGTCAGAAAGAGCACTCCTTCAACTATCTTAATCCGGGTTTTCGTTGGTCAATATCTATCCATAAATCACCCTTAATATTCATCCCTACACGCAGAAATTAATTAATAATTAATTATTAATTACTCTTCCTTTTAACAACTTTCTTATTTATTAGGGGGAAAACTATAGAAGTATATCGAAGTATATATATTTTATCGAAAATTTGTTGCTCTTTCTAGTGGAGTATAACACGTCGCGATTACGCGTCTACACAAGTACGTTTTTGGTCAAAAAAAAACTACAAAGTTCACACGTTTTAGCTACTTTTAAACAAGCTTGTTCGGGTCGATAAGTTTGTTATATGACTAGGAGAAAACTCTAGAACCACATCTATCTTATCGAAAATTTTCTGCTCTTTCTAGTGGTGTATAAAGCGCGGCGATCGCTCGTTTGTACAAACACGTTATTCTCCAAAAACTACTAAATTCACACATTTTAGTTACTTTTAAACAACCTTTTCGGGTCGATAACTTTCTTATATGACCAGGAGAAAACTCTATAACCATATCTATCTTATCGAAAATTTTCTGCTCTTTTTAATGGTGTATAACACATATCGACCATCCGTTGTACAAGCATCTTTTTGCCGCAAAACGGCCCATATGCACATACATGCAACACATTTAATTTCCACTAACCCGTTTAATATGTAGTTGGACAATTTTATAATACAGCACTACCTTGAGATATTAGCGCAGTTACATAAAAACAATAATGTTGAAATATTTACCTGTCAACCTCTCCTATCGATAAGAGAAATATCGATTCGACCTGCACCAGAACTTTCATGTTTAATTTTTCCATTTAACGTGAACAACAACCATTAATGTTTAGCCATTGCCAATATAAATACTCATACGTTTTTTGTCCTTGATCCTCTGCATTGTTTAAATAAGCAGACTACTCTTGAATGTTGATCATTGTTTGAAATTATTCTGAAGGCAATATCACGTCCACACCCATTCATCAAACACAAATTAATAGGAATTTTAGACTATCCCAAACAACAAGAAAATACTTGCTATGTCAAAAAACCATTTTGTAGCATAAATCCTACATCCTATAGGGAGCAAATACGCAACACAATTTAAAATATAATGATAAAACTCAAGAACACTGCTTGTATTGCGCAAAAAAAGAGACAGATATAATCTGTAAAAAGTGTGTCAATACATCCACAGAGACTGTAGCCCAGCAAAACTTTTACTCAACAAGACAAGTCAACTATATTTTTGTAAATTATGTTCTTAAATTATAAAACACAATTTTATAAAAAAGAATTGTAATGTTATACACTGATATCTTGACTGACAAAACTTCTTGTACTGACAAAACAAAAGTAATATTGACTCAAATGTGTCCATATACAATGAAACTTAGGGTTGGTTTTGTTACTTCTTAAGTTTACCCTAATATGCAAGTGTTGTTGCCAATTTAAGCATCTTATTATAGCCCACAATAAATTAAAAATTTTTTCAATGTTTTCAATACGATAAATGGTGGGTTTCCTTGTACAGTCACAAATGGGACTTAGCTAGAAACAGAAAAATCCGTAACATTAGTAGTTTTTGGCCAAAAACGTGTTTTCCTGGTCATATAAGAAAGTTATCGAACCGAACAAGGTTTAAAAGTGACTGAAACGAATGAATTTAGTAGTTTTTACTTAGAATTTAGAAGATGGATATACGATATACAGGGTGTTTCAGGTTTTTGTAGCATGACTTTAACAGTCTATAGATCTTTTAAAATTAACACAAAAACTTCATATAAACATAGGTCGACAAACGCTTTGTTTTAAAGATACAGGGTGTTCAAATTAAAGTTCTAAATTGATTTCTATTTAATATTACACGTGTATTTCAACCGATTCTATTCAAATTTGGTATACGGAGGTTTTTTGGCATGAGAAAGACGATTATGGGGTCCGTTTTACTATAGCCGGTAGAGGCTATAGTAACGTATTCTTTACGGATTAAAATAACAATAACTTTTCTGACAGTACACTTTTTGGCTTTTTGAATAAAAATTCTTATTCTGTACTTTTTAAGCAAAAAGGGTACTCTTATCAAAATGCGCTAAAGTTGATCGTTTTCAAGATAATCCGCTTTTTATTATTCGATACAGACCAATGTTTTTAGAGGATAGTTAAAGATAGTTAAAATAATATGTGCCAAGGAAAAGCAAGTAAATTAACTAATGTTTTAGTTTATTAATGTTTCTTAATCTAAATAATAAAAGAAAAGAATTAAAGAATTAAAGAAATTGTTGAAAATGTAAAAAATTTTGCTTGCATAATTCTGACCGACGATTTACTTATCGAGTAATGGTATTTGAGAACGGCCTTATGTCATTAGAAGCATTTCTAATCCTGTTAAAAATTCATCCCTTGTGGAAACAGGTGTCTCATAATAACCAATCTTTTCAAATATCTCCACACAAAAAAGTCTAAAGCATTAAGATCTACAGATCGTGGGGCCATGCGACTGGTCCATCACGACCAATCCATCTTGCAGGAAAATGGTTGTCTAGCCAATTTCTAACCACCCTACCATGATAAGCTACACAATCATCAAATCGAAATCAGGCCTTTCTTCTTAAAGGTAACTCAATGTCATCCCACATATTGGCATATTCAGCTACCCAAAATCACAAGAACGCCGCAGCTGTTAGTTGTTGTGGCAACAAGTATGGCCCGAAAAGGTGATTATTATAAACACCTACCCAGACGTTGCCACTAAATTCATGTTGGAAGTCTCGTGGCCGAATTGCGTAGGGATACCAAAGCATGTAAAATGTGAAAGTTTACAATTCCTTGTCTTGTGAAACACGATTCATCCCTCCACATTGCATTATTTAAAAAATCTCGATTATTGGGTGATACTTTAGCAATCCACCGCCAAAACATTACACGCCGTTCTTCATCGCCTGGTTGCAATCCTTGCAAGGGTTGTAACTGATAAGCATGTCTATGATCATGTTTTAAAAGGCGATAAACATGCCCTCTAGAAAATCCTAAGGCATTCGAAACTTTTCTAACACTCGTAGTGGGGTCTCTGTCGAACTCACGCAAAATTCTTCTTCTAAAGTTTCTTTGTCTAATGTTTCTTCTAAAGTCTAACATTATCATTACAACGATTTGTCTACTTACTACATTTGTCTATGAACTTTCACAAACACAGAAGGATGCGGATGTCTTCTATTTAGATATCTTCTCCTATACTCTAGGGCTAATTTTGCTGAATTTCCGTTTGGAAACCCGTAAACAAAATGAATATCCGCTAACTCTTGGTTAGGAAAAATAAACGGCATTTTATAAAGTTGTTATGCAGCAAACAAAAAATTAAAAAATGAAAAAAAAAACAATTTAACAGGATTAGGAAAAAGAGAAGATGAATTTAGCACGTTTATAAACAAGAAAATTGAATTTAACACGTTAACGAATAAGAAAAATTAATTTAACACTGATCAACAACTACTGGTGATTTGACACTTGATACAATAATCTAAAACATTAGTGAACTTACCTACTTTGTTTCAGTGGCAAACATTATTATACCTATCTTTAACAATTCTCTAAAAAAATTGGTCTATATCGAATAATAAAAAGTGGATTATCTTGAAAACGATCAACTTTAGCGTATTTTCATAAGGGTACCGTTTTTGCTTAAAAAAGTACCGAGAATAAGTATTTTTATTCAAAAAGCCAAAAAGTATACTGTCAGAAAAATTATTATTTTAGTCCGTAAAGAATACGTTACAGAGCGTAAAAAAAACCTCCGTATACCAAATTTGAATAGAATCGGTTGAAATACACGTGTAATATTAAATAAAAATCAATTTAGAAATTTTATTTGAACACCCTGTATCTTTAAAACAAAGCGTTTGTCGACCTATCTTTATACAGTGCTAGCGTAAAGTAACCCCCCCCCCTTCATTTCTATCTTTGAATTCTACCCGACCAAGTATAACCAAAGAAAGGCGAGATCAAAAAGGCTAGAAGGAGTTTAGAGCACAAAATCGAAGCAATTTTAATATTCGCTCGTGCTGACACAAATCTACATGAAACAGAGCGACAATTTAATGAACGATTTTCTGAACATCCAATTAGTCGAATATATTTAAGAGAACTTGTAAATAAGTTTTTGGAAACTGGAAGCGTCGAAGACCGCAAAAGAACTGGTCGTCGTTCGATTTCTGAAGACACACAAGTGCAGATATTAACAGAAGTAGTTAATGCGAACATGATGTCGTCTGCTGCTATCGCATCAACGTGTGATGTGAGTCCAACAACGGCACGGAAATATTTAAAGAAGAATAACTATCATCCATATAAAATTAAAATGCTTCATGAATTAACAGAAGATGACCCTGATAGAAGAACAGAATTTTGTAAGCTAATGACAAATATGGTTGAACGAAATCCATCATACTTGAAACATATTTGTTTCAGTGATGAATGTACTTTCTTTTTGGATGGAAAATTGCATCGGCAAAATGTACGTTACTGAAGTGATGTTAATTACATGAATATCGCGAAGTTAACACTCCATTTCCCAAGAAAATAAATGTTTGGGCAGGCATATTAGGAAATCACATCGTGGGACCAATATTCCTAACCGAAAATTTGACCGGAACATTGTATTTAAGATTATTAGAAGAAGATATTAATCCACGACTTTTGCAAATTGTGCAACAGAATCCTGACGATTTTGAAATGGAATTAGTGTTTCATCAAGACGGAGCACCTCCACATTATGCGGCAATGGTACGCAATTATTTTGATACAAATTTTAATGGACGGTGGATCGGTCGACGTGGGCCTATTGAATGGCCAACAAGATCAGCGGATCTGACACCTTTAGATTTCTTTTTATGGGGTTATTTAAAATCCAAGGTATATGAAAATCCGCTAGACAGTATTGAGGATTTAAAACAAAAAATTATTGACGTCTGCCAAAATATTGATCATCACATGTTAAGCCGTGTGAGAGAGGAAACACTGCAAAGATGGTACCACTGCCAAGAAGTTCAGGGTAATCATATCGAACAATTTATTTAATAGTTTGTTCTTAATAAATAACATATTCAATAACAACACTAAGCCAATTTTTCAACCGTTATGTATACTAGCAAAATATTTGATAAATTTTTTGTTATCTTATCATTTCTTATATTTACTTTGATTTTTTCTTTATAAATACTTTTTGATTAAATATGATTAATTCATAAATTTAATATAGGTACTTCCACCCAACGTTTATTTTATTTCTAAAAAAGATAAGTAATTGAACTAGCAATTTTAAATCCGTCTTAGCTCTAGCGTATACCGACCGTTAACCTACCGTCCACCATTTACCTGCTCGATTGCATTTCGACAGGTAGTCGACGAAGATACGTTGGTTTTTCCGGCGAAATTCCGCATTTTGTTTAATTTTTATTCGAAAAACTAATAAATCGATATTTGATTGTGAGGTACCGTTGGATTCGTATCGTTTTCATCTTTCTGAAGATACCATAATATACTAGGTGTTCCATTAAAAAAAACGAAGTTGATCCATTTTCCGGAAAAACTAAAAGTGATAGCAAAATTTTCCATAAGAAAATATTTGTGCTGATAAAATATAAAAACTGACGTTTTTTTGTTCATATTGATATCTCAATCTGTTCGGAAGTTAAGAAGGGGGGGGTTACTTTACGCTAGCACTGTATGAAGTTTTTGTGTTAATTTTAAAAGATCTATCGACTGTTAAAGTCCTGCTACAAAAACCTGAAACACCTGTATATGGAATTCTATACTTTTTACCCTTTCAAATAAGAAAGTTGTTTAGAGGAAGAATAATTAACCGATTGTGTGTGTAGGGATGAATATTAAGGGTGATTTATAGATAGATATTGGCCGACGAAAACCCGGTTTAAGATAGTTGAAGGGGTGCTCTTTCTGACTGTGATAACAGTTTTTTAAAATTGGGTTTGATAACAATTGCACAAGGGCTTGAAGTTTGGTAATTTTGAGCTATTTTAAGTACGAAGCGGCATTTTTCATTTTTCGTTGATCTTAGTATCAACTTATCGGCAGACGAAAAAACTTATCATGCTTTCAAATAGTGCATTTAGTTTTTCGCTACCTCTAATAATAAGAAAGATATCAGCTAAGAAAGTAGATAGGAAATTACGGGTAAAAGTTTGTTGCTGGGAGGTTTGTTGCTATCGTCGCACGAGTTTAGTTTTCTTAAGCCTACTTTTACCACCTCTAGATAAATTTAACCGATAGATAATTACCATGGTTACAGCGGTTTTAAGCGCTCTCATTGGCTAAGAGCACCATTTTATCTATCGGTTAAATTTATTAAGAGGTAGTAAAAGTGGACCTTACAGTGTTATTACAATATAAGTAATATGTTACAAAATTAATTTGGGAATAATGGTAATTGATTCGGAATTTAGTTACAAAAGAAAGAGACCAAGTAATTAAAGCCAAAATTACCTGGAGAGGAAATGCACCATCGGCACGAAGTAAGCAGTATCTCATTTGCATAGACCCCTATCGGAGTTCGATTTCCAATTGAGGAATAGGAGGACCTCCTCCTCTACGTCCCGCCGAAACTGGTGCCAAAACCGGATGACGCAATTACGACGACTGGAGGCGATCAGGAATCCATTGCTTGCAGGCCGAAATTATTATTATGGATGTCCCGGAGGTGGGCGAGCGTTCGGGCACGAAATGAAGGACGAAAAACAATACAAAAGAAAGAAGCACTAGATCCGTAGGGCATTTGCATGGCAAGCAGATTTAGGGGCCGCGATCACGTAGCGTTGCGACGCGCCACCGAAGACTCCATTTGAAATGCGCGCCCCTACGCGATCCGACTGCTTCGCCTTATTGACATTCATTAAATCCAAGGCGCACGATTTCCGCTTTACGGAAATTCGTTAAGTTCGATACACGCCCGGGTACCAGCTTCTTCTTGATGGCGTGAGATAAAATTGTTTTTGAGCTCGGGTGTCTGCTTTAGTTTGTTCTGCAGGAAATTATCTTACGCCGCAGAAAAAATCTTTTTAATCCATCTCTATTTAAAATTTGTACATGTTAATTATAAATTTTTCTACGCAATAAAAATGTTTGATATTATATAAAATCCCTAAAATGCAATGCAGCAGAATTTTTCTCTTGTGACCTAAATTCTAAAAGAGAATCAATACGAACTCAATATTTGAAAGTAATTTATCGCATCTCGGCAAGACATACTGCAAATTTCCGTGCGCAGTAATAAGTTTTCAAAAAGTTTTACGAACTCTCGAGGATGCCCACTCAGGCGAAGCACGCTACAACGACGGGAAAAACGCGAACAAGTCCATGTCTGTATTGCAACGACACAGGTTCAATCAGTAAGAAGACGAAAGGACGTTGAGACGACTGCTAAGGTAGCCTCTGAGACACTTTGGAGCGAATAAATCAAGTAGTGTAAAGTGGGAGGCGGATTTCTTTGCTCGTCCGTTTGCTGGGAATTTCACTTGCAAATCTCCAAGTAATGAGCCCCTTTTGTCTACCATCGCGCGGTAATTAATGATGGTCGATTGCCTGCGAATGCTTTGACAGGGAATTTAGAGAAACGGACTGCCAAAAGAAGCCCAGAGAGTCTATTACACGGAGCTTATTGGGCGCCTCTTAGATTTTAAAGGATTCAACTACTTAGCAAATGAATACCTGTGCTCTTAAGTATAAACTGCATACTAAATTCTGTTAATTTCTATTTAAAAAATTACTTACAGAAAAGTTTTTAAATTAACAATATTGTGCATAATTAACCAACTCTTTTGTAGTAGAAAGAGATCAGTTAGGTAGTTAACTTTTCCGATGACATCTACGCTGACACTGATATATGTCGAAGTACAAAATAGGTGGCACGAAATACACCGGTGCCTACATTGTGGTAATCCATCATGTCACGGTTCAGCGACTCGAATCCTGGCATAATACCGGAGACGAGAGGAAATCGGGTCGCGGTCGCAAACTATTTTTTGATAGACCACGGCCTGTCAGAAACATCGACTATGCAGAGTTCACTTGTCCGGCGGTTAGCTGAAAAAGTAATTAATCATGCTGCTTTGAAACGTGATTTTTTAAAATTTAAATCACCCGTATCAAAAACGCGGCAAAGGTGTAAGTCTCCTAAAACATTCGATTTTAGGTATCCAGTATACGTTTCATACTTTTTGTTCATCGACGGTCAATTAAGCGCAGGCGGAACCGTTCGGGCGTTAAGCCCTCCTACTTTTAATTTATTTAGTTTTGCCAATCGCTAATGCCCGGCCGTTCGAAAACGTTCGCCTCTTAGTAAAGAAATTACCGACGGAATATCCTGGCAGATTAAGGAATAACAACGGTAAATGGCTTGTAGTATACTTTATGGGTTTTGTTAAGATCCGCGCCTTAATACTTAAAGCCCTTTTTGGCGTTGCGCATTTCCTATACCGTGTCCCATTTTCGATGGTCTTACAAGTCATTCCCCTAATGACCTTGCTCTAAATAAGAGACAATAACGAAATCGAGTTGATTCAGATACTTTAGTGACTTTTACACTGAAAAATTGTTTCTATACAACCTCCACTTATTAAGCTACTCATCCACTTTTTATATAATGATAATAAAATTGAAGTAAAATTGAATGAAATTGCTCGAAATCGACTTGCATTGGATTGAAAATCGTTTTCAACTAGTTCGTTTTGATTGAATATTTAAAGTGAGTTAGAATCTGGAGATTAAAACTCTTTTAGTTGTTCCGCTTTAATCAATTACAAATAGTTTTATCGAATGTTTGAGTCGATGAAGAAGAATAACATTGTTGGCTAGTTAAAAACCTAATTTCCCTAATAGGGAAAGTGGTAGATTGTGGTGGGTATTGTTCTGTTTCTGCTGATAATTGTCGGTTATTTGTATTTGTAAGAGCTTCAGGAAAGGAGGTTAAAGGAATAGAAAACCTAGTAGATGACCGTGAAGGTATTTGCGATCAGACAGACATAGTAGATGATGGTCGCTGCAGCTTTATCAAATCTAGCCCACCAACTATCCTATAAATATTCATATTTGCCTCTATTTGGGAGGAAAGTTGAGCTGTTTAACCTGTTTCAAATATCAATATTTAAATGAATACAATCATTCGATTTTATTGACAGGCAATAATAACGATTCTAATAAATATTAATATGTTGACATTTTGTGTAAGAATTAAAGAGTGTCATTTACGTTATATATAAGTTACTTAATTTTGTAAAGTTGTATCAATCAAAATGGATAAAAAGAGTACTATGTCAATCCTGTCCACGATAATCGCCGAAGAAAACGTTGTTTTTACAGTAATCGTCAAAACGTACGCTGAAAACAAAATCAAATTTTGCTAGTACCTCAGCTAGAAAGTTGCCAAAAATGTAAATACGCGTTTCACATCTATCTGACGTTTGCATTTTAAAATTTTGTACAGCTTTTAGGACACTTTGTGAGGGTATAATGTGTGAAATTTGTGATAGTGACATTATTTTAAAGCAAAGTGCTGCGCATGGTGCGGGATTTTATGTCAAAAGAGACTGTTAGTGTAGTTTGATGAACATATTTTCGTGCCCAATAATAATCAATGCGTTTGAAATCAATCGACGATTCGTATTTGTAATGAGACATTTGGAGGTCGGCAGAAAAGGCATCAACTTGTTTTGTGGACTAATGGACATAGGTAAAGGTTTAGCGATCAGCACTTATAGTTGT
This sequence comes from Onthophagus taurus, assembly GCF_000648695.1. NCBI lineage: Eukaryota > Metazoa > Arthropoda > Insecta > Coleoptera > Scarabaeidae > Onthophagus > Onthophagus taurus. The sequence continues at coordinate 154,529 of NW_019286125.1, forward strand.
ATCGAAAATGTGTACACTTCTGCAAAGGCAGTTTATGAGGAAGCAGTAAGAAGAACAGTTGCAAAAGAAAAAGAAAAAACTACACAAAATGGCAATACAGAGAACGAACTTAGTGTTTCGGATGACGGTACGTAGAAAAAGCGAGGATATTTCTCGGTTTTCGGTGTTCTTAGTTTAATAAGAAAGTATAGCAATGAAGTTGTTGGTATTGTGATAAAATTCTCGATTTGTAAAGTCTACAATAAATTTACAAATAAAATTGGACGTAATAGCGCAGAATTTGATGATTGGTTTGAAAGCCACAAAGAAAATTGTACTGCAAATCATAATTGAAGTGCAGGAGAATGAAAACTGATGGAATTGCTGAAAAGTTTACTACATCAATTGAAAAGCATGGCGTAAAATATTGTAAATGTATCGGAGACGGATACAGTACCACTTTTAAATATAGATCCATACAGCGGGGATCAAAAAAGGAACGTATAGGACACGTTGAAAAACGTATGGGTACGGGGTTACACAACACAAAAACTATTGACGGTAAAGGCGCTGGCAAATTAACCGATAAAGTTATAGGCGAACTTACAAAAGATTATGGTTTAGCCATAAGAAAAAATTCTAATTCTGTCAAGAATGGTCTTATTAATTAACTAAAACTACACTACAACTAAAATCATTTGGGTTAACGGTAAAATATTTTATTCTTCTCCAAGTACTCTGTTCAAAACTGAAACTGTTGCACCATTCGTAACGGAGGGAGTTGAACCCTTTCGATTAGCAACATATCTTGGAATCCTTACGCTAGAAATGTTGCTCTTTTGGATTACAGAAAAGAAGAAAGAATTACTGGCAAGAACATTTTCATATTTTATCTCTCAGTTACTGTTAGGCCAGAAGTGACACATGATTTTATAATGACAGTTTTCATACAGTATACAAAATCTGTATTCTACCCACTTCGAACATTCAATAATTTATAATTCAATTGACATTAAAGTTTTAAAAAAAAGTATAGTGTAAGTACGAAGGCTTTCACGGCCGGTGTTAATTGAACTACAATTAGAACTAGCACTAGAAACTTTCGGGTTTTGCCGTGCGCCTTTTAAGAAAAGGTTTGACGTTTCGGATGCCATGTTGCAACCTTCTTCATAAAATGGTTCGAAGTGACGAAATCGAAAATCGGGAACAATATATAAGTCGGAAAAATAATTAATAATTAATTAACGCTAATTACAAGTTAATTATTGAGGCGGGAGGAGGTCTTCGGGTTCACCACCATCTTCCATGTTCTGCTAAGCTCCTAGCCATCTTCTCTGTTGACGTTATGAGTTAGTTTGTCCTTGGCTATCGGGAGTGTGTTCCGAATTTGGCTGACCGCCCCGTACCGCACTACGATGTCGTTCTTCTTGAGGTGCCTGGTAATTCGTTCCGTTACACCTGCAACATAGGGAAGACAGATAAATCCAAGTGGTTTTGTACTTACCGCGTCCTCTCTCTGCTAGGTGGCCCAGTTGATGTCCCTCGAAGTGTACACGCCTCGTAGAAAGCTCTTCTGTTGGGAATGATAATGTGATGATGCCTGCAGATACCTGTTGGTATGGGTCTTTTTCCGATATATACCAAGATCCAAATCTCCATTTGTCGTCCTGGTGACCAACACATCTAGGAAAGGTAGATTTTCGGCAGTTTCTATTTCTATGGTAAACTTAATCATAGGATGTTGAGAGTTCAAGTGATCCAAAAACTCTTGGAGCCATTTTTGACCATGTTGCCATATCACAAACGCGTCATCCCTATATCGGAGCCATAGTTTTGGTTTCCACTGGTTCTTCTTCAAAGCGTCTTCTTCGAATAATTCCATGTAGAAATTAGCTATAACTGGCGATAATGGAGATCCCATGGCTGCCTCTTCGAACTGTTCGTAAAATTCTCCTTTCCAGCTGAAATACGTTGACGATAAACAGTACTCGACTAGATCTAGCACGTATTCTGGTAATCCCTCCAGAATGACCTTCTGGCAGAGACCATCCATAGCATCCTTAACTGGTAGCCTGGTAAAAAGAGACTCTACATCGAAACTTACTAAAATATCCTCAGCATCCAGCTTTACACCTCTTACCGATTCCACAAAATGTGTAGAATCCCTGACATATGATTCCGTGTTCCCTATAAAAGGAGTCAGAATCTTTGCAAGACATTTGGCCAACTGGTATGTTGATGGCACTGACGATAGGGCGGAGGGGGACGTCTGGTTTATGAATCTTCGGTAGTCCATAAATTCTTGGTGGTACCGGCGCCTGCACAAACAAACCTTTCTGCTGTTCTGCTGGAATTCCTGTGGATTTTATCAGGTCCTTTATTTTCCTTACGATTTTGTCTGTAGGGTCTTTTTTGATCTTCCTGTAAATGACTGGGTCCAGTAGGTTCATCATTTTGTCGTCATATTCTTTCTTGTCCATAACAACGGTGGCATTTCCCTTATCTGCTGGTAACACGACGATTTCTGACTTTTCTTTAATAATAAATGTAACCAAAATGGGCGATGAATGGTTTTATTAATGTTTCGGTGCTACAATGTTTCGAGTGAAATCCTCACTCTTCTTCAGGCACGACTGAAGGTGATATATATAAAAAGAAAAGCCATAAATTATAAGGATAGATGTGTGTAAAACTAATTTACCGTCAAAATTTTTTTATCGATGTTGAAAATGATTATGTTGTCGACACAAGTAGTGAAGATAGATTAAACCACGTTTACGCAACAGGCTAGTTATAAAAGTATTCGTTATCTATTCTGTAAAGAAGACAAGGTTCACTTCTTATTCGGTTCTTAACTTGCTAAAAATACAGTTATTAATCTCGAGAGAACGGTTACAAAACAAAATGGCGACTTACTTATCCTGTCAAAAGCACGACGAACACGCAAGCGGAATATCTTTTCATCTATCGACAATGAAATGTTATTGACAAAAAAAGTTATTTAGCTGTATGAACAGCGCGTTGTTAACAGTAATTATTGTCAGGGGTGCTAAAAAAGATGGTCAGCAAAATCAACTATCGGTTCAGCGAGTATTCGAAAGAGCGTTCTGCAACTTATAACAATGGCGTACTGACGTAAAAGTAAATGTAAAGCGCATGCGTGATTGACATATAATATTCGAGTGAAGAGTGATGATGTTATGGAGGGGGGTGTATGTGTTGTGTGGTAACGATATATTGGATTGCTTACACAAATGTCATAAAAAATCTTTTTCTGTTATTGAATTCAGTCAGGTCGTTCATTAGTTTGATTTGATTATTATTGTTTACATTGATGAATGAAATCCTCGTAGAGGTCCATTTCACGAGACTTTTTTAGGTTTTTGACCATTTTGACGTCTTCAAATTTGATCTCATGTTTGCAGGCTTTAACATGTTTGTATACTGATGAGTTGCTTTTTGTGGTGTGTTCCTTAAATCTTGTGTATAGATTTCTTCCAGTCTGTCCTATGTAAATCTCATCGCATTTTTGACACTTAATTTGGTACACGCCACTTCTGTCTTCAATCTTTATTTTGTTCTTGTTGTTGACTAACTGATGTTGTATTTTATTGCTGGAGGTGAAAGCAGGGGTAGGTCGAATTTAAATAAGTTTCTCTTCGTTTTGTATTCTAGTGTTGGGTGGAAAGGTAGTGAGATGAAGTTTTCCCTGTTCTTGATCTGTGGAAAAATTAGGTTGTTGATTCTGGATTTGTGGACCATATTATATATTCCTTGTAATTCTTCGATGCTGTATCCATTGTTAATACCAATTTTTACGATTTTCTTTATTTCAGCAGATAGATTGTCTGGGTTAATTATATATCCTATTGAAAAGGAACCTAAAGTTGGCGTATTTGTGTTGTTTGCAACAGTATGACTTCCTTGGTATGATATTGCCAGTGTATGTTGTTTTCCTGTATATACTAAAGTCCATTTTCTCTGTATTAGTATTTCTGGTTATTGTTAAGTCTAAAAAGTTGATACTATTTTCGGTATCTATTTCAGTAGTAAATACTAACTGACTTAGATTGTTAAAGATGTTGAGTAGTGCTTTGAGTCTCGCTGGATTCCCCCTATATACGATTAATATGTCGTCAACATAACGAGTGTAGAAGACTATATCTTTGAATAGACTGTATTTTTCAGAAAATAATTCCTTTTCTAGATGATTTACGTATATGTCCGACATTATTCCCGATATGGGAGAGCCCATTGGCAGACCATTTTACTTTAATAGATCGGAGTGCCTTCTTTTCACCAACCGTCAAGTTGGATTTCGGTAGTTTTGCTGACTTTAAACCAGTTGGATTTATCTGTCTTCCCTCTGTTTCAGGTGTAACGGAACGAATTGCTACTTCAAGAAGAACGACATCGTAGTGCGGCACGCTACGGTAAGCAAAATTCGGAACACACTTCCAATAGCCAAGAATAAACTAACTTCATTAAAAGGAGCGGGAGTCTACCGGCTATCGTGTAGTTGTGGAAAGATTTACGTTGGCCAAACTGGACGTAACGTCGAGTGCCGCATCAAGGGGCATGAATGGGATGTAAGGTTGAAGAAGATCCAGCAGTCGGCGGTTGCGGAACATTGCCATGCAGAGGGACACCGAATAGGCTTCGATCAAACAAAGGTGCTGGCTAGAGACAACAGATACAAAAGACTGACAAGAGAAGCCATAGAGATCTATCGACATAGAAATTTGTGATTTTTGATTATTGAAATTTATTTAGATTTTAGATGTTGAATTTTTGTATTTAAACGATATTCATTCCTAATTTTCTGTACACGTTGGTTCCCTTTTCATTTATTATTGAAACAAACTTCATTGAAATTTCTGGTCTTAAACGGCTTACTTGTCCGAAATCCCCCTAATATGAAGCTTCACTGTAACGTGAAACAGGCCCAAGTTTATTAGGGCAACCAGTCAGACTGCGGTCCTGCGGTATTAGTTTAGCTCTAGCTTGGTTCCGGACCGGAAGGCAAACGGTGAAAACTCCGTTAATGACGATTTCGGACTCGAGCAAACTAACGTTTTCATACGTGAAACTCGTCTCATGGACGGACGCAAATTTCAGCAAAGAGCCGACATTGATCGCGATAAGAGTAATGGCGCCCATCCGACCACAATTTTACCAACCCTCGGCGGCGGTTAAACATTTTATGTAAATTTTAAGGCGATTATCGTATTTTACCCGAAAAAACGCGCCTGGTCGGCGGTTCTACACCGTCACCGTTATAAGAGGATGTTCTTCAACAGTTTCCCAGCGGTATTTTATGTGCTTTATGTGCACTGTACGTGCTTCGTCTCTTGGTACTTTAAACAAATTTCAAGACGCGTTTGCTCCTTCAATATAGCGAATTATGTAAATATAACGACAGAAATATAAAAAGAAGGTATAACGCCTTCACTCTACATTTTATTAAATAATCATAAATTTGCAATAAAGTTAGAACTATATTAAAATAAATTTCCTTCAGGTTCCTTTGTGTAGATTGGTGAGACAGTATTACATCCGGAGATAAATATAAATATAAAATTTATTACTAATATTTTATGCGTACAGGTTAACTTCATTTAATGCTAAGTCCTTGGTTGATGAGTTGGAAAGTTTGTTATTTGGGATACCAATATAAATATCTCTTGAATATTGATGATCCATATAAAGCAGTAGGTCTTAACCTATTTAGGGTAAAATAGCAATATGAATTAATCGAAATGATTAAATATTTCGATTATAATAACTTTTATTAACCATTAGCTATAATGTTTTGATCTTGACATAGATGAAATCGCGTTTCTTTTCAACGGTAGGGGAGAGAAACTTCAGACTTATTTGAACAAGAAAAGAAGTTGTCAAGAACCATAACTGAAACTGAAATAAAATGAATACCAAATTAAACCAAATTTATTTGTTACTTTAAGGTTGAAAATTATTGTCTTATATCTACTAATTTTGTCATTATGATTTTTTGTTATGTTTCTAGTTCTAGGTCTAGTGTTAGTTCTAGTTGCAGTTGTTATTCAGCGCCAGGTTGTTATAGTTAAAAAAACTATAAGTTTAGCCATCTTAAGTGACGCATGTTTTTAGTTCTAGATCAACAATCTAACGCTGAATAACAACTAAAACTAGAACTCATACTAGCACTAGAATTAACACTACATCTAGAACTAAAACATTCGAGTTTAATCTTGTGTCTCTTAAGACGGCAAAACCCCAATGTTTCCAGTTCTAGTGTTAATGCTACTTTTAGTTCAATAAAAATATACATCAACCTGACGCTGAATAACAACTGAAACTAGAACTAACACTAGCAGTAGAACTAATACTAGACCTACAACTAGAAACATTTGGGTTTAGTTACTATTTTGTTCCTACTAATTGTTATTATTGTAACGTTCTTTAGTTATTTATATTTATTTATATCTGAATACAATACAATCATTATTATTTTATTTAAGACACAACGGTATTGTCATTTTATTTTGTTACTGTCAATACGTCACCCAGAAATTCCGAATCAACTGGCGCCCAACTTCTGTTCTGTTACATTGCCCCCTCCCTACAATCATTTCGTCCCGAAATGATCTTTTGGGTTCGCGGTGGCGGAATCTACAGGATGATCTATCTCTACATTGTGACGTCTTATAGAAGTATCGCTTATAGTTTCGATTCAGGAACTGCTCGTACAAAAGGTCCACTGGTATTTCTTGGAGGCTCCTAGTTCCAGCTTCTCAATGGTCTCCAGCAAATGGTGCTAGGCGATTGAAGGGAATTACCCATGGTAATTTCTGGATTCGGTAGACAACATCATTAATTCGGTCCATGATGGTGTATGGACCTTCTCACGGGTTTTGAAGCTTCGGTGAATAACCACGACGTCTCTGCGGATTGTACAACCAAACTTGGTCTGCTGATTGGAATCCACCTTCAGTAGCCTTAACGTCATAGGTCTGCTTCATTCTATCGCTAGCGCTCTGGATGCTTAGACGCACCCGTTCGTGGATATCATCCAACCGTTGGCGCAGCTTGCTTACATAATCCTCTCCGGCTATATCCTGCCCTGGTGGGCATCCAAACATCAAGTCACGGGGTAGACGCAACTTGCGACCCATAATGATGCTAGCCGGCGTCTGCCCTGTTGATTCATGTACTGCAGATCTATATGCCAGCAGGAACAAATAGAGATGTTTATCCCAGTCTCGTTGATGGTTAGATACGACCTTGGCTAGACGTCGATTGATGGTCCTGTTCATCCGCTCTACCATTCCGTCAGACTGTGAGTGGAGTGCTGTCGTTCTTGTCTTTTTGATGTTTAGAATCCTACTGCCTTTTGCATTTGATAATCAATTTTAGGGTGCGGTCGTTACCTTGGTCGGTCTTCACGCTCTCAGCATTCCAGTGATCATCTACGACTGTTGTCCTGTAAACTTGAGCTTCCTTCCATTCTGTTCGTTGGCAATGCTTGCAGTCTACAGGACTCTCTATCAAAGTCGAACTGTTGGAGTGTCTCAATCCATCTCGCAATCTGACCCTCGGGATTTTTGAACTGGAGCAGCCATGTTAGTGTAGCATGATCTGTCCTTAGCAGGAATTTACGACCGTAAAGATATTTGTACAAATGTTCTAAATGTGCCTTTATAACCGCCAAGAGTTCTCTCCGTGTTACACAGTAGTTGCGTTTAGGTTTCGATAGAGTCTTGCTGAAGTATCTTATCACCTTTTCTTGACCATCTTGGATTTGCGACAAGACCCCACCAGGCCTACCTTGCTAGCATCCGTGTCCAGTATAAACTTCCCATCTGGCAATGGGTAGCTCAATATTGGGGCGGTGTTTAGTGTACCTTTGAGGTGCCTGAGGTACTGGATTTCCTTTTGAAACATTTCTTTGGATTCAGCTTCAACCCTGCTCTTCGTAAGCGCTGGATTAAAACCTCCAGATTTTTAAAATGATCCTCGAAGGATTTTCCGAGAACAATAATGTCGTCAAGGTATACCAAACAAGTCTTTCAGTACAAACCCCTCAGAACAGTTTCCATCAATCGCTCAAATGTAACTGGAGCATTGTAAAGTCCAAACGGCATCACGTTGAATTGCCTCAGTAAAGTTCCCACAGTAAAAACGGCTTTCTCTCGATCTTCTGGTGTCATTTCCTGCCTGTACCTGACCTGCCAGTAACCACTCTTCAGATTTTTGAAAAGATTTTCCATCCGGCCAAAGTATCTAAGGTGTCATCAATTCTTGGAAGAGGGTAGCTATCTTCTTTCGTCACGTTATTAAGTTGACGATAATCCACACAGAATCGCATCGAGCCATCTTTCTTTTTAACTAAAACTACAGGTGACACCCATGGGCTGCTGGATGGTTCAATTATTCCTTCTTTTCTCATATCCTGAACGATTCTATCGACTTTTTTTTTCTTTGCAAGCGGCAATTTTCTTGCTCTCTGACGAATGGGCTGTGATGTCCCAGTGTCGATTTTATGCTGGACAATATTGGTCCCTCCCCTTCTCTCCCATATCAAAGATGTCCTGATATTTTTCAATCAGGCTGCTCAATCTTTTTCGTTCGTGCATCTTCTTTCCAACAGATGCGACCGATACCAAATCGAGTAGCTTCCCTGGACATTTCGGGGTAGATTCTTTTAGCGCATCGATGTTGGAAACAATGGAGGAGACAGATGTGCAATATTCCAACACAGCCCCTTTCCTTAAAGTCAATGGGTAATCGTTGGCGTTCATTACCCTAACAGGAACCGTCCGTGCAGTATGTATCAAAGCTTTACCCACAGCAATCCCTCGTCCAATGTCCTCGTCATTTGGCCTATAGGTTCGAACATCCTCATTCTTTCTTCACTAGGCGTGCCGTCCAAACTGCCATCCAGAATTACTTCGCTTCGTTTTGGTAAGAAGATATCCGTGGCTAAGATTACACGAATAGTTTCATCTCCTTTGTTTTGCAGGACTACCTCTGTAGGTATAAAACAAGGGTATCTCTGACGTCAGAGGTAGCCGTAGTCAAGGACACCCTTCCCCCTCCACCTCCTGGCTTCCAGCCGACAAGGTTGCCCTCTAGCGACGGGTAGCTGAACTACACGCACGTCATCGTCACCATTTGTTTTCAGTACACCACTTTTTAAATTTAATTCGAAGCCTTCAGAATTCATGACGTACATTCCAAGTATTATTTCGTCTTCGATATAATAATAATAATAATGTCTTTTATTAATTGAAATCATTACATTATCTATAACTTAATAATGAAAGTATAAGTGTACAGGGCGTAGTTAAGGACCTAGGTCCTTCTCTTCCACTCAACCCTGTTTTATACACAAACATAAACCAAAAAGAAAACACAAAATTAATAAACAAATGAAAAAAAGACAAATATTCTTAAAAATAAAACCAAAAGACAAAGAGTTATAAACTAAAAATAACTAAAGACAACTAATCTATAATATGGAAAAACAAAACAAAAATATTCCCTTTTCTATATCTGCTGTCAGTGCTGAATGTTTTATTAATGTACTACCGATAACGATGTTAATGTCCACTTCACCGTGGATCAATGCCGGTTCTCCTATTGCAGTACGGAGTCTTCATTTCGTCGGCGTAACCTTTGCTGACTTCTGTATGATACTAGATTTTACGATGGTCTTCGTCGCAGCTGTATCCAACAAGAGCCGGTAAATCTTTCCATTAACCATGCCGTCTACAAAAGCGCTGTTAACCCGATGTTGTAAAGATGCGACCTGTACGATTTCTTTCGAGGCATGATGGATACAGGTCGATGTCTGCCCCTTGTTATCTCGCACTTGTACTTTTTGCAACAGTAATGTACAGGTCCAAGCTCTTCACAGTTCCAGCACCTAATATGTCTTCACTCACCTCCGTCCAAGCTAATCTTGTTAATCGAGACACATCAAACTCAAACTCTGTCAATGATTCATTTAGTCGCTAGTAGCGAGCCTTCAACTAGGAGCGATAAACTTGTTTTAAATGTCCACGACCATATCGCATTTCCAAATGCCTCACAAGGGAATCATAGTCACCTGCTGGTGAGAGTTTATCTAGTATCTCAGCCGCATCACCTCGCAATGACAGTATCAGTGATGTGGCTTTCTCCTTAGTTGACCACTTATTTGCACTCGTTGCTGCTTCAAATTGTTTGAAGTAAGTGCTCCATGTTGTTTTTCCATCAAACTGCGGTGGTTTCATATGCGTATGCGATATTGGTGGTGTTAACCCTCATGGCATCGGTCTCTTCTAGTGCTACCATTTCCTTTCCCAACCCACTTTTTTTTTTCTGGAACAGTTCTAATTTCTTGTCTACTTCTGATAATTTTTGATTAATTTCATCAGTATTTTCTTGTTTTAGTCTTTCAAAATTCTTTAGAAGTTTCTGTTCCAATTTCCTGGAATTTTCTTGAAGCTTTTGTGCCAAATCGCTGGAATTTTCTTGCAGTTTCTGTTGGAGCGTATGTTCCAAGTTGCTGACATTTTCTTGAATTTGTTGCAAAATAGAACTAATAGCACAATCACCGGCAAAATACGAACGTTTCTGGATCATTCCCTCCTCTTTCCAGAGCTTCTCGAATTTGCAATATTGTTTTCGTTCCGGATGTCTCGCATTCTCTTTCTTCTAATTCATGTTTCAATTCTTGTACTTTCAGTTCTTTCAATAATTTATTTGGAGCCATAAAATTTATTTATTTATTTTTGTTTAATGTCCTAATTTAGGTACCTAACGAATTTAAAAAAATACTTTTATTGTATAAACGAGTTGTAAATAATACAAGAAGTGTATTTCTGTATTCAAAACCAAATTTATTTCAATTTTTCAAAAAATATCAGTTTGTTCCTAAATAGGAACAAGGGGTCACAAACGATGACAAAAAAAGTTTAATAATGAAAAGCAAGAAAACAGTTTCTTTCTTTCGTAATGCAGCGATAAACATTGCACTTTGCACAAAATAGGCAAGTTTTTAAACCACATCCCGGCTTTTTGCATCGCTGTCTTGTTTCCTTGTGCACCGAAAAATGAGAAACTTGATCAGTTCTAACATCAAATTGTGGTATGGGTTTTGTGGGACCCTTCTTCTTTTTAGCTGCATACTCGTTTTCTAAAGAAGCTGTGCTTGGCCTACCTCTTTTTTTAGAATCAGGATTCTTGCCTGACAGACATAGTGCTTCAGCTACCTCACACCGGAACTCGAGCGAATCCAAAATATCTTTCGCCGGAAGGTCAATTTCTCGCATATCCATTCGATACCTGATCCAAGCTGCTACTAGACACAGATCTATGAAATGAGTTTGAGATACCATCTGCGAGATCTAAGCGAAATTCTATAGTACGATATCAGTCCATCAAGTAAATCTACTCCACCCATGAACATGTTATATTGTTTGATGATATTAGGACGGTTTACATCTATCGTAGTTTTTTGTTTTCTATCGAATCTGTGGACAGCATCTACGGGTTGGGCTCCACAAAATGTACTAGCAACACGAACGCTTTTATTATCAAACCATTGTACCACTCGTAGTTTTATTCCATCTCCAACTGATGTTCTGAATTCGTCGTACGCACCTCTACCACGTCGTTTGAGTTCCTTTTCTGTGGGCAGTTTCAGTCCTGGTATCCTATCTCTTCTTATTGTTCCCAATGCATATATTCCATCTTCATGAAGAATTGTCATAAGTTTGATTGAAGAAAACCAATTATCCAAATATAATAAATAATTATGATGTGTTGGTATTGAACCTGCGAGGCGTAAAACAATGTTTCCACTTGCTCCAATATCTTCCTTTCCTGGGGCAGGTTCAATTTTACCGGTGTGAATTTCAAAATTGTGTATCAAACCTTTATCGTCGCACAAGACAAAGATCTTGTAGCCCCATTTATTTGGTTTATTGGGATTGTATTGTTTTAGGGATGATTTTCCTTTATATGGCACAATCTGCTCATCAACGCAAAGTTTCTGGGGTTTGTCTTGATTTTTGAATGCTTCTTACAACCTGTTCACGACTGGTCCAATTTTGAACAGTTTATCGTAGTTGGGATTATTCCGATCTGTGAGAATATTGTCATTATTATTGAAATGCAAATGTCTCTTTATGAGTTCCCATCTCTTTCTTGACATAGAATCCGCCACCCATGGAACCCTACAAGAAGTTTTCCAGAAGAGCCTGCTACGTGGAAGACTAAATACTGACATGTAAATCACAGTGCCTATAAAGATTTCAAGCTCTGAACGTATTAGTTGAAGAGATTTACTAACATCCATTTGGGTGGCATATAAATTACTTTGTTCTGCAATCAGATCCAATAACGCGTCATCCATAAACAGTTTGAAATAATGTATAGGCCTTCCAATTTCTGGCTCATCATCTTTGGGGGGAACAGTAAATTGAGGTGTAGACAATGGAGTTTCGTATGGGTTCACTTTGGTTCATTTGTATAACTTCTTCTTTTTACTTTGATTTGAAGTGCAAGTTGTACGCGACTCTTTCTCTTCGTCACTTTCATTACTTGACGAATCATCGCTATTCTCAGGTAAATCTTCAGGGGTGAATTCATCCTCAGAATCATCCAGATTCTCGTCTTCACTATCACTGAGGATTTCCCCCCGTTTTGGCCACATTTTATCTGAAAAGAAGGAAGATATTCTCTTAGGAAAATATTTCAAGTTGGTGATCATTGTTCCATAGAAGGAACAAAGCCGTTTTTTGAATTTTCGATAGTATATTTTCTATTCAAACAAAAACTTTTGCTTTTATTCGCTAATAGGGAACCCACATTACATAACGTATTTTTATTTTTGTAATATACTTACCGCTAATATATAAAAATTACCACCAAAGTCCACAAATCTGTCTGGCACTGTTGCACTATAGAGGTTATAATTTGTAGTTAGTAGGCACTAACGATCAAATTCTTCGAACATATGAATAATGTTCCTGAATACGAATAACGGTCTATCAATTGCAATATGCAACATTCAGTTTGCATAACTGTCACAACAAGCTAAATTCGGAACGTTCCTAATTAGGAACGGTGGTCATTAAGAGGTTAATAGATTTGGCTGAGGATGGTTAATGATTTTAACCCAAACTAGTCCCAAGTAAAGAAATATAAAATTTTCTCAGAGAAATTTGAGGCCTTTTTAAATTTTTGTTGTGGTTTTTAATAAACCTTCTTAACTGTTACATTATGTTTTTTTTTATACCACTCTTCAATATTTCGTCTCGATTAAACGATTATTAAACGAATCTATTCAAGTAGAAATTTATTTATTTCAATGTTATAACACACCCTAAAAGCCAATCGTTAATTTTGTTTCGAAACAATAGTTACAATGCAGATTATTTATATCGCTTTAATTAGCACACACAATAAACAAATAAAATCCATCGATGTGTACGTGACGTAATTTATGACTGTTAATCTTTTGGGATGAAATGGCAGTTTCGCGGATGAAAATTTACGAGCGATGTCAAATGCCAGAAACCTCATCAAACGAGACCACAATCATTTACAACTTCAATCGAATTTCTATTACTCTATCGTGGGTAAATCGAAATTTCCGCTACTTTATTGTTCACTTGACAATTGATTTTAATTGTTGAATAATGGTAAATATGTTGTTTGTTCTCGCACGATCACACTCAATATTAAACCGAAACGAAATCTTTCGAGAATACGAAACGAAGAATTGTGTCGGTAATACGACTAAAACGAGCATGGAAACAGTGTAGATATTATATGCACTGGGCGAGCAAGCTTTTATAACAGAATAAAATTTCGAAATTTCCATCCATCGGGAAATTCAGGCTCCCCCCTCAAGAGGAGGAAACGTGTAGAAACGAAGGTTTTACACCCCTATCGTACCGTATCGTTACTGCCGTAAAATACTACAGCAGCATAGCATACTCGCGAAGAATGTAATTTAATAACGCAGGCTCGGGCGTGTATTCACAAAAATTTCATAAAACAGGCCAAGTTATTAACCGAACAAAAAGTTGCGCGTAAAGTAAAAATGTTTAATATATAAATGTATCGTTTTGTTCGACGACCAATACCGCCTTTTTACATTTTTACAACCAACATACCATCAACGCCTCTAACAATTTTCACGTCAAAGCAAATTGCTTTTACATACCAAAATCTAAGCGTAGATAACGCATCATAGATTTGGTTTATCTCTGTGTTTCGTTTATCTCTGACGAAAACGTTCTTGTTTCGTACTAAACAAAATTGCGATAAAATTAAAATTGAAAGTCATTCCGATTCATTAATATAAATTAAATATTGTGAAAAACACTTCGCACCCGACTTCCAAAATGGTACAAACCGAACCTGAAGTGTTTTCCGCACACAAGTTTATATACGATACATTAGAAAAGGAAGCTACTAAACATTTATATGATGGTTCAGAAGAGTACTTTAATTCAAAACCATTTTTACCAGAGTATTATGATGAGAAAAAAATTAAAAGGTATTTATTAGTAATTTCGTAAATTTTATATAGGATTTATTTTTATTTAGAGCACAACATTTTTTTGAGCAAAATATTTCGTCAATGCTTTTGGTGAGCCTCACAGGATTAATTTTAATGTTAAGTTATCCGCGGGGAATAAAATTACTTCTTGCTACAAACAAATCAAGTGAACCTCTCACAGCTTATAAGCGATATCGAGATACCATGAAGCACATGGTATCCTGGTATAGAGGAGATTTTACAGTTGGATCAAGGTATTCGACACTTTAATTATACTCGACGTTTCAAAAATAATTTATTTCGTAGCTTATACAATTCATTATTAAAAGTCAGAAGAATGCATAACGCCGCTGTTCGATTAGGTCTAAAGAAAGGCGATGACTTCAACATTGATCAAGCATTAATGGGATCGACAGCTTATGGATTTTTCGGTTTAGCTTTAGCTAAACAAAAGGAATTCGGTTTAAGTTCTGCTAGTGATGAGGATTTAGAAGCCCTAGTGCATTTTTGGCGTGTAATTGGCTATATGTTAGGCGTTGACGATAGATTTACCATTTGTCGAGAGTCTTTAAAAGAAACTAGAGATATATGTATAGAAATAACCAATCAGGTAACGGAATATTTGTACCTAAAAGATCCAGGATCATTAATGTTGCAATTTGCAATTTTGGATGGAAATAATCTGGTGATACCAGCGTTCGATTCAAACCTTTTTATGAATTTTATTTATGATTTATGCAATGTTAAACCGGAACTTTATTATCCGATGACAACTCATCAGAAATTTTTGCTAACAATGATAAAGAGGAGCTTTGAATCGATGAATTATTCGCTAATCCGACGTTTCTTTAATTCAAGGACACGTTATATTATATATTTAATTCATATGCATCCGGAGATTATAGAACATAACATAAATGATACGGATTTACTAACATTAATTTGATAATTTTAGAAATATAAATTTAAATAAAATTGTTATTTACATAATTCTTTTATTATCGCCAAAATTGCAATAAATCTGTTTATTATGTTACTTGAAGCTAAAAATAGGAAGAAAGATTTTTAGATAAGATTTGAGAACAAATCAGAGTGGAATTATCAAATCATAACAAGTAGATTTATATGAGTAAACAAATTAATTATTATTAAAGTAACAAATAAATTTGCTTTAATGTAGTAATCATTTTATAATGATTTCTCATGTAGTTTTTGAAATAGGTTTTAAAAATCATTTGTTGTGAACCTATTATATAATAAAATATACATCGGATCAACGAAATTTCTTTTTTCGAAAGTATTGAGTTGTTGACCGATAAATCAAATATTAATAAGAAATTCACAAAAGGAGTTTAAATCGAGTTTGAACTGCCTGAAATCGTTGAATAAGCAAACTTTCGCGTGAATATGTCAACACTATTTCGTGTTTTTACCGAAATATGTCACCTTGTTTTTGTGCCAATGCAAATTATACAAGTTACACGGTTTTGAAGCTGAGGAACCAACTGTTATTTCGAAAGTAATTACATTCGAGATCCAATCTTGCGGTAATTTTGCAACAAATTGCCAATTGTTTCTTTAAAATCCGAATATCCATGTTGGCGTTTCATCGGTCATTAAACATTTTCTTAAAGTTTCCGTCGGCCATTAACTTTCAAATATCATCTCCGACAAAGTTTAATGTTCAGTACTGCTATGCCACAGAAACAAAATCCAGCAAAATTTAGTGAATCCCAATCAAGAGCCCAATCACCTTACTTGGAAAAATATGTAAATCAATTCACGTTGAAATTAGAATATATATACTTTCATACCTTTAAATCTCCACAAATTTTCCATTGATACTCATTGTATTTGATCTTGGCCAAGAATGTACGCATTATGTCATAGTATTCCTTGAATGAATAGATGGAATTGAATGGTTTATTATTCCAATTTGTAGCAGAGCAGTCTTTAGACTGTATTTTGAACCATCGAACAAACGCCATTCCTTTCGACCTTATGATGTATTCATAATATCAAATAAGCCGATAATGTTATCGCAGAAACACATGTTCCCTTCTTTCTTGAAGAATAGTTGAAGCGCTTCTTTTCCTGTATACAGCGACCCGTCTTCCACTGTCAAGATATTTCCACTCGTGTAACCGTGATGCAAGCAACTCTGTCTTTTGTTTCGATATGCTGAAACGGCTTCCTTCCATGACGAAATAATTACTATCATTGGGTGAGGCAGATGTAGTCAAACTTGGTTGAGCATGTTCACGTATCTACACTTAGACAAACTGGCAATGGGTCAGTTTCACTCCTACGTGGAACTGACTTGGACACTGATGATACATCATGATATTTGCATTGTATTAGTTTTCTTGCATTAATAGCGACGACGTTGGTCAAGCAAAAGTAGCAACCATCTATATGATTATTGGTTCTCTGCAAAGCATTGGTACTGCTTTGTTCTGCACGCATTACAAAACAACTTCAACAACCACGGCTTTTCAGTGTCTAATATAAAACAACCAAAGGAATGCAAAGACGCGTGTTTTAGTGCATTTTTCCACTTTTACTGAGCATGTACCTTCAGCAAACGTAACAAAAACATTTTGAATCCACTTTGCAAAGTTGTCACAACGTTTTGAATACAATTGAAGTGATGTCTGGTTTTACTTAAAACTTAAACTCATAGAGGATGGCACCCTAAATGTTTTTTTTATTGAAAATTTAGTAATAATAATAATAAATTATTTATTTATATCCAATATACATATATGTAGATTGAAAATATTGTATACAGGTGTCCCGAAACTCAACGTCAAACGGGCACTGGGTGAGAGGCCAACCCATACGTGTTCTGGTAAAAATCAGAAAAAAAATCCATGTCTCTTAGTTAAGTGGCGATACACATATTTTTGTGTTACAAATGTTAAAAATCGTTCCCGTACATCATCTTTTTAGGTACTAGTGTCAGAAATATTCGCAATTTAATAGTGATTTTTTTAATAATGTATTGTTTATGAACTATGCTAATATAGAAGTCACAAATCAAACAACAAAAGTCGTTAGTTTTGCAAAAAAGAATATTAGTTTTATTGAGTTAAGGTTGAAAGAATTTATGTCTATTAAGTTTAACACACGATTTCTAAAAAAGGAGTAGTACAACACACTTGACAAGTTATTTTAAAAGATGGCCCGTTTAGTCAAGATTCCAAAATGGTACAACACTTGCCATTTTTCTTTTCCTAAAATATATTATTGTCCGTTCTAAACCGGAAAACTAACGACTTTTGTTGTTTGATTTATGACTTCTATACTAGCATGGTTAATAAGGATTCCATTATTAAAAAAATCACTATTGATCACAAAAGATATGATGTACAGGAACGATTTTTAACATTTTCAAAAATATGACATGGAATTTTTTCTTATTTTTACCAAAACAGTTATGAGTTGGCCTCTCGCCAGGTACCCGCTTGTCGTTAAGTTTCGGTACATCCTGTATATGAAGTAGTTAATCTGAGTGTATAGGATAGGTATAGATACAAGTAAATAAATAATTGTACACATTTATTCCCTAGAAATTTAAAATATATTTTTTTCTCAAAACTAAATAACAATTAATTTGTTCAGATTGTCATTATCACTCATTATTTATTCTTACATTGGTTATTACATAAGAATAATTATCACAGAAATAATGACATTAAATTGATATGAACAAATGTTATCTTACATAATATGAGTAATAACTTAAACAATATTATATTATGAAAGCATTAAGTATGTAAAATAAAGAAATTTGCAATAAAAAATTTAACAAAAATTTGCAGAAGTAGTGCAAAGTCAAACGCATGACAAAAAAAATAGAATATAAAATAAATCTGCTTATATTTTAAGTAAATACTACACATTTGTAATAAGCATAGAAAATATATTATCCATCGATTATGTATAAAATAGAAAACAAAATATACGTGACCAAAAATTATCTTACATTGTGATGAGATAAATAAATGAAACTGTACATCACTGTCGTTGATTTGACGATAATGTTTGGGGCGTCATTTGGAATATTTATTAATTATTTTGGATAATTTTGTTGAAAATGCTTTGTTATGTGGCGTTAGAATACATAGATTGAAACATTTGTGGACAAACAGAGCACGAAAAATTGCACAATGTGTCTTTACACTGGACATATTGCATATGTTTGATATAAATTTTAACAGTTTCAAAACGTATTGTGCATACAAAAACAATTCATATTAATAAAATTAAAGCAAATTCCATCAAGATGGCCAAGATGAATTTAAAGTTTATGTTACGAAGTTAATTCGGAAATAAGTGTAGTTACGGCAGTATTAGCAATATGACAATGTGTTTCGAACAACTTGGATGATCTGCGAAATAAAACCCATCAAACATTAATAGGGGCAAAGGAAAGGTCTGGTCCAAATGGTTAAAACTAAATGAAGAAAAGACTCAATACCTGCAATATCAAAACAATGTTGGGACAGAGTATAACAACCTAAAATTTGTAGGTATACATTTAGACAACAAACTAAACTGGCAAGCACATGTAGAGAACATCTTCAAAACGTTGAACACAGCAATTCATACTGTGAGGAGAATACGAAATATAACCAATACCTTTACAGCGCGACTTACCTATTATGCCACCTTTCATAGCATTGCTACTTTCGGAATACTATTCTTTGGAGTATCATCAGCAGCAAAAAGGGTTTTCCTGCTTCAAAAAGAAGCACTCAAAATCCGGAACCAATCATGACAAACAGATTGAAGATTCGTATTTAGCGTATCAAATTACGTTGAGAATCGTTCTCATCTGGTCGGATCCAAATGTTTATCGGAATTTGTAAACTTGCGTTATTATCCACATGGCATTACACGGACGTACCACGTCTCTATCTTTATTTCTCTATATATGATATGACTACAATTTAATATTTAATTATTAAATTGGAAAAACGTTGCAGAAAAATATCTCAACAATTATTACCACATCGAATGACGGTTTTATTAAAACTTCTTGTTCGCTACGTGTTTAAAAGAGGAAAAATGGTCATTCTGTCCTCTCCGATGCATCATAGTATACAAAGCTGGTAAACCTGAGATAATTGCTTTTTATAATGAAACCCAAGGAAAATAGACACACTCGTTAAAAAGTGTGCAGTTGACAGTAGGTATAAATAAACGTACCAGACGATGTTTTGTGCTATATTGGATATTGTTTCGGAGAATTCCTTTGTAGAGTATCAAAGCTATCCAGACAATGATGATAAAACAATTTGTAAAAACACTTAATTAAGGACTGGTAAAAGATCATATTAATAAATGTTTTAAAAATCGAATAATTCCCAAAGAATTACACAAAAAACTCAACAAAAGATAATAGTTACTATAAAATTGTAATGTGTGGTAACGGAACTACTAGAGAGCTACAACATATAAAAACTGTGTAAAATTGATACTTTTATTTACGAACATTGAAATATTGGAGTTGGAACAGCTGACTGACATCAGAGGAAGGCAAAAGGATATATACATATGGATAGATGAGGACTACTCTAAGAAAATTCATATAATTTGATGACTGAACTAAGGAAACTCAGGAGGAAAGGAGATACAACAAAATAATTGTAAAGGATGAAGCAAACGACGAGGGGAAGATAGTGGTTGAAGAAGCTGTCAGGAATAATAAACGTACAGTTTCGAAAAGATTACCGGACAATATGGAAAAATTCAAAAAACTAAGTGTAAACAGAAGAGGAGACTTTACTGAGGATGAAAATGGCAGGAATATGGATAAACGCAAGAAAAAGCAAGGAGAAAATAGGAAAGTTATAAAGATGGGGACGTGGAATATTACAACTTTAACGGGAAAGGAAAGGGAAATAATGCAGGAGCTGGAGAGGTTTGGGATAGAAATAATGGTTTTTTTTTTCGCTTCACTGAAAAAGAAGGAAAGGGGAAATATACAATTATCAAACAATTATGGTCTATACTTCTCAGAAATCCAAAAACATACATGAAGCAAGGAGGGAGTATGAATAATTATAACAGAGGAACTAAACAAAAGAGTAAATAAGTATGCACCAGTAAATTCAAGAATTCTGGAATTGGGAATTGACCTAAACGGAAAGGTGAATATAATTCAAATCTACGCACCAACAGAAGGAACAGCTGAAGAACAAATAAGAGATTTTTACTCAAGTCTGCAGAAAACCTTCTATAAATCCAGAGAACAAGGAGAGGAAGTAATTATAAGGGGAGTCACAAGGGGGAAGCCAGTATAGGAGAATATGGAGATCAGGGAGAGGCAGTGATGAATAGAAATGGGCAAAGAATGCTGGAATTTTGTCATATAAACGACTTATTGATTGGAGTCACTATGTGAAGTCAGAGGAGACAAGATAAATATACGTTTGTAGCGGAAGAAAAGAATGCTAAGGTTATTATTAATTACATCACATACTGACTGCAGCAATGTTGTATTATTAATAGTGTTATTATCATACTTGATGATTTTTGAGATACAACACAAAGTTGTGTTGTTTTAATTACAAACTATACTTAATTATGATGTTACTGAAGAAAAGACCATATTTTTAGCTTTCCAATGATGTATCGCATGTATGGTGTATTCGCAGAAAATAAACGTTAATTTTCAATTCCAAAATACTAAGCGCTAATGTTCAAAATTTTGATTATAGTATAAATTATTAGTTAATAGTTAATATAGTTAAATTATTATTTTTATTTTCCATTATTTAGGATAAAGTTGGTTTTGTACCAACGAATAAAAATTTTGAATAGTTACTTGACTTTGTTCACTAATAAAATGGTTAGCATGTAAAGTTTGTTTATTAAAAATACAAGAAATGTATTAATTAATGAATAATTAAATATGGACAATTTCAGGAACTAAACAGTCACAAACTGTCATCTTCTTCTACTAAACTTACTGGTTGTAAGATTAGAGCAGTTCGGTATCAATGAATAGATAGAGGAAAATTAGGGATCATAAACTGGGAGCGGACTTTCCATTGAAAGGGTGTTTCAATAGGGATATGAAGACTTTGTAGATCTGGATTACTTTTGTAGTACAAATGTTGTGTAAAGAATTATAATTGAAATCCATTTTACCAGTTTATAGTTACGAGAAAAATATAAAACAGGTTTTTTGTACTTTTAACTGGTCTTTAATTAAAATCAAAAACCTGTAATGAAAATAGTAAACTAAAAGTAATAAAGCTGACGGAGTTTGTATCTCTATAATTCAACTTTGCTTGTTTGAATTTTGCGTTACAAGTTAATTGGCACAACATCCATAATTAGAAGCTGAACATATTGCAGTAAAAATTGTATTAAGTTTTCGGGCATAAGCCAATAGATCGATTTTGATAGATCACGTTATTAAAATTATTGCGTTCGTTTCAATTTTGCAATTTTGGTGTAAAGTTCAACGTATAGTTTGATGAAAACGTTAAATTTATTATGTTTTTGAGTTAGTGTGTATACAAATTATCGTATAGAGATAATTCTAAAAATATTCAAAATAAATTCAGGAAACATGTAATGTCGAGGTCGGTGACATCAACGATAATCTTATTGCTCATATAAACATTTTTAATAAGTTTTGTTTATAATAAAGTACTATAAAATTAGGAAATCATAAAAGGAATTGTTGAAATAAAGATTAAAAGATGTTCTAACTTCCGGTATTAAAATACAAACAGTTTTTAAAATTTAAATTTATAAACGAAAATAACACTTTGAAAATCACTTAATTGTCGAGTCTCTCGGCTAACTCTATAACTTCTAACAGGCTAACTTTCAAGATTGAATTATATCCGCTATTATTTCTTTAATGTACTATATTATAACATTGTGGATTGAAGAATATCCGATATTATTTCTGCTATGTTGTACATTGTAGTGTAATGTAACTAATGGAGCCTAGATCACAAGAGATCTCGGCTACCGTTTGTAATTAGTTAATAGTATATCCTCGGCCGCAAGCGCCTTCGGCTAACGTCTCTTTAAGGGAGTAAATAGTACAGGGTGCACGATCGCTTGTGTAGTATGCTTTTTTGACGTCTATTTCAAGATAAAAACTCCAAATTCGATATGTATTAAGCCATTCTATTTGGCCAGGTGGTACGAGACTACTACCCTTACTAGGAGCTGTTCGTTTATTGCCGGTTGGGCAGTGCAATAAAACATGCTCAATCGTCTTCTCGTCTTCCACACATAGTCGGCATTCAACATCATCGTGTAGCGAACCGTGGGGTCAATTAAATTTATTGTTTGGTTTTGTTCTAATTTTCAGTTTTGTAAAGATTTTCTGTATGATTTCTCCCCCACTGTAGTTTAGTGCGAGCATTTCGACTGTCCGAATTGCCGAGCAATGGAATGATTGTTTAGATTGATAACGTTCGTAACGAAAGGGTTTAAAAATCTCAGACGGGAAAAAGAACAGGCAGTCCAGTGCAGTCTGGGTTCGAGTCCTAGAGAGCTGGAGTTCAGTTCCGGAGTCCGCAGTGAAGTCCAGTCTGGATAATATTGTAATATTGAAGTTCGAGTTAAGTTCGAATCGGGCTAGAGTTGGAGTTCCAGTTCCAGTTGAGTGGAGTTTTTGGAAATGGATTCTTGAAAAAGAAGTTGAAAGCAGTATAAGCTGTTCCAGAGAATTAAGAAGTAGAAGAGTCAAAACGAAAATTGAGAGATAACAGCGCTGGTCGGAAGAAACCCGTATCACGATGAGACTTTTAAACCTGTGTGAGCAACATTCTGTAAATCAAAGTTGTTTGATAAGTTTTGTTCAATAATTCTTTTCTGGTTAATTTTGTTTACTAGATTTTGGTTTGTATCGTAAGATGGGGTTACTTGGACGCGTTTTTTGCACATTTTTCAAGATTAAAAGTAAAGAAATAAAGTTAGGACAACAGAAACTTGTTCATCATACCAACCTAACATTCAGGATTATATAGCTATCCTAAAACATTGAAAATACCTTATACAAACAACAAAAAATATATAAAAAATTAATGTCCGGGTAGCCCTGTTATTGGGGTTTCTTGGACACTAAACTTTTTATTAGGGACAATCTCTTACTTTGCATGTCAGATGGTCAAGTTCCCCTAATAATGTAACTGAAGCATTAAGGAATGTATTTTTATGTAAAAGACACATTTTTTTAAAAGAATCGATGAAATCTGGACCTGGACTGTTGTTCTTGAAGACCTTGACCAGCTTCCCTTGTTTATCCAGGTATTTTTTCACCACATCTCGAATGTCGGCCTTTGTCAAGGAGAACCCCCAATTCGCAACAACAGCCAAAGTTTCAGAAATCAACAGCTCCTCTGACTTGCTTAAAACAGGCGGATGTCCAACAGGTCTTGATTTCCTTCCAAACATCTTCCGTACTAATGTTGTCCGAGGCACTTTGAACGTTTCTGCGACCTATTTCCTTCCAACCCCCTTCCAAACTGCTATGAGCCTTATGCAAGTCTTCCACTTTGTAATTCATGTAGGGTTTTGACCCTGGAGTTTTTTGATACGTGTACACCATTTTTAATCAGTGGCTTCCTTTGATAACAAGAAAAAGAAAACATAAGAAACAAAAACATAACCTAACCTCACTTTCGTGACACAGGACTGAACACGTATCCGTTGTGTCCATGTAGCCCCGGGGTGGCCAAGTAGCCCCACCTTACGGTTTCTAAATTTCTATTTGTCGCATACGCATTTCACACCCACACATTTATGTAAAAGCCACTCCTTACAGTCGGCTAGACCCAATAAGTTGAGATGTGTTTGTAATCAGCAAAGACACCCATTAGAACTTTAATGCTGCTACGAGCAAGTCCTAAAATATTCCCAGGTTTGACAGTGGCGACAGTGAAGATGTTAATAAACATCTTAGCATATCTCATTCCAGGAAAACTGGTCCACTGTAGGCGAAGTCTCTCTTCAGCCCAATCCCATGTTTGACCATCGCAAATAATACACCAACTGCGGGTTCTGGCCCCACAAACATGATTGATAGCATAGTATCAGTACTTATAATGTTTTCCGCAGCCCATTGGTAGGACATGTCGGAACAGTTTTGATCATATTGCTTAAATTTGTAAATGGTAGTTCTAGCCACTTTGTCTATATGCTAATGCAAAGAAGATAGGCTAAGCACAACATCCATTGCTAGAGTTGCCGTTGTGCTTTTCGCACCAGAGATTGCCAATTCAGCTACTCGTTGAACTCGTGAAAGCTTACTGATAACTGAAGTCTGTCGGACTTTCCTATACTAGGCTGCTGCTTCGTATGTGATCATAGGTCTAACCACAGTCATATAGAGCCAGTACAGTCGTTCAGGGGTAAGACCCCAATTTTGTCTACAAAGACTACGAGAAGTCCACAAGGATAGTCTAACTTTTTGCAAAACTCCTTGCAAATGTCCATTTCGTAAGAAGGTTTTGTCTACGATTAGTCCTACATATTTGACTTACTTTGAGAAAGGAATTTCGTCAACTTGAATAGTTGAGCGGATTAGTTCATCCAACCTTCGTCTCCTTTTGAAGGGCACAACGATTGTCTTTTGTGGGTGTATCGAGAGATTCTCCCTCTTACACCAAGCATCACCTGGTATCAATATCGTCAATGGCATCTAGGGTCACCTGGAGGACTTTGGATATCTTCGACAAACAGGTTACTTTGACCATAACGACAATGTCATCAGCATAAGCGTGTATTTCTACACCAACGGCTTGGACTATCGCGATCAGATTATCAACCAGAAGGGACCAAAGCAGAGGAAATAACATCCCTCTCTGCAGACAGCCATCTCCCGGCCTGAAACGTATCGTGTCACCGTGGAGTGAACTAGAAACTATTCTACTATAAAGCATATTGCGGATCCAACCCGCTATAGTTGCTTCCACTCCCCTATCAAGAGCAGCTCTTTCAAGAGATTATAGTATTGTGTTGTTGAACGTACCTTCTATATCCAGAAACGCATAAATCAAGATCTCCTTATTCTGGGACGTCCTGGATACTCTACCAACCAAGTTGTGTAGAGCTAATTCTGCTGATTTTCCCGCTTGATAAGCATACTGGTGCCGACTCAGTGGACCAGATACCAGTGACACCGTACGGATATACCGTTCCAGAACTTTTTGAAAGGTTTTCAACAAAAATGACGTCAAACTGATGGGTCGAAAGGCATTAGAAATAGGGACCTAACGGCCCGCTTTAGGTATATAAGATACCCTTACCTTAGTCAATTCTGTCGGTACATATTTCCAGGCGACACTCGCTCTGAATCTTTTTACCAAAATAGGCAACAATGTTGACCTTCCTTGCTGTAACAAAGCATGAAAGATATTGTCTTCTTCGAGCGATTTGAACAGCTTAAACGTTTGAATCACCTGGCCGTCGGAAGTGCAAGTGACGACTTATCAGCCCCCATCATCAAGCTTCCTGGGAAGTGTGTCTGCATGAGAAGCTCTAACGAGGCTCTGCTGGAATCTAAAACTATCGTCAGGCCGCTTAAGTAAGCCCAGGGGCAGTGGCGGATCTGTAACTCCCTCACAGAACCTCCGATTATTACTTTTTACCTTCAGTGGACTGATACTGTGGTAGGCAGAACGAACCTTATTGGTTAATGCTCATTTCTAACCGGTATTTAAATGAATTTTGAACATTATCTCCATGCTGCCGTCGATTAACATTTGAATAAAATCTTTTTGTTGAAAAGATTAAAAGATATTTTTTTCCGTTTTTACTTGGACGAAATTCTTACCTAATACCTAGTTAGTCACACCGAGTGGTCCGTCTGCGTGTTTTGGGCTAAAAAATAATTTTTGTTTCGAAGAAGAAGAAGATCGGGGATGAAAATCTTCTGCGTAGGCGCGGACATGCGCACCGATATCTTTGCGCCATTGTCTATCCAATGGTGTATAACGCATTCGAATCGACAAAATGAGTTCTTAGCATTTTCAATCCGAGTTAACAACGACCTGAAAATTTTTTGATTTCAAGCTGGACGTACTCTTCGTGATCACCATAACATTGTATATTGTATATCCGTTATCATCTCTGCAATGTTGTACACTGTAATGCCTCGGCCGCAAGTGACCTCGGCTACCGTCTCCTTAACCCGAGGGCCACGAGCTGCGACGCTTCTAGCGAATTCGCTTTGCGCTGCAAGCGTCGAGCGTCAAAAACAAATGTATGAGTCTATATCTACAAGGCCACAAAATAGCGCTGCAAGCAGCAGCGAACTTCCCTATGACGCCTGTAGCGACTTGACGCTTATGGCGATATTTTCGTGGCCAGAGCATAAGGGAGTAACTAGGAGAGCCTCTGCTATCGGCGTCAACTACCGTCTCTTTAACACTCCAGTAGTCATCTCTTAGATGACTTTTCAATGCATGCAAAAATTTAAATGGGAGAGAGGTGATTTTAATAAAACTAGTTTAAAAACGCATAAAACGTATTTATATTTTAATAACATTCATTATATTTAATAAATAACGACAAAATGGGAACCGTACAGGTTCCAAGTTGCAGTAGTTAGTCCAGGGAACGTTTACGTCATCTCTTAGATGACACGCGACTATTGGAGTGTTAACAGGCTAACTTGTACAACCTCGACCGTACTGAACTGGGGTTATTATCTCTATAACATCAAAGTATATTCGCTATTATCTCGTCAATGTCGTACATTGTAGTGCCTCGGCCGCAAACGACCTCGGTTAATGAGTGAAACACTAAACATGCAACAATAAGAGGAATGTTAATAAGAATGGGAATTGCAAGATCACACATTGTGGAAATATTTTAGATTTTATTTATTTTATTTCCGTACAAATACCAATACTTTAAACGAATAAATTTTTTGTTTCGAAATCGCTTTCAGTTTACACAATAAAAAATCTGATAAATATTCGAAGCATGCATTTAACTTTTTTTGCTCAGCCCTTGTTCACCAAAAAACATTTTTTTAAAGTTTTTTATGCGATTATAAATTGATTATCTGTGTGCTGGTGTACTTACCTTAAACTAGTATGATGGAGAAGATAATTTATAGTTATCCAACTTCTGTAATAATACACTATGGTTTCAGGAAGGTTTTGCGCTAAATTATTCATTTAATACTTATATACTGAAGGAACTTTTCTTCTTTCAGTTAAGTTATTTGGTATGAAGGTGATTATTTAATAGATTTAAGATAAATTATGACGAATAATGCTGAAAATATTTTTTTGTGTGGTTTTGTTTTCTTATATAAACAGTGATGCAGTCCATTTAGTTCACAGCGAGACGTAAACAAAGTCGTTTCAACGAACTATAATCCGATAGTAAAAATAAACTTTCCGATTTCTTTTCGCCCCTGGGGTAATAAAAAATTAAGTGTTGGGGATGATCACCCTCTGGTTACCAGGAGCTATTTTATATTCGCAGGAACTTTTCCATAAACATGAACCGCAAACAGGCCATTTGAAAATAAAACCTTTTCATCTTCGCTTACCCAACTCAAATCGATAGTTAGATTTACATGTAGGAACTGAAGGGATAGTGATTGATTGCGATCCTATCTGAAACGAATTTTGTACTGATGGGTAAATTAACAAGCAGCAAGGGAGGTTTCACCCCCGGTAGATGATAAACGACACAATGCATCTGCCGATGTACGGCGCGGCGTAATCTTCTTCTACTTTATGGCTTATTTCCATATTGTTATTCCTAATTGCGGATGTCATTACGAAAAGCGGATTTTGTGGAAATGGTGAAAATAAAATCAACTGAAACCAAACAAGGGAATTCGACGGAACGATCGTTCAATGTTTACGTAATTGCTGATCGTTGAAATTGAAACGTGACATGAAAATTGATATTCTTCGCGCATAAAAAATCGTCGTCACACGCGGTGTAGTGGCGGTGTCGTCGAATATCAAATAAAAAACGGACTAAAAAAAAACATAAAACACGGAATACTCGTCGGTGATCCTGCGTTGGAAAGGATCAATCCGCGGGACGAGTTCGTAAACTTCGTAAGAACCGTATCGCTTCAACACAACTCAAAACACAATTCAAAACAAATCGCCCCAAGTTTCGGAGCGCAAACAAAACCGTCCAATCGGAAATATCTACTACCCCCGATCTATCGAGGTATTATAGTTCGCAATAAAATCCCCCCACTAGGTTCCACGGGCCAAAACTTTTCGAATAACTTGATTATTGCTACCTCGGTAAACGGAGTGCGTGTGCACAGTTTTAACGCTCAAACAAACTATAAAAAATTACTAGTAACAAAAAACATTTCATATGTATACAATCACAACTTTAAGATCGTCTAAATAAGATATTTAAATGATCGATTACCCATCGATATCAACATAAACTATATTCTATAATATGTTATTCGAATTTCCGTGATAGCTTTTCATGCTAGAGTTAGTCACCTGACGGAATTTATTACATTTCATATAATAACATGCATCGATTTGAGTATTGGGAGTATCGCGAAAAATGTAATAATTTTTTGGATTAAAATAATTTCGAATAAATGAAATTTGAGGAAACGTTAAGTATTTATTTACTTTAATTAAATTATTTCGTTATTATTTCACATCAATTTATCGAACTCGCTGAAAGTGCTATGTAACAAAACACCACTAGCATTTCAATTATAATTAATAGTAGGTGTGGAATATACTCAATTTTGAATCAAATTCGGACAACATATTTCTGAAATAACATATTACAACTAGAATAATCTAGAACTTAATTAAATTGGAGATTTGGACCAATCGGAGCTATACCATGTCATCAGATTGATAATTAGCTATTGTTGTAACTTCTTGAATCATCAACTATAATTTTTAAAAGTTTTAACCAATCAATTTGTTACAACAAATTAATAATAATTCAGTAAAAGTGCTTCCAATAGCTTAAGATAGATACATAGCAACGCATAAATAACGTCGTAAAGTTATTCTTCGTTATTTATAATAAACACAATTTGAAGTTTTTAATTTATTTAAAAAAATTTGGTCCTTCAAACCGGATATTAGGACATCGGAACGATAATCCGACAAAGATTCGCGGTATTAATTATTCGCGAAAAGGCATCAAGTGACAAAGACTTGTAGTGAGTGCGAGAAACGAAATTTGGATTTTGACTTAGACAAGGGACAGGCAGCGGTATGATAAAACGGTTATATCTTGGATTCAACGGCGTACGATAGCGAAAACGAAAGGAAGGCGATTAAGGATTCAAGCAAATTCAACAAAACCTGTATTATTTAAAATTGTCAAAAAATGAACGTGAAAGAAAAGGAGAAATTAAGACGCGAAACGAAACTTCGACAATGTAAAGTAAAACTAGAAATTCTCGAGACTTCTGGATTCTTTTGTGGATGATTAGCTAGATTTATTGCAAACCAATCTTGAAACATGCCAACCTTGTTTAAAACAGATCGAGGAGAACTTGGTGGAACTCGAATATCTCGATAAGAGCGAAGAAAATAAATAACGAATTGAACAATAAGTGCAGTAAACTTTGTAGTATAACAATCTCAAAGGCGAGAACAATTTTAACACGTCATACATCAGCTCCGGTTTCTAACACACTTCAAGTTTCGAATTCTAATTCTGATACGCCGATGGGACTAACTACATTAAATTTACCGACTTTTTCTAGAGCTTACGTATCGTGGGCAGAGTTTCGAGATACATTTAACTTTTTACTACATGGCAATTCAAATTAAACAAATACCCAGAAGTTTTACTATTTAAAATCATGTTTAAAAGACAATGTTGCGAAAATCATTCAATAATTGGAATCAAGCAACCGAAATTAAGACATAGCATGGGATTTGTTCAAAAAGGGATTCGAAAATCTACACTTAACGGTCAACGGACATATTAAAGCCATTTTTGAAATTCCTATCATTGCGAAAGAAGATTATATATCATTGCGCAGTTTTACGGATACTGTGATAAGAAACGTGAGATGTTTAGAAGCTTTAAAATAAAAAATAAAAAAAAATAAAAACTAGTTGTTATGACTAAAAGAGTTTGGGAAGCAAAGCATACGATAAGCGAATGGCATATATATGCTGATTTAATAGATTTCTTAACCGAGCGAAGTAATTTATTGGAATCTATTAATCAGAAAAAGAACTGAAAAATGAAAACGAAAATAAATTTTAAAAACCAAAAGCATTTCCTGTATCTGAAACTGTACAATACAAATGTCTCAATCGCGAGAAAAATCACAGCGTTTCAGTGTGGCGAATCCAAAAAATTAGCGCACGATGAAAGATACAATTGGCCGAGAATGAATTCAATACCAGTAAGAAGATTGAAATACTGTTAGGAGCGTCAGTGTTATGGACCGTTTTAGAAGGCCATCATATCAGCTTAGGAAAACGTAAACCCATTCTAACTAAAACACGTTTACGCTATATTTTGGGAGGCACCGTGCCTGAAAATAATACGAAAACTACATCAGGCAATCTATGTTTCTTATCGGATCAGATGCCTGTATTTTGGCAACAAAAAGATGTTAAAGCAATCGACAATGCTTCAAAGATGGATCTTGAATGCGAAAAAGTTTTCAATGAAACAACAACAGGAGATATGAACGGACGTTTTGTGGTAAACATACCATTCTTACAAAAATTAGCAGAATTAGGAAATTCACGATCAGCAGCTTTATGGCGATATCAACTTGGAAAAACGATTAAAACAAAATTCAGAATTAGCACAAAGATACACAGCGTTTATGTCCAAACACGAAACTTTAGAACACTTGACGAAGATCAATAGCTCATCACGCAGTAATAAAGCAATCAAGTTTAACTACCTACTACAAGTGTACTAACACGAGCAAATACGATCGAAGCGAAACAGCCGCTACAAAAAAAGATGTAGTAACTTCACTTTTAGAATCAGCTAAATTTGAGGAAGTGGGTTTCTAATGTTGATAAGTGGTTGGAATTTAAAAATGACTCTTCGGAAGAATTCAAAACTTTAAAACTTAGGACAACCGAGTTATTATGGATATTACGGATTATTATGGAATCCTTTAGAAGATTACTTGCACTATTCTGTTCCAAAGCATGTAAAATTAGTAAGAAATATTTTAAAACGTGAAGTCCTTTCAATAATTAGTGTTATATTTGATCCGTTAAACTTACAAAACAACTTCGTCTTCAACTTTCTACTGTTATTACAAAACAACAGTATCATCACCTCGGCTACAAATGTAGTGCTGTGTTGTTGTTAAAATTGATGAAACGAGTACAAAAGTCACTTAAATTGAGGATTTATTCAGTTTATTATTGGTGTGATTCGACTTTTGTTGTAACAATAAATTGGTTCAGAGGAGAATGTCATAAATGGAAAACTTACGTATATTGGGAATGCCGCCATATGGGTTCAAAATACACGAGATACATCAATGCAGAAAAACGAAATTAATATACTGGTGGATATTAGCTCCAGAGCCCGACACATGGGGATCTTAATTTACATTGGGGAATACCACCAGATGTATAGATAACCGGGAGGTTCTTGAAGACTTTATACTAAGATATGACATTTTCATTGATACCATGGATTTCGGCTAAAACAATTTCGAAAATATCGTTGTAGTGAATCAGCGAGCATAGCAAATCATGCCCTCAGTGCAAACAGAAAGTAACCACATTGAAACAAAAAGGTCCAGAAAAGGGTCCAAGCTGAACTGACTATTTTCAAAATCCAATCATAACCCCGATCATAATTCAAACGCACATCAATCAATAATATCCATAATCCCAACCTAATCCATTCCAATATAACTCATCTCCATTCTTACCCAAAACTTTCTTCTTCTACTGTGGCTCTACAGTCCTCGTCGGGCTCTGGCTTTCCTTAATCTTCGCTTCAATGCTCTCTTGTCCAACGTTATTCTTCTCCAACATCGAAGGCCCAGAAGATCCCATGCGTCTTCCCATAGGTCTTCTTCCTTACATTTTTGCATTGAGTGCCTTTTTTGGAAATCTCCCTTTCTCCATTCTCACCGCAAATTACTGAGAAATCTTCCATGAGATAAAACCAGGCTTGGATTCTACCTTCAATATTTTTTGAATAGTTTGAGATATCTTTACGTATGATATCTTAAAAGAAAGCTTAAATGTGGTGATTTTAATGTAATATAACTTGTTTTAATCCAATATATGAAACTTTTATTATCGAATTAAATGATAAAGCTTTAAATACATAATACCAAACTAGGTTAGATATTATGATGCTTGACATCTTAACTAAAACATAATAAGGATTTCAACGTATTATAACTTGCTTAATAGCTTAAAATGGAAAAAATCATGATGGATAGCTTTCTTTTTGATAGCAATTGAGATAATCAAGACATTTCAATGCGTAATATCTTTAAAGAAAGTTTAATTAATAAGGAATTGAATAAAACGGAATAACAGAATAAAGTCGGTGTAACTCTACAGTCGGGTTACTCGGAAGAGCTAAAATCCGGCTTGTAGTCTATCTTCTAAAATCCCCAATAGATTGTGGAAATATTGTTTCTTGGCATCTTTTACGCCTTGTTCGTCACTCATTATTTGATCATTCTCATTCCTACAGAGGTTGGTTTAAGGCTTATACAAAGTTTTTAATCTCTTCAGATATTGATACGCCCCTCTTATTCTATTCTTCTTCAAATCCTCTTCCATTCTCTATCTGCCCGTAACACCTCAACACAATTTGTCCTTTCTTCATCTCACTGCTGCTCAGTGTATGTGCCCAGTTTATCTCTTCTATCGCTTTCGCATACTCTTCATGACACCATAATGCTCTTTTTCGTCTTTCTTACTTTCCTAATATTGATTATGCAGTATCTGATAATGCAATTTTAATGTTGTGCCACTATTCTTCTACTGGTTGTGTATTTAGTCCTAGTTATAGGGAGTTTCTTCTGAAAACTTTCCTGTTTTTCTTGCCATTTAATTTTTCCCTGTTCAATTTGTTAATCTGTTGCCGCCGTTCGTTCCGCTTCGCGCTTGTTGCTTCTTCTGATGTAACATTAATTGAATCACAAGCCACTTTGCTAATCCATCAGCAACCATCCAGAAAATTAGTCAATCTACACACCATCAAGAATAAAACATTCCATTAATCAGAATTCACTTTGCTTCTGCAACATATTCAATAAATAGTTCAAAATCGATTTAAAAATTTGTTTAAAAATAATATGCATCAAAACTTCTAACATGGAAATAGTGAACATCTTACACAGGTTCTAGAGTAAGGTCTGCGTGTTATCGTCAATACACCTTTTTGTGTTTTCATCGAAATTGAACGATGGTGGAGAAGTGTATA
Source organism: Onthophagus taurus (assembly GCF_000648695.1). Taxonomy (NCBI): domain Eukaryota; kingdom Metazoa; phylum Arthropoda; class Insecta; order Coleoptera; family Scarabaeidae; genus Onthophagus; species Onthophagus taurus. The sequence goes on from NW_019286125.1 coordinate 188,451, forward strand.
GGCTAAATAGTTAAAATGTCTCAACTTGAAGAGAAATTCGATATGCATGAAAATTATCACAGGTGTTTGTACATGCAAAAAGATTACATATTTGTTTGGTAAATAAATGAAGACTTGAGCATTTATGCAAATAAATATACTTCGTTAGTTTGATTCGAAATTCGGTACAATTCCAATGACATATTTAATTCCCACGATCTGAAGTGTTATTAATCAGATGTTCAATCCATTCATGCGACTAGGTACATATGTACGTACAGGCTGATGAGATGGTACGTCAACAACCGTCCAGATGTTCGCATTAACCACGCTCTGCGGCTCAAAGCCTACAATCAAAACGCGCGTAACGGGATAAACGCCGGGGACGAGACCTGTCTGGCTCGATTGAATCGACAAGGACGCTTCTATTGTTGACGAATGCGCAGAAAGGGAGCCCGACGCGCGTGAAAAAAGTACCGCATCAATCGAAATGTCGTAATTGAAACGTCAGTGGCAGAGGGAACGATATGAAATCGGCAAGCGACGCTGATGCATACTCCGCTAGAACCATCTTGCTTTTCTCGAATGACACGTTTTGTGGCGCAGTCTACTACGTCTGTCGCGAAACGTGACGCATCCAAGTAAACGACACTTGTATATCCTTAAGAAACCAATCGTGATAAGCGACTTGTAACAACTTCACTATTTATTATATAATGATATACAGTGTGTTAATGGCAATGTGCAACCAATATCACAGTATTGGTATTGCAATACCAATACTGTGATATTGGTTAGATACTTTCGATGATGACGTCGGGTGTTGGAAATAGAATAAGATAATTTAGTAGTTTTGTTATGTAACAGTTGGTAATATTGTGTATTGGCGGTTAGAATCTAAGTCGTAGAAAATGTCGGTTTTGATTCAGAGTACAAATATTTTCGAATAATAAAGTTATGTTAATTAGAACTGTGTTTTATTAAATAAAAGTGTTGGAGAAGAACAGAAAAATGAATTTAAAATCAGGGACTCAAAAGCAAAATCTATTATGGTTCAATGTGTAAGCGATAAACATTTAGACATTATAAAAGATTCAACAACAGCTAAGGGAACGTTAAAATCTCTTGAAGATCTATTTCAACGTAGAAGTGTATTCACCAAATTAACACTAAAGAAAAGGCTTCTCGTAATATAACATAAAAGAAATGAAAAACTTGAAGATCATTTCCAGAAGTTTGATAAGTTAATAAGGGAGTTGGAAGGTATTGGATCAAAAGTCGAAGAAGAGAACAAAGTATGTCATCTTCTATTGACACCTTGCAGGCCTTGTTTCAGTAATCACAGCAATAGAAACAATGAATAGTAAAGTAACCATGGACTTCGTAAAGTCACGATTACTAGACGAGGAATTAAAGTTAACAACGAAACAATGGCAAATCAATAATCAATCTGAAGCATCTCTTAAAGCAAGTCAATTAACTTGTTATTAATGTGGTAAAACAGGCCATAAGTTTGCAGAATGTTGTCAAGCTTTCAATTCAATGTATAGAGGAAATTCAAGAGGTCGAAGCGGCAGAGGCTTCAATCAATATAATAAGGGACAAAATCGAAACCAAAATCATTTGAATTCACAAGGGAAGTCAAAAGTAAATGTAGCTGATGAAATTTCATTTATTGCCTTAAATGCTAATTCTACCAATGATGTGGGAGATTTTATCTTGGATTCGAGCTGTACGCAACGTATGGTCATGGGAGAAATGGAAAAGTATATGTGAAATGTCACGAAGTTGAAATCGGAAATCAAAATTGGAACAGCGAAAAACAACGAAATACTATATGCTAAGAAACAAGGTATTATAAGGGTATTTGTCAGGATAAAGAAATTATGTTGGAGCCATTGATAGTTGAGGGCATGGCATTTAATTTATTATCTGTTTCTAAATTATTAAAAAAGGACTTTAAGATAATGTTTGATAATAGATCTGGTAAAAAGTATGCTATTATATCTAAAAATAATTTAATATTAAATTGTAATTCCTATAATGATTTATTTAAACATTATAATGATTAATGTTTTATTTAAACATACACTTTAAGCCGGATAATGTTATAGATAGTTTTGTTAAGAAAGATGAACATAATTATGCAGCTAAAGACAATATTGATAAAAATATTTGGCACAGAAGATTAGGTCATGTAAACAGGTATGGTTTAAAAGTGTTAGGATTACCAAGTAGTAACGAAATTTGTAAAAGTTGTATAGAAGATAAAAGTATCCGTAAACCATTTTATAATTGTGAAAAGAAATCGGTTAGAATAGGTGATTGATACATTCGGATAGGAAGGCTATAAATACTTTCAAGTTTTAATCGATGATTATTCTCATTTTTTAATTATTAAACTATTAGAAACAAAAATGAGGCACAGCAAAATTTAATTGACTTTATAAAATTAATTCAAACTCAACATAATCTAATAACACAGAGAATAAGGTTGGATAATGGAGGGGAATTTGTTTCTAATTATTTTAAAACGTTTTGTCACATACTCCTCAAGAAAATGGTACATCAGAGAGGAAGAACAGAACTCTTTTGAATAAGGTTAGAACCAAATTTGTAGAAACAAATTTACCAAGAGAATTATGGGATAAAGCAATTCAATGCTTAGCGTATGAGTTATACAGATCACCTACGGATGCAAATAAAGGAGAAACTCCAGCCACAAGATGGTACAAGAAAAATGATTTGTCGAAATTGAGAGTTTTTGGAAGCCAAGCACGGTCAATGATATTACCAAAGGAAAATAAATTAGAAAGACGTGCTCAACCATGTATAATGATAGGATACACAACCAGACGAATTACAATGAAATTGTAAATAAAATGAACAAGCAAAGGAGAAGAGGAAAATGATACAGAAACTGAAATAAGAAAAGATGAAAGAGAAAAGAATGAGGAAAATACTCAGGAGACATAACGAGGTAGAAAGATAAATGCTCCAAAATATCTTAGTGAATATGAAGTCTATACTGCATATTGCTTAATATCTTCAGATAAAAATGATCCTGTAGAATACAAAGAGGCAGTAAAATGTAAGCAAGGGAAACAAACCATTTAAAAGGAATTATATTCTCTTGAAAATTTAAAAACCTGGCCAAAGGCACAATTTCCGAAAGGAAAGAAGGCTATCTAAACAAGATGGGTGTTCAGAACAAAAGAGGATGGAACGAAAAAAGCACGACTGGTAGCAAGAGGGTTTCAGTTGCAGGATGAGAATCCGTTTGAACCAAATTATTCGCCTGTTGCTCGCATGTCAACAATAAGGTTAATATTGTCAATGGCGACAATAACGATTACGAAGTAAGACAGCTGGACGTTCCTACAGCTTTTTTGAATAGAAAGTTGGAAAGTGAAATTTATATTTATGCACCAGAGGGATTAAATACCAATTCACAGATATTAAAATTGAACAGAGCTTTGTATGGTTTGAAAGAGTCACGCAAGATCTGGAATGATACATTCAATAATTTTGCAATAAAAAATAAGTTTGAGAGATCAAAACATGATTGTTGTCTGTATGTTAATGAAAAGGTTTGGATTTTGATTTGTGTGGATGATATGTTGGTAATTGGAAATAGCAAAGATGTTAAAAATATAGTCGAATTACTGAAACAATATTTTCAAGCAAAGGATTTAGGCGAAATTAATAATTTTTTGGGAATGAACAAAATTTATAGAAAAGCTTTTAAATAAATTTGACATGACAGAATGCAAAGGAAAAGAAACACCAATGGAGAAAGGTTTTGAATATAATCAGCAAGGTTATACAGTTAATGTACCTTTTAGAGAATTGATAGGAAGTCTAATGTCTAACAACAACTAGACCTAACATAACGTTTTCGGTGTCATATTTAAGTAGATTTCTTGATAAACAATCTTATCGTTATCTACAAAAGAACTAGAATTAACTTATTATAAAAACGAATACAGCAGTTTGCAACTAGAAGGATATTCTGATGCCAACTGGGAAACTGACTTGAATGATAGAAAAAGTGTTAGCGGATGTGTAATATTGTGTGGAGGAAATTTAGTAGCTTGCTTTAGCAAGAAACAGAACTGTGTAGCATTATCAACGGCAGAGGCCGCGTATGTGGCAGGGACTGCTTGCGGTCAAAACCTAATAAATTTGAAAGGACCATTAATAAATTGACCTAAAAATAATGAATAATACGGTATTATATTGCGATAATAAAAGCTCTATATTGATGTCAAAAAGTCATGAAAATTCAAAACGCGCTAAGCACAACGATTTTAAAAATCATTTTTTGAGAGATCTCGTTTCAAAACGAGAAATACAAATTAATTATGTGTCAACGGATCAGAATCTGGCGGTCATATTAACGAAGCCATTAGCTAAAGACATATTTATAAATCTTAGAAATAAGATTATAAGGTACAATTCTCATGTTTAGTAAAAAAATTTCAAATTGAGGAGGAATGTTAGAAATAGAATAAGATAATTTAGTAGTTTTGTTATGTAACAGTTGGTAGTATTGTGTATTGGCGGTTAGAATCTAAGTCGCAGAAAATGTCGGTTATGATTCAGAGTACACATACAGTGTGTTAATTAATTATCGTAATCATTGCAAATATGCAACCAATATCAGAGTATTGGTATTGCAATACGCGATTTGCAATATTGGTTGCATACTTCTAATGATGACGTCGGGTACGATAATTAATTAACACACTGCACATAATAATATATAATAAGCAAATTAAAAATAAAGCCGTTTCAGTTTCGTTCATTGAAGTGCTTAGCTGAAGAACTGACGCCGGCTGGGAAGGGGAGAGAAGAAGTAAAACTTCAAGGTTAAGTGTAACGCCGGCACCGAATGGCATAATTAAGGGCATTATTGCCGCTCCTTCAGGCGGCGTGGCGGGGTTCTAGAAAGGGGCGCTAAAATGCCTACGCCCCTATTGCAAAATGAGAAACCGCAGCCCGTCCCCTCCACCACGCTTACTTTCCATTTTAAATTAAAATTTCACTTTGTATTAGATGCGATCAAAGGCGGCGTCGGCGGAATCGTCGAAGCGGAAAAGAATCGCGTAGAGGAGTGAGTCGAATGGAATTCTAGTTAGTTTTCGAGTTTGCGGCTGTCTGGCTTTATTTAAAACACTTGACGTGTATTTTAAAGTACATAATTGAAATTTTATTCGACGTGGAGGGACGAAAAATTGTATCGACCAGAAAGGAGGCGATAATTCATCACCCGTATTTGCTTAATAGTCGTGTAATTCCACGGAACCGAACGTCGTATTTCACCCGTTGTCAAACAGGTTCTAATATGTTAATGTAGGGTCGCCGACGACGTCGTAACCGTGTTTTATGCGTTCGCGTTTGAGTTATGGATCTAGTGGAGGTTCCCAGGTAGGTCGCCGGTAGTTGTTATTGATCACTTTGTTTACAGCATCGCGGCGCCTACGGTCGTTATCCTGGGAACTCGGTTCCAGAACCACCGCGACGCCAAACTTTCCTAGGACTGGCATCGACAGGGCGTCTCTCTGCACCCCCTACCGTTTCCAGGGAGCGTTCTACCGCGTGAATTATCGCTTTGCGCCTTTTGCGCGGCGTTTTCCATAACGATCCAAAGTAGACGGTCTCGGTAATATCCAAGAATTATGTGGGCAAACATCTAGAATCGACTTCATATCTTACAAGACGCTCGAGTTCTCTGTATGGATAAAGTTTAACTTGAACAAAAATGTAATGCAAAATTATGATCGCATACAAAAAGATTAAATTAAGCTAATAAATTGACACTCTATTATAATTTGTTGGAAAGCAAATTTGGTCCCTACTATAACTAAATAAGACTTGAAGGGTCGTTTTACATTTTATTCTCGTTGTCTATCTGGAAGTGACATCCGCGGGAGTTCTAATTGCAATCAACTCCAAAATCATTTCGCACAGTATTCCCGACAGGGCGGAAGGGCGCGTACCATTTCTTCAGTAATTTTGCAGACGAGCCGAGAGCACAATGTCTGCGCCCTCCGTTGAGACGTGTCCCGGTTGTTTTGCTAGGATGGCTCGGCACTTAGCGAAATGACTCCGGCGTTGCGACCCAAACAATGCCTTCGGCGTTCGCCATTCAACAGTTTAGCTCGTTCTTATATCCCGCCTTCATATCGCGTTTACGGCGACGGAAGCAATTGCGCCCCGTGAGTCTTCCAACTTCCTCTTCGATGTTGCACCGTTACCGAATGGGTAACGGTGTCAGAAGCGTATCACTACATGCCAGTATCTCGGGGATCCTTGCATTTTTGATGCCGTGAAAACAATCAAGGACAACACATTTATGCATGTTGGTGAAACATCAAGGGAATATGTTTGAAATTACAACCTAGATGTGTAGTTTGAAAATTAAACAAAAAAATACAGCTTCTCAAAAGACTTATTACTGCAATATATCACCTTCTCGTTGAAAAGACATTTAAAGTGATGATATGAATTCATCGGAAGTGTATTGTTTCGCTGTGGTAATTTGATTTAGCGCTGTAAATGTCAATGAGACAATACCGGCGCCGCATAAATGTTTATATTACCAAGCGTAGTCTAGTTACCTGATAGTCCGCTGCCGAAAACAATTTCAGGGCTGCGATGGCTAGTTTCTATGTCATAAACACGTGTAACCGACATACAACTACCTGTTAATTGTTGTAACGACTATCCTATAGCGGGCCATCTGTAATTAGATTCATGCCCTATTGTGCACCACTCCCATATCAAACTGTAGAATGTCCACTACTACGACATGTACTAACAACTAAACACATGAAGTATTCACCTATGTTGATAAAAAATTAATTTTAACGTCAATAAATTTATTTAGAATTAAATGTATTTATTTAGAAGAAATGAACTGAATTGATTAGATGCTTTACCGTACATTATGATGAACGAGAAAACTACTTCGGTACTTTGCGAGTGATTTAACTTTAACTAGAGTTAGAAAGACGTCTTTAACTTAGGTCATAGTAGAAGTACTTTGTAGAAGGATTTTGGGAACATTTTGTTTTTAGCTTTAACGTGCTCCAAGATGGCACTTACCATCTGAATGCATCATATAGAAGTCGACAGAGTTATCTCACCCGAAAGAGATGGAAATATTAAATAGAAAGATTTGTAGGGGATTAAAAGGTATAATTCCTTTAGGAGGCCAATTAGCCCAATTTCAATAGATGGTGATAAACTTCTATGGAAAAATCCTCGGAAAAATGAAATAAAGAAAAAAATTTCTGATGTAGTGAATAAGATTATTGCCCACCGAAGACCTATAGTAACAATATAAGTGTGCAATCCTTGAAAAGTTCCTTCTCGGACATCATTTGGCTGCTTTAAGATGTACAATTTTGTACTTCTTGAGTTACCGTTGAGTTTTTCGCAACAGTTTGATATTGATAAAGGAGAATTTGAATTGTAGAAGCGATTGGGAGTGTCTGTTTATGTGAAAAACAGCATGTATTCAAATAAGGAATTAATTAAGGCGCGCAGTTTAATTTCAAAGTTGAATATCTAGTATATACAACTATTAGGTTTTTTTCTGAAGTAACCTCGTCGAATGTGTCTATAAAAGAAAGCTCAACCACGAGATGACATCACTTATAAAAAGATAGGAATCGCGTAGAAAATGTTGAAACACACAAAAGTCCAAGCCAAAACTGATTATGTGCAAATGAAACGTATGTACAATATTCATTGCGAAATGGCTCGACAAAAAATACCAAGCAAAATGCGCTCTGGGTAAAATAGATATTTAAATCCATTGCTTTCTGCATAGCTAAAATGAACTTGTTACAGTTTTCGAATCTGCCATCAGTTGAAGTGTATTTAAATTAAAACCATAGTACAAAAGATTTTTAGGAAAGCGTTTTGTAAATGATTTAACCGTATAATTCTGTAGATACTGACGAATTTATTTTTTGTTAAACATAATCCATTTATATGCTATCCTATATCTGTTTTTATAGATCTATTTCTACTTATTTTTAGTTTCTATACAGCGTGTCCCGTATCTTCCGCATCAGAGCATTATACGGTTGTAGGATACATTATTCTGAAGCGATCTTTCTAATAAAATTTTTTCGAAATGTTTATAATAACCGCACGGGAACTGTTTAAAGGAACTGTTTTTCGTCCAACCAGCAGATCGCAAATCAGACTCAGGTAATCGGTGCCACCCTCGGCCGGTCCGCACGTGTACTCACCAATAAATTCGTCATGGAAAGAGAAATAAACTTTTTCGATGAATCAAAGTTGTCCGTTATTGGTCGTCGTTAAACAGTTCCCGTGCGGTTATTATAAACATTTCGAAAAAATTTTATTAGAAAGATCGCTTCAGAATAATGTATTCTACAACCGTATAATGCTCTGATGCGGAAGATACGGGACACGCTGTATACAGCTTATAACCCGAGAACAAAGTAACGTTGAAATAAATAATCAATAAATGCTTTTTTAATCGTCGTATAAAATTATGCGCTCAATATACATTATGCTCAGTCTAGTATTAATCTTAAATAGTATTAGATTTAGTGTACTTTTCGTATGCTAGTTTTAAAATAAATAAATAAGTTTTTAACTTTTTGAAAAACGTTTTGTATCGTTGAAAAAGTTAACTTACATATAGTAAACATATAGACGTCTTAATATCTAAGAGATGAGCTTGTCCTATAAACGATGCCGAGATGAGAAGCTGCCGAGATGCCCACTACGACTCCGATTATATCCTGGTGAAGGTAAAATTCACACACACGATCCCTACAACAAATAAAATAAATTAAAAAATGGATTGTGGAAGCATTGAGAGATGATAACAAAAGGAAAGAATTAAGACAAAGAGTGGAAGATTCAATTTGGTTTTCAAAATCGAGTGCAGAATTTTTTCTTCTTTTCTGAACTTACTTATTGAGAAGAAATAAAAAATGTTGATTATTTCCATGAAATGAATTGTATAGGGCAAATTATGCTGTCCATTTTCTATTTTCTATCATTCACAAAGTTTTTGGCAGAACAACCGGAATATTACAAGGTATTTTAAGGAGGACTTATTCAGAAAACATTACTACTTTAATACTAATAAAAATATAAAGGAAGTCACAAATATGAAGGAAAGATTCACTACAATGACTTTTGTAGATGATAATAATCAAATAGTAACTAGTCCAGAAGATGTAGGATGCATATGGGAGAAAATACATTCAGGAGTTCTTTGATGACGAAAGATTGACATACTAATATCAGAAGTTACAGAAGAGGTTAACACGACAAAGACACGAAAGGCACCAGGTTCAGACGAAATATATGTAGAAATGATATAACTTATAGAAAGTTATAAATGAAAAAAACCTTGAAACCTTAACACTGCTAATGAACAAAACATATAGCACGGGAACCTTTCCAGAAGACTGGTTCAGATTAATGTTTGAACCCAAGAACAATAAAGCAAATAGATCGCAGTTTAGATTAATCAGTCTAATGAATCTCGTCCTGAAAATATTACTCAGAGTTGTAACCAACGTATATACAAAGAATGCGAGAAAAACATAAGCGACAATCAATTTGGATGCCGTATAGGCCTTGGTACAATGGAAGTACTGTTTGGCCTTTAGATACTGCTACAAAAGTGACAACATTCAGATCTGATCGAAAGCTTAACACAACATGGTGTAGACTATAAAAACGTGGCCTTTATTAAGAATCTGTGTTGAGAACAAATGGCATTAACCATAGTAAACGATCATCTGACAACAGACATGTACTAGGCTGCGTACTTTCTCCATTATTATTCAATATATACTCTAAAAATATCTTTCAAAGTGCCCTCGAAAATATTGAGGATGGAAGTCAACAAAGAATATGTAAACAACTTAAAATACGTAGACGACACGTCATTATTGCGGACAGTGCTGAGGGATTGCAACGACTTTTGAATGCCGTGACCAAGGAAGGAGATACTCTAGGGTTAAAAATAAACATAAACTAAACAAAAGTAATGGCTGTGATACGTATGCTAAATCCCTGCATTAATATTCGTATTTACAACAAGCAGGTAGAACCCGTACACAGATTCCAGTATCTCGGTTGCTGAATAACAGACGATCTTGACCGCGAGGTTGAAGTGCGAGCTCGTATAGAATATGCCATACCCGCTTTTCAAAGAATAAAGAAACACCTAGCAACTTCCACCTTGTCACTAGATGTTTGATACCGATATGTATAAACGTACATTTATTCAGTATTGTTATACGCAGTGGGTACATGGACTCTTGGAACTAAAATGCTGAAGATCTGTTGGAAGGAGCACGTCCGCAGTGATAAGGTGCTAGGAAGGATGGGAACTGACAGAGAACTACAAGTTATATAGGGCATAATTATACAGGAAAATAATACAACTTCCTACGGCTCATAATGGAATGGAAGGCTGAAGGAAAAAAAGGGTAGAGAGGAAATACTCGTGGTTGAAGAATGTAGAGTTGAAGAGACTGGACAGGCAGGAACCACCCCAACCCAACCATTCATTATTAAAAACGTCACAAAACAGAGAGTACTTTGCCGAAATTATCACCAACCTTCAGTAATGGAGAAGGGACCTTGAGAAAAAAATGGGAATATTATTGTTTTTATTATGTTCAACTTATGAGTCATAAATAAAGTTGTGTTTATAAACCTGCGCTTTGTTCCTTAAGTACTAAACCATAAGCACAAAAATCTGTCATTCCAAGTCTCCTTCTGTCTCATCTCAAGTATACATATATATATCTAATCATTTAGGCAGTAAATGCCCATAAACGCAACACTTCATCACATAGTCTACAAATGACTTTAGAAGGAGCTTTAATTTTTATTTCATTAACCTAAGATTAACCTTCTAATGTTTAGGTTAGGTTTCAGATATTTTTGATGAAGATGAATCCTTGATTACCATCACAAATGCAGAGGAGTGTTTAACAGATTTTGTTCAAACCTTTAATAGAAATCCGAATTTAGAACAGGTTACGGAAGAACAGAATGTTATATCTACTTTCACTTCGTTTGAAAAATTTGATGCGGAAGATTATTTACATCTTTTAGAAGAATACGAACAATTTACTGCTGATAATGAAGTTGATGAAGCAAATGAAATTAGTGATGAAAGCCTTAACTATATTGCAGGCTATGTGGCCTTTAATATAGTTAGTTTTTTTTTAAATGCAAAAAAAATATACATTATATGAGGATAAGGAGTATATTATAACCTTATTATAACCTTTATTGTTTTCCGTATAATTCACACAAAACAAATAAAAAGAAATTCACTAAATCAAAATAGTTTAAATCAAATAAGTATAACTAAATAATTAAGGGAACAATATTAAAGGTAATATCCCAGCATTCACTTAGTGGTGTATACTAATTCTGTCGAACAGAATTGTGAATGGTTTTTCGAAAAATTTACAATAAGTAGTGACCTATAGGCTTTACAATTTACTTGGCTCATGTATTGTAGTAGAGTTATATTTATCTATAAGTAGCAATTAAAAGAAATTGAAGAAAACGCTTACAAATGGAAAATAAGACAAAATAATTACAGGGAATGCTATTGTAGAATATCACTTAATTTGCCAATATTCGTTAAGGTTTTTAACCATTCTCTCACAACAAAGTTGGTGTTTCTCGAGCTCATAGACTGGTAATGTACTGATATAAAACTCTTGTACAAGTTATATATTTTTGGTGTATAGAAGATGAAGCACTTTTGACCTATCGCTTTAGAAACCCTTCCCGGTTGAATGTCCATACGAACCCTCGATCTAGTATGGATCGATCTAGTATATAATCGACAACACACAACAATATTCCTGAATACATTCCCTGTCAAAGGGACAATTATACCCAAAGGAGGATTTGATTAATCTTGGCAAAATAGTTAAACAGGAGTTCCACAGATTCCATGGAAAATCATTATCAAAAGAAAAATTTATTTTTCAAGAACTTACCGAAACAGTCCAAAATAAAAGTAACCTTCCGAAAGAAGTAATTTTACGAATAGTAAGAGTCTTTGCGTATATTCTGCTAAGAAACCTCAATCTTGTAATAAGTAATAACAATGTAAACAGAAAAAATAAAATAAAAAAATTTGTTAAATAATTAATTCGTTTACTTCATGTATCCATAACAATAATAATCAGTCATTATCTAAATTTAAAGTTTCTCCAAAAATTATTAAAAAATAACTTTTCCCACTGGAATGATAAGATTGAATTTTACGTTTTAACGATGTAACAAGTAGAAAGGATCGAGAAAAAACTGATAAATTAGCCGCTAGTTTTGTGAAGAATTGCATGAATAGTTACAGTTTTGGAGAATTTGTTTCGACAATCCATTTCGAGGTACAGCCAGGTATGGCATAAAAATGTATGCTCTGGGTGATAGCAAAACCTTCTATACTTGGATATTCGAGATATATTGTGGAATACAACGCGATAGATCTTACAAAACATCCTATAAACCGTTTGACTTAGTCCAGAGGTTGGTGAAATCGATAAGAAATTCTAATAGAAATATAACAACCGATAATTACTATACTAGCTATCCTTTGGATGTTTATCTTGTGGAAAATGGTCTTACGTTGATTGGTACGATGAAGAAAAACAAAAAAGCAATTCCTCCTGAGTTTCTTCCAAATAAATCACGTACTGTGTGAACTACTCTATTTGGGTTTCAAGAAGATATGACCATTGTTTCCTATGTGCCCAAAAAAAAAGTTGTAATTTTACTTTCTACAATGGACGACACAGGTGAAGTTGACAATGAAACAAACGAACCAGAAATAATCGAAATATAATCCAGAAATAAATAATAAAATAACAAAAAGTGCGGTAGATACTGTTGACCAGAAGTGTGCGTTTTATACTACTCAAAGAGTTACCAGAAGATGGCCTCTTGTAAATTTTTTTCGAATCTTCGATACTGCAGGAATAAATTCTGAAATTATATTCAATAATACAAAACCACTAGAGAAGATGGGAATTTTTAAATGAACTAGGATTGGCTCTTGTGGATGAACATATGAGAGCACGAGCCAAAATTTAGACACTTCCGAATGATTTGATAGAATTTCTTTCCCAATATCGTGAGATACCAGAAGTACCCTTAGCAGTAAACCAAAATCGATGTGGCAGGTGCCAACTTTGTAATGGCCATAGAAATAATAAAACTACAATTACTTGTAGTACATGTCATCAATTTGTTTGCAAAAATCACTCGAAAAAGACTGTATTTTGCGATACTTGTTGCCAAAGTTGTTAAATGGAAGAAGATTGATTTTCTTGTTAGCGCGTTTTTCATTTTTCACGTTTTTGCAGAAATAAATGTTTAATGTTTTGTTATTAATAAATGTTTAACTTTTTACTTATTTTGGCATTGTTCCAGGCAATAATTATTGTGTCCATTATCAAATGGAAGAAGACAGATTGTTCTATAATTGCATTTTAATTTTTGTTTTAACACATGTTTTTGTTAAAATAAATGATTTTGTTGTTGAAAAGCTTTGATTTTTAACTGAGGCATTACCATCTATTGGACGTCACCTCATTTACTTCCAACACTGAACTGTTTCACAGAGAAATGTTGTGTTTGGGCTTAATCTTTTAATTTGCAAAATGATGTAAGGAATTTTTTCAAAATTAACTAAGGAAAATTTCTTGTTGACACTTTGAATAACTTCAAGCACTTTGATTAATACATCGTTAGAGATATAGTGAAACGGGGAATACAGCGGAAGTGACAATGGCATAACCACGTGCGACATATAACAGACTTCTGAAAATCGTTTTTGTAAATAACTCGTCTGAGTCAAAACCACCTGGAAGACCCACAAAGAGATGATGAGATAGCGGGTATTCGATATCACAGGAATTGGTTCAATGGCAACAACTTCAGAATTAACAGATCGACAGATCTCCAACAAGAAGAAGAAGATGACTATTTTTGTGAATTGTTTGATCGAAATATCTGAATGTTTTATCTCCTTTATCTCCACCTCCGTTAGATCTCTTATAGTCTCTTTGCTTCTTAAATTCGTACCCTTCCGGTTTGGCTTCACGTTGTACATCTTACGGTCTACTAAGGAGAATCAATACATGGAGCAACACGTTATCAATTTCATATGCCCAGTAATAACTTCAAAGCCAACAACATTTATAATACGTATTTCTTAAAATATCCAATGTCACCAGTATTACATACAATTTATTTAAAAATTTTTAATAATTCGAAACATAAGAATTTTGATAAGAAACTATATTTATAAAGTAAATAATAGGGGAAGTACGTATCCAGGAAATTTTTCTATTAATTGTTTTTGAGAGAGAAAAGTTTTGAATAAAGATTTATCGACTAGGTCAAATAGACGTACGACGGCTATTGTAAAAGTTTCAGTCGTTCTAGTTAGGGGTTTGCGGACGAGAAACACAGATTGATGAAGTAAAGTGCATTTAGTAGGTCCGGCCTGGCGCTTATGAGAATAAATCGCACCCGCTGGGGCCCAATTTATTGCTATTACACGATCAACGTCTTAATGTAAAGTAACTGTTTTCGTCGGACGTGTTTCTTTAAGTCGAGGAGCGGTTAGTACGACATTCGTGAAACGATTACCGAAGATAAATACACAATGGTTTTTAATCCTAACATCACAATTATTTAAGATAATTCATTATTTAGAAGTTTTTTTATATATCTGTTGTCTTTAAGACTATTTAAAGTTCCATTTAAAAAATTAACTAAAAGACCTTTCGTACTTTATGTGCGCTGAGGTTCTAAAAGTTTTCTCGGCACAAAGCGGAGTAGGAGAAGTTTGGAAATTCTTTTTTGTCACAATCACGTTTCGCCTTCTTGAACAGCTAATGAATAGAAAAGTGGCAATTGTATTCTGTGAATAAAGAAACAGATCTAATTTCCAATTCAACTTTGCTTAATAGGAAACTATTTTTTTATGCTTAATATTATACCAGGAAAAAAAATATGATCTAAATAAAAGATATATAAACAGTAATCTCAAATTATAAAGGCGAAAATATGCGGTGTTCGACAGACAAGTCGGCGAAATCGGCGCCGGAATCCTGTGATGCATGTAAATCGCCATCGTTCAATGTTAGCGCTCAAAGGATTCGTACAGATGGAAATGTCATCAGAAAAATTTGTCTTTCCAACACATTTCGCCCCGTTATGGCGGCCCATATTTTTCTTCCCGTCCCTGCCGAGTAAAATGAATCGCCAGATACGGTTCACGAAATGGCGTTTCCAATTGCGTCGTTCTTCCATCTAAATCCTCGACGCTACTTCACGATTTTATATAATTTCACCCTATATCATAAACACCTTCACAATAAAATTTTTAAAAAGAATCATGCACTTTGTCGCTCATTAAAACTCACGAATGCGTCAAACGCTATATAATTGTAGCGTGCGTAAATAAAATTAATGGTGTACTGTCATTTAAAACTCATCTTTCCCTTCGTTTGTAGTCAATTTTTTTTAATTGCTCTTGTGCAAGCGACACTACGCTACAACTCCCTTTTAATTAACCATTTCAAAACTCCCTCAGCAACCCCAATTAAGGGTTACAGTTTCAATAACTCCATGGGAGAACTTGAACCAACTAGGCGACAGGTGCAAATTAAAAAAAAAGTATCTTTATATGCAGCAGAGAAAAAATTTGACAAGTTTGAAAATGAAGTCCTTAACATTTTTTACTTAAAATTCAATTATGTTTAGTTTCAAAATAAAGCCAGAGAAATTTTATGTATATTAATTTAATAGATAGGAAAAGATTTTTCAATTTTAATTAACTTAATGCTGCTTTAATAGAATGCTATTAATGCAATTTAAAAGACTTTTTACGGAATAAAATCGAGAATTCAAGATTATATTACGAACTTTTACAATCTATTAACCTAATTAGATTGTAATTACATTACGGTGTGGATGTAATATACATTAACATAGGTAATTGATTGTATAATTTATAGTTATCAAATAATAAGATTTGTTCAATTCTATTTATTAAATAGTAAATTAAAATTAAGCTAAAACTAACACTAGCACTATCACTATACAGAACACAGAACTAGAAAAAGCTTTTAACGTTTCGGATGCCATGTTGCAACCTTCCTCAGAAACAAGTGACGAAATCGGTTAAAGTTTGACTATAAATACATGAAATGGTTATTTACATAACCAGTTATGAAAAGACTAATTTTGTTTGACGAACGTAATAGTGTTTGCAAATTGCGTGAGTTAAACAAAATTAGCCGTTTCATGACGTGTTAAGTACAAAATTTTATCTAATTCCATTGAAAAAGCAATTTTTGTTCAAAACTTGACTTATTCTATTAGTGACAGATGTCAATTTGTAGTTAGTATGTAATGAAATCATTACATCACTAGTTATAAAAAAAGTGACGTTACAAAACGTCCGATAGACATGTAAAATTGAATTTTCATAATGGAATTAGATAAAGATAATTAATAACTAATTACTGTCTAATTGTCAACTAAGTTGTTTTTGTCAAACCCGGGTGGAGAAGGCTTTGTTCAGTTAACTAGCATCTTCTATGTGCGGCTGAATTCCCAATCATCTTCTCTACTCTTGATATTCTAATGTCGATAAATCTCTACCGCCTTTCTTGCCATTCGTTAGAAATTATATCTGGTTCTTGCTAGTATCTTGGTTTTGTCGAACTCTACGGTGTGTCCTCCTTTGTGGTAATGCTCTGCGACCGCAGGTTGTTACATTTTAAGGGCACTGCGAATGAGAAGGGAAAAACAGACATCGTCCTACCAGCAGACAAAGACCATGGCCGCAAAAAAGAATACGACGACAAGATGACAAGCCTTCCAAAAGGCTTTCAACCTTCATCATTCGACCTAACCGAGAAGATAGTAAGGAAAATGAAAGAATTGGTAAAATCTACAGCAATCCTAGCAGAACAACACACAAGATTGTTCGTATAGGCCTCAATACCACCAAGAATATACGGATTGCCTAAAATCCATAAACCAGATGTCCCGCTACACCTTATTGTTAGTAGCATAAATTCGCCTACGTATCAGCTAGTCTCTGTTTAATTTAAGTTTAAGTTTTTTATTCAAAATGGAATGATTTGTTTATTTTATTCATATTTAGCATATATATTTATTTCAATAATTATTTCAACACCATGATAAATTCCCGTTTAAAATTTAATCAATGTTTATTCAAGTTTTAAAAAGTAACAGTTTCGGTTTTATTTTCCTTTGTTCATTTATGTCCAGTCGAGTTCATTTAATGTAGTTGGATTTTCATTCATTCAGTCTATGTCAATAAATTCGTTAAAGCAAAACTTCAAGTAATTTAGTTTCTTTCAGTTTAAAGTGCGTGTGAATAAGTGAAATTTTCTTTTGTTCATTTCTTTCGATTCAACAGTCTCCTTTTACAGGTAAAACAGAATCATATGTCAGAGATTCTACACATTTTGTGGAATCAATCAGAAGTATGAAGTTAGATCCATCCTGGGGATCCTGGTAAGTTTCGATGTTGAATGTCTGTTCACCAGAGTACCAGTGAAAAGTCTCGTGGATGGTCTTCGCCGGAAACTCATCCCGGAGGGTTTGCCAGAGCATGTCCCAGGACTAGTGCAGTATTGAATACCATCGATATATTTTAGCTAAAAGGGAGGATTCTATTAACTATCTGAAGGGGCAGGCATGGGATCACCTCTGTCACATGTGATCGCCAATTTTTACATGGAGACGTTTGAAGAGTAAGCGTTAAGGAAGAGTCCGTGGAAACTGAAGCTATGGCTCCATTATGTTGCTGACATTTTTGTAAAGGTTAGGTCTCTTAATATTAAAATCATCCAAATTTCCCTCCAGTATAGAAGAAAGTAAAAATAACATTCTCAAATATACTTATTGTGTTACTAATAATTTTGTATTAAGCTAAGTCGATGTTTATAGTGTATAGTGTTCGTACATTCATGTTGATCTTTTAGTATAGCTGACGTGATTACCTTGATAACGGTTTAATAAACCGAAACCGGTAGGAATCAAAAACAAAATAAAAACATCAAGAGTCTACAGTTTTTGTTACTTAATATTGATACCTAATTCTAATATCCCCACCTAATACAATATCCCACTACATCTCCCCACTAATAGAGAAAAAAAATTTTTTGTGATTTACTATGGAAACGGAAGCAAAACGGTTGCAATGCTTGGATGTTTTGGCCACTAGGAGGACAGATGAAGGCATGTACCTGGGAGTGTTTCGGAAGAAGACTCATACGAACAGGTACCTGCAGGTTTCATCCCATCACCACTCACAACAGAAGAGGTCCCTGATTCAAATCTTATCCCAACGAGCAGAAAGGGTATGTGACAAAGAGAACTTAAAGAAAGAAGAAAGATACCTACAAGATGTACTGCAGAAGAACGGCTATACAATGAGGGATATCCAGCGAGCCACGCAAACAGAAGAAAGATTCAGTAAGTACTACACCAGGCGGTTTTTTTTCTTTCTTATGTTTCAGGTGTAATGGAGCGCATTGCGAGGTACCTGAAGAAGAATGATATCGTGGTACGATACGGTACGGTTAGCAAAATACAGAACGGTCTTCCAATAGCTAAAGACAAACTAACCCCATTAAAGGGAGAGGGAGTCTATCGGCTATCGAGTGCCGCATCAAGGAACATGAGAGAGATGTTCGACTGAATAAAATCCAACAATCAGAGCATTGCCACAAAGGAGGACACACCATAGATTTCGACAAAACCAAGTACCAAGTCCTAGCAAGAACCGGACATTATTTCCAAAGAATGGCAAGAGAGGCCAAAGAGATTCTTCGACATGAGAATAACATGAATAGAGAAGACGGCTGGGAACACAGCTGCATTTGGAAAATGCTGGTTAACTCACCGAAGCCTTTTCTGCCATGATTTGACAAAACCAACTTAGTTAACAATTAGATAGTAATTAGTTGTTAATTAACTTTTCATGTTTTTATTTTCAAACTTTAACCGATTTCGTCATTTCTTTGTTGCAACACGGCACCAGAAACGTTAAACACTTTTTCAAAAGACGCACGGCTTAACCCAAAAGCTTCTAGGTCTAGTGTTAGTTCTAGTGATTAACAACAGCCGTGAAAGCCTTCCTACTTGTAAATGAAAATTGTACGTATATTGTTTTATATTCGTGATCATCAGAAATGGAGTAGTTTAGCTTAAAATATAAATCACATTCTAACTACTCAAAATAAGGTTGATGTGAATACTTGAATTTACACTTTTTCTCACATTGCAGAAATTAGCATGATAGTTTTCTTGAAATTGTTGACATCAAATCTCATTATTTCTATTAATTATCCAAAAATAGAGTCTCTTAGCTTTAAATGGAGATAAAGATCACTTTCAAATTTTTCAAAATGGAGACATTATGATTTATTTAAATTTTTATTATTTCTGTCATGATATAAATTAAGAGATTTTCACACAAGACATCTTTTCTGCAAATTATTTATAACAAATCCCATTATTTTCAAACATTATCTAAAAATGACGTCTTAAATTAAAGAAAAATACAAAAAAATTCTTTTTAACTTCATGCACTAATGGGTTAAGAAAACAAGAAGTTTTCCTGTAAAATTTGTTGAGCAGTATTGAGTTGCAATGAGATTTCTTAATGGTTTTTATAAAATTCTCTTATTAATCAATTTTAAATTATTAATAATATCGTAATCTGGAATTTACTAAATTGAGTTAACCAAATTGAACCGTTCTTGTGCAGTGTTCCGTATAAATTATCGATATTACAGTTTGCATAAAACGATATGCTCAGTTTCCCGGTAAATACATTAGATTTTCGGTGTAGCCCACATACGATGATATGCAAATTGTTTCATCAGAAGTTAATCAAGATACGGAAAACGATAGCAGAACTAGATAGTCGAGAGAAAATTGTGTTTTTCCTCGTGGACGACGCGACGTGAGCAGTTCAATTCTCCTTTCACCTGGATAAACTTGTCCCTACCCGATGTTGTTCGCCCCATCCAACTTGGTACCTTAATTAAATTTATACTGAGAGATTTATTTAGGTCGAAATTTAGCATAGACGGTGTGGGAAAAGGCGAGGGGTAAACGCTAATTGTTAATTAAGTGTCGTTGGAGTAAAAAGGATTCTCCGAGGAAGGTGCTTTATAAATTTTTTTCTTCAATTGCGATTGCGGCAACTGCTGCCATCAGCTGTTCTTCGAAAACAGCTCAGGCTATGAAGTCGCAACGTCTGCAATTAGTACTCGAACTAATTACGTCGACTTTCCCAACCGTAATCTGCAAGGTGGACCCTTAGATATTTACATTCCAATTTTCATTCTGCCTACGTTTTCACTTTTTTAAATTAATGAACTAATAACAATTACTTGAAAAATATTTATATTTATTTTTCCTTTATTGAGTACGTTAGAATTTAATAAATTTACAAGTAGAAGATGCTAATTTGATGGATAATTAATAGGTTCAGAACTGCACCATTACCTTTGTCCTGAAATGTCTCTCTATTAAATCTCTACAACCGATACTCTTCTCCCACTGTAATGCTGAAACCACATCTGCTTTCATTCAGTATCAATTTTTACAATAGAAAACTATATCATCATTCTTCTCTATTAGAAGGCACAAAGTTACACGTCTTAACGCGAATTGCCCTGCTTTCACAATTGTCCCCAATCGACCATTTTCTTCCACATGGTATCTCCAATCGCTTCTTCGCTTTCTGGTCATCTAATAATGTTCTCAATGCCACATTATCAATCGTTTGGGGTGGGTTAGGTTAGGCTTTGGGTTGGGTTTGGTGTACCGTAGGGTTCACGCTAAATACACTTAGTGGTGTAAATAAATAAAATAAATAAATGGTTGCCATTACAATACAGCAGAAAAAAGAAAAGAAAAAATAATATCTAAACATTAATAATCATTAATAAAATTAAATTAAAAGAAACTTAAAAAGAAGAAAAGAAATTAAAAAATAAAAAATATTAAGAAATTTGTACAAAAATACGGCTCAATAGGTACAAGAGCAGAATAGGCAGCAAAGCTACCAATGGTTTTAGTTGCACCAATGACAAAAATAATGTAATACAATCCAATGTTATTAATGCTGAGTAGCAGAACAACTAAGTAGTATATTCTTCCAAGTCCTAAATGAATAAATCTTAAATAAACAGTATCCGTTCGCCAACAAAGCATATCTGCAGAAAACAACCATTCTCATACTTACATGTACATGTCTGTACAGAGTTACACCTTGCAGACAAGGGCATCCAATTCCGAAGACGCGCAACTTGATATGAATAAGAATGACAAAACTTAGCAGATCATCAAGAATACGTGGGCAACATAAGCGTACCATGTCCAAACCAATCCCATCAGATCCTACACTAGTGGTTTCATATTCAAAAGTATTTTCAGAATATGATCTGAAGATACCTTACGAAAAGTAATTGTTGGAGTGTCTGGGTGCATTCTATTATTGTAATAATAAGATTGGAGATCGGGCTCAACCAGAGTACTTTTTACAGAATTGCTGAAAAGGGTGTTAATATTATTAGGATCAGCCAAATACGGCGGGTGGTTTTAAAATATTAAATTTTTTAAGATTATTCCACATATTCTTAGAATCACTGACAATCAAATTTTGTTCAAAAAATGTCTCTCTCGATGAATTGCACCCGTAACATAATTACGTAAGGTTTTATAATATTGAAAATTTTGCTGTGTTCTGGATTTTTATACTTATTAATAGCATTGTTCCTTAATTTAATCATCTGTCTGATATTCCACGTGATCCAAGCTAATGGCCCATTGTCTCAGGTTTTCGTTAAAATCGTAACATAAAAATCGAATAGTACTACACTGTACGCAAAATAAATTCAATTCTGGAAAATATTGCACAAGGACTGACCAACACACACGCAAAACTCACACTCACTTTAAGATCACAATACCATGCACAAACGTTAAAGTGTACATATATCACGCACATTTTGACTAGAATATGTTTATCGACCAGAAATGACTAGACTGCCAACCCCTTATGTGATAATTCTTTTTGTTTCAGGTTCCACGCTCCTACCGTTCCAACATCGCAGGCCGGTACAAGCATCTTCTTCAGCAGGGAAAGTGATTGTACCCAACCCAACCCAAGATAACTTAACCATCAACTAACCCATTTTGCAGTTTTTCTGTTTTAGGTTCGCTGGCAGCACGACACCACCAGAAGGATGCAAACGAACTCATCACTTACCCACATATGTAAGTATAAAACATTCCACAAAAATGACGAGATATATATTTGCAGGGGTCCGGACACATGAGCACCATCACCTCTACCACAGCCCCACAACGACCTCTGACGACACCGTAAGTTTGAACTCCTTTCTTCACTTTACCTTTCTTTGCACCTCACAATTCGCCGTCTTTTCGCGAACAACCTTCTCGCAAACTCCTTTAGGGCTCGAAAAACCTCCTCTTCACTCATAACCCGCTCTCAATCGATATCTTCCATACCATTCAGCCCCACTCCTGACATGAACTCGACACTACATCCATCATACATCCAACATTCGTTCAACAAGTGCTCCAGGGTCTCCCATTCGCCGCAATAACATTCATTCGTCACTTCCAAGCCCAACTCGACCAATTTCGCCTTTACGAATCCGTGACCCGTTATCACGAAGCACAAGCTACCACTAAGCTTAAACCATGGTTTCTGGACTTTATTTACTCCTCTCTTTCTCTCTTTCTTCCTCAAATCAGACACCACACCCGTTCTTCCATCAATTCCACACAAAATTGTACTCTCACCCCTGCCATACCAGAATCTCAAATACGCACGCACGACAACCAAATGCATCGGCAGCTTACCGGACAAAACCTGCAATGCGTCATTTGACACTGTGCTGCTGATCGGGACCATGGCCAATAAAATTACACGCTGAGTCGCAACAACAAGCTTCTCACCTCACATCCAAGCTCTAATTGCCCACACCTCACATCCATACGTTACAACAGCCATAAATAAACCTTCATATATCACCTGCATCG
This sequence comes from Onthophagus taurus, assembly GCF_000648695.1. NCBI lineage: Eukaryota > Metazoa > Arthropoda > Insecta > Coleoptera > Scarabaeidae > Onthophagus > Onthophagus taurus. The sequence continues at coordinate 211,608 of NW_019286125.1, forward strand.
CAGGCGGCCTTAGCCACTCACACCTCATAACCCGACATAGCATACCTACTAGCTTTGTCAGCTTGCCCTCCACATACCGCATTTGTTCCATGTAAGTAAACTTATCATCCAGTATGACTCCCAAATACTTCCCTTTTTTTTACCTTACCACGTACCTTACTTCGTACCTTACCACCGGATTACTTAGCAGTTTCCTCTTCATCGTCACAGTGTACGTTTTGCCTTCCGCCATCGGCATTCCCACATCATCCATCCATTCTTTCTATTACAACCATCCCTCTCTCTTCCAGCTGCGCTCTACTTTCATCCTTAATCATAACTAGTAAATCATCTGCATAGCCGATAATAGAGACTCCGTCAGAGACTCTTTTAATCTCCGCTCACGCAGCCTCTTCAGAATCACGTCCCAACTTAGGTTGTCAAATGCCCCAGCGATGTCTACAAACACCGCCAGCACATACTTCTCTGTAGCTTCACTAACTACTTTCTGTGCAGTCACCATGGCATCCATTGTCCCTTTTCCTACCTTAAACCCAAACTACCTATCCCGTGCCCTTTCCCTCTCCTCATAGCTCCGCCGAATCCTTTGTCAAAGCATCTTCTCCAATATCTTCCCCATCACGTCCTGTAAGGACATGAGTCTGTAGACCTTTGGGTCCTCTACCGGCTTCTCCTTATCTTTCAACAACTTACTTCTGTAGCAGGTTGAACCATTGACGCCGTCACCCGGGCATAGGGTGACGGCATCAATGGTTCAACAATAGGGATCCGTTACCGGTAAGTTCTGTTTCAATCTTAGCTCCTCAATAAGTCCCTTATTCATTTTACTTTCTATTATTAGCTCTTGAAACAGCTCCTCGACCATGTTGAACTGTTGCAGGTATTCGAGTACACGTTTCCTTTTCAGGGTAAACCGATAAATTCACCTCATACTTCTTTCTTTCTCCAGCCAGCGTCAACATGAAGGGTGATTTTCCACGCGGAAGAGCACCATCATTCTAGTAAGTAGCAATCATCGGCCTAACGACCCTCTTCATCTTTGTCCTAAAAACTGGTGTATCAGATGGACCCCTAAACCACCCCTCCCACGTTCCCCGGGCTTGAAACCGGTTGTAAATTCTCGTATAACTATAATACATGACTAACTTGTCATGCGAGAACCACCAGGCGTGGTTACCATGACAGACACCAGGACTATGAACCAGAAACAGTTGTATATCGAAAAATAAAATCTGGTAATCTGTCGAACAGAAATTTAATTCTCTAATGCTAAATATCAGAGTAAAAAGAGGACTAATCGATGGCTTAGGCTCTATAATCAAAAGCATTAAAGAATTAGAAAATAACAATATTGAAGTTGTTCAAAAACTAAATAAACAAATTTCTATAACAAATAACAACCCAAATCATTGGTAATTTCAATATTAGTATAACTGGAATACAACATAATCAACGAGTGATTGCTGCAAGTATCGATAAATTAAACTCTCAAATGCAAAATATCTTGTCTGATTTCGCTGACTACTTAAAAATTAGAAATATACTAAATCAACTAAATTTAACTTTAAATCTAATATTGCAACTACTACTAGATATTGAAAATTCGGTTACTTTCGCAAGATTAAATATTTATCATAGTAGTATATTGAAAATCAATGAGGTAGAATCTATATTAAATGCAGCTTTGAAATATTATTCTATTACTGAATTGATGTTTCCAAATTTATTTCATGATCTACATAATTATTACGATGTCTTAAACATCGAAGCTTGTTATTCAAATAGCAAACTTGTTTTTGTCATTCACTTTCCTATCATGCATCCGGAAACTTCCATCCATTATCGCCTTTATTCAATACCCACTGAAAACAATAGTATTCTTGTACCTCCTAATACTTACCTGGTCATGAATAAGGAAAGTTATCAGTATTCATCATCACCATGTGTAAAACTTCATTCGGAATACTACTGTCCTGATGAACATCTAATACATGGAAATAAACAAAAAAATTGTATTTTCAACCTGTTACTATTATCTTCGACACCTAGTAACTGTGCCCATACATCAGTGCAAATTACGAAGTCAATTATAGAACAAATCGATGAAGCTAACTATATTGGAGTTTTCCCACAATCTTCCAAAATCCAAACAACCTGCGAAAGATCTGATTTTACAGCCTTAAAAGGAACTAATTGAATCGTAATACCAGCCGGTTGTAGCTTCCATACAAACGAATCAATCTTTATAAACGTACATGAAATAATTGATGGTAAACCAATGCTTTTGCTGGAAGTAATTATTCCACCAAGAGCTACGACAGAAAAGACATTAGAAATCCAGTTAGAAGATATCAACTTGGATAGAATACATGAAATACAAAAAGGACAACATGCCTTGGACTATATCCAATTAACTTCCAATCGCCGATCGATGACAAATCATATAATATCGTATACATTAATTGCATTAATTGCGATTGTAATAATAAGCAACTTGGTTCTCAAGATTATAAAAAGAAAACAAGGCCTGCTCAAAACAAATTCACCAGAGGAGCAACCCCAGGTTCAACCTAGGTCATTTTTCAACCCTTAAAAATATATCTCGATTCAACGATGGAGGAGTTATATATTATTCCCGAAATGACAGACACTTGACGATTCCTAGAATTAAGATTACTATTATATTTATATGCTCAGTTAGATTTTTCTTTGTTTGTTTCAATTTCAATTTACGTTTATTCATTTTTTAATTCAGTCTGTACGAAACTATTGTAGTTAAAGCAACAAGAAATAAAACTTTTTTAAAAAACGGTATCCGAATCTTATTGTTTGCAATTCACGCCAACTACTTCAAGAAGACGAATAAGATATTGATATTTGTAGTAATGCAAAACTATAAAAGAAACACCTCTTTAAAAATATGGAAACACATGGAGTATAATAAAGGGTCATTAAAGAATTTTCACAAACATCAAACACTTTTTTTTTGTTTGTAACGCATGGAACGTAGTATTACGATATTGAGTTTCAAACTCCTCTCGTTAAGCAAACATTCATTTATCTGCGTTTATATGGAATACATCACGGACCCGATCGAGTAGTGTTAGAACAACAAAACACGCAAATGTCGGAACTACAAATCTCCTATAAATAAACGATCGACATCAACACTACGAGGGAATCCAATCGGCAACGTTGTTATTCATACAATCAATCGGACACTTCCGGAAATGTAATTGGATGTAATACTGGCGTTTTCTGACGTATTCTACATGGTGGGAATCGAAGGATATAACATAACTTGTCCCAATTGAAAACATCTATACAATTTAATGAGGAACCGGGGTTAAGTGGGGTTCTAGTGTGACAATCGCCGGCATTTATCTGCCAACGAGGCGTTCCATCTCTGGAATTGATTTCCCGCAGGGGTCGTACGCTCCTCCAGGATAAACAGGACGATGGAACGCTGACGAGCGTATATTTTTTTGCCCTATTGAACATATCGCGGAAGGCGCAAAAAGTACCGCCCCATCGGTAAACATTGTTCATCCTTGCTCTTCAGGACCTTTATTCTTTGAAGGGACAGGACACTTTAGAGTGAATATATAAATTATGGAGGTTCCTTTGAAACAGGAACTCCTTGTGACTTGAAGATTTTCCACTCCCTGCACTCCATCTGTTCCTTGATTGTAAAATTAGTTATTAAACAGTAACTAATAAAGTTGAATGTGTATAAAGTGGAATAAACTAACTATTCAATTAATAAATAAATATATCATTCATTATTTTACCCAACGCAATAACTATGTTATAAAAGTTCACGAGTTTGACAACATTGTTTTGTGTGATGAATTAAAAATACTTCATATTTTCCATAAAATAGTCTCTCTACGAGTTGAATAACAACAAGTCCGCAAAACAAAACATCAAAATATTCATCCTTGACGAATAAACGAAAAACAAAACAATTATTGGAATTGTAAAAGCCAGGAATAAAAAATATGCTATAAAACTGTGCAAATAATATCAGAATAACATTTTTAAAGCATTTTATAACTTCGACCCTGCAGGCTTTAAATTGGTATGGTTTATATTGGTGTATAACTATGAATTTCGTTTCAATACGCCGCAACACCTTTCACGTACAATCACTTCCAATCTTCTTGTTTAAATTGTTACAAACTTCGCATATACAAAACTTGAATAAAGCGGATTAATTAAAATTAATGAGCCACCGTGCACTCGCAATCCTTCTATCCTTTATATATACGAACGCCTCTGAAACGCCTTGCCAAACAGCTCGCAATTACTGTAGCGACGTGCCGTTCGCTCTGGAATTAGCTGCGAATGCAGATTGATGGGTTTACGTGATTGACAAATACGCCGTTGAGTGGACCGCTAGGCGGTACCATTGCGCAGTTCGCGTAATACATTCTACACAGTTTGCAATTCTAAAACATGATTTACAATTGTTAATTTGTGGTTTGGATACTGAATAGCCTCACCAACAATAAGTAATTTTCAACTGAACGATATTTCACTACATACTCTTAATTATGTGCCAAATGAACACATATGTTACCTATATTAAAATCATGATAATCAATAAAATTGTTTCACAAATATTTAAATGTAATTCTCTAAAGTGTAAAATTACTCAATCAATTAATATACTTGTAAAGGTCATCAACTAAGAGGAAATTATGAACATCTCCAGAATTGTCTTCATTCGAGTGTTTGATCTAGGCAAAATGGCCTTAGAGTAATAACTAGATGGTGGAATTACGAAGATGTCCCCAACCTCCTGCCAGACAATGCTAATTCATCACGAATTCACGTCACAGCTCGACCACCGATATGGGTTGGAGAACTGCTGGCCAAACGTTCGCCACTCCGAATCCCCTGGGGCATCCTTAAACTAATATTAAGACTTCGGGCGGGCGGAGGTACCATTAAGACATCACCTCAGGTGGGGGATACGGGGTGTAGAGAAAGTGGCAAGTTCGGAAATAATAGTTTGTCTTTGGGACAGTAGGAACGTGAGCTCTGAGCGCGGAGGCCTAATTACGGTCATGTCTGGCGCACAGGACCGGTCCACGCCCATCAGGACGCCCGGTTTAATCATGTCTGCGTCCCCGGACTTCCAAGACTGAGTAACAAGACCTTAAGACCCCCTTCTCTCGGCCTTATTTGACATCTGTCCTTCCGGGCGAGGAGCCACGGGATTACCACCGACTGGGCATTTTTTACCTACCTCCCATCGGATTGAAACGAAGAACGAGAAGCGGTTGCAGCTTTCCTTTTGTAGACGGCATTAGAAAAGTAATCGAACCAACGGCGTCGATATTGCTCTTATTGGATTAAGGGTTCCAAGAGTAGTCGCACCATACATACTGATGAGTGTTCCCAGAACTGCGATTACCTCGGAATTGCTCTCTATGGCTCCTCTTAATTACTTCTCTAATTTAATATTTGATACTACTTCAGCTACAGGTCCATACAAACATTATATCACTCTTTTAATTTTCAAACAGTGTCAAATTAATTTTTTTATTACTTCACGATTAAAATTTTTATGCTTTGTCTATTATAGATTTTGTGTTGTTGCGCTGAACGTGGAGGAAAGGGTGGAAATTAGCCAGGCGTAATTTCCGAGGGTTGACTTTGCAGCCGTTCCGGGTTGAGGGCACGTAGGTCGATGTAAGGTACATGGGGGCCATTACACGGTCTGCGAATTCTTTGTCGCCAATCGCAACTACCCGTACCCAGCCAAGGACAAACGGACCGAGTTATACGATTTCATGGAGTTTCGTGAAGTTATACTCTGCGTACGGAGCTCTAGTCGGAACTGTGACCGTCGCGCGAAGCCGCAAGGGTGACAAACTTTGCTGCCCTCGGCGAACGTAAATAAAACTGATGTAATTAGCACAGGATGGGCTGAATAGTTTACTTCACCACCAGCTAGAAATAGTTTTCCCAACCCTACTCCTACTAACACTAATGTATCTATCTACTTATTAAATAATAATGTAATATTCACAACATACAAAAGAATACATTAAATATTTGTTAATGAAAAAAAATTTGAAGTTTAGATATAGTAGTTAGTGTTTGGTTTGTATAGCTATTATGGTAATGTAATTGAACGCTACAGGAGGTACGCAATTGGGGACGTGAATCGAGCAGCAAAGTGAGAGGAGTCGTTGTACTTTACGTACGCCAGAATAATTCAATTAGGACGTCGGCGAGTACCACAACGAGTTGCAGTGTCCAAACGGCTAAATCGGTGCAATGTTCATCTCGGGTAACATGCAAATTAACCTCTTCACCGGGGAACTTTGACGCGCAAGGACCGCATAAGTGAACCCCTCTGCACACACGAACAAGTTGTAACACGGTGATGATGTTAACTCATCCGACGCTTGTAGCTTCGGCTGTAACCGTATTTAACTTGATCGCCCCGATTGTTCGTCGTTAGGATTTCATTGGACCCCTAAGCGTTGTAGTACTGCATTAAGTTGTTTTGACGAATTAGATTTTCGGAAGAGTTAAGTAAAGAAACAAGACCTAAAGGGGGTTTAGTTATGTTGTCGTCTGACTGTCGAATCTACCATATCCACCTGAGGGTATTAAACCGGCCGGCCTTACTTATTAAAGCGCCTCCGTTGTGCTTTTAGACGCCTTCTCTTTCCACCTAGGGGCTTATAGACGGTAAATAATTAAGAGGGACTGCGAGCAAGATGAAGAGGTGGCTGTGAAAATCAGGGGGCGGAAAGAGGGCTGCACGTCGAAAACAGAACAAACCGGTTATCAACGCTCGAGACGATTATCAGAATGTGCTCAGTTCCCGCGATTCATAATTTATCAGCCGGCCCTGGTTATAGATTTGAAGGAATAAAGCGTTCCTCGGCAAACAAATGGAGCGAAGTGCTTGTCGTTGTCATGGATGAATAGCAGATGAACGTGGGAAAGTGGCTGTCGGCTTTTATACCTCGTCATCCGCGCTCATTGTCGCCGAGAAGAGCGTCAATCGCGCGATTTTAGACTAACATTTATTAATTCCTACCGATCCCATTGTGGCGCCGCGCCGCGGAAACGGTGATAGATGGCTCCGGGAACACAAAGAGGCCTCCGGATCTCCTTGGCGAGCTTAAAGGACTCCAAATTATTTGTTGGCTTTATAATTGCGCAACGGTGAAACTGCGCGTCGGTTTCCTGCGGACCTATTGTTTCTGATGTCTCGGAGCCGCACGTGGTTTCTCGCCAGTCATTTTAGAGTTCATTATCTATTATAATACCTAGACCCTAGAAAACCAGACCATCCTCCAGTTCTAAGTCAAATTTTAATGAGATTCTTTCTATTCATATATAACTTTACAACAAAAATTAACGAAGTTTCTAGGTCGATTAAGATAAATCTGGTTAAATTAATCTGATCTATATTACGTCACCCACAAACATTTTAACACCCATAAATCTTTCCCGCTTATTTTATCCTTTAAAGTGCATCACAAAAAATAAGGGAAGTAATATATTAACCCGAATTACATGACGGCACTCGACCCCGAACGTTGACTCACACATATAATAACTTTTTTATGATTCGTTAGAAAACAGCACGGATATATTCACTACTTAATCATACTCATTGTTTCCAAGAATAATTGTTAATAACACCTTATGCTTGGAGACAAAACTTACCTTCCCGAACATTCTTTCCTAGGATGATTGACATTCAAAAGACAAGTAATCTTACCCAACAGTCTTAAAACGACCCAACTTTGTTAAAATAATTGTTTTTAAAAATTGATAAATCAGTCAACTTAGACTTAAATTATTACTCAATCTTTATGGATAATTTGTAAAACAGTGTTTAACCGTTTTTGTAAAAAAATGTAAAAATGAGGTTCCAAGGAATATCTAAAAAAAAATAAATCTGTCCACAAATAGCCACCAGTCTCTTCTCCACCTCCTACTACGCAAAAAGTCTACGACCATACCGTTCTTGAGTTCTTGTTGTTTAATTTGCGCTAACTGCCGGCCTACTCACATCGTGCTAAAAATAGTAATTTTTATGTTTAGAAATTCGCCTAAACAAGGTCGTATTATTCCGAAGTTTTTGCATGTATGGTGTTTTTTTTTTGTTTGCCAGTGATCTAACAATATTTTCTATTGGTTGTATTAAGAAATTACCGCTTTAATTAATTATTTGTGAAAATAAAGGCGGTCAAAGACTAGTAGTTCTAAATTTAATTAAAAATTAGTGTTTGACCAAACGGTCAAATACTAGACGAATTGGTTGTGGTATAATCTCACAAGTATTTATATTTGATTAATAAAATGGAAAAATGTGTAATACCTGTTTTTAAAACTTATATCTTCCTGTTTAAACTGTTTAGTATTTGACCAAAACTTTTATACTTTAAAACTAAGATACAATCAGTTTAAATATGCGGTCAATTACTGATTCTTCTTTTGGTCATTTATAGGACATAAACACGTCAAACACTGAGTTTTTTAACCGATTTTTAATTTTATAAATATTTAAGCCTAATATAAATATAAGTGTAAATGTTTGGTTCTTTTCTATTTTTTTAAGCCTTTTTTATAACAATAAAAGTAATTGAACACACTTAAACAGTAATGAATCTGTAAAATTAAAAGGATAAAAGGTAGGTCAAACACTGACTCTTATAGTGGTCAATTATTATCAAAAATGGAAAATCTATATGGAAAATTTAGCAAATATGAATCAGGTTCACTTTTTTCAGTACCAATATGACAACGAAGCCTAAGTTTAAATATAGTGAAGAAAATCTTCAAAAGGCTTTCGATACAAGAAGTAGGGGTTTATCTTGTGAAAAAGCAGCCAAGATGTTTAATGTACCAAAGTCAACTCTTATTTATAAAGAAAAATTAAAAACACCAATGCAATTTGAAAATGGACCCACCAGCATTTTTAAATTCTGATGAAGAAATACTACTGGTTGAATGGTTGTTTCATTCAGTAGTCCTGTTATAAAAACCAGTTGGAAAACACAAAATTTGGGTGAAAAGTTAAGTCAAGAACATTTTGCTCCATTTAAAGAGTCAAAAAATATAAACATTTTTTTGTGAACAAAATAGTATGGAAAAATAATGAACATGAATATTATATTAAGAATCGGTCGAACACTTACGGTTTTAAGGTCAAAGACTAGATATTATTGGTCAAATAGTGTAATCAAAGTGGTCAAACACTGAAAGCGAAATACAGTTATTCTTTTTAATTTTAAAAAAATATTACTTTATGATGTTATATTTTATATGTAGGGTAACTTTAAATGAATCAGATGTGTATTTGATCATATTTTGATCATTTTATGTAAAGGCAGAGGGATCTACAAGAAAAATAATATGACTCGTTCAAACACTGACATTAAAATATCCTTAACAGGTCAAACACCGGTGCGTTTACCCTACTTGTAGTATAAGAGATATGACTTCTTAAAATACAAACAACCCAACCCAACTTTGTTAAAATCATCCTGATCAGGAAGAAGATTATCAATTTAAAACAGATTTTAAATTGATAACCTTCTTCCTAATTAAAATGGAGCAATCAACTTAAACTTAAATTAATGCTCAATCTACATACAGAATTTGTGGTTATATACGTTTCTTTAATATTTGTAGTATAAGAGATATGATTATTTAAAATGAAAACAACCCAACTCAACTTTTTTTAAAATCACCCAATTTTTTCAAAATTGATTACCTTCTTCCTATTTAAGATGAAGCAATCAACTTAGGCTTAAATTAACACATTAGCTGCCACGTCATTCATAAATGAATGACATTCATTTATAAATGTCATTCATGACGTCATCACGTAGCAGCCAATGTGTTAATGCTCAATCTCTATAAAAAATTTGTGGATATTTTCGATTCTTCAATACTTGTAGTATAAGAGATATGACTTGTTACGTGAAAATTCCAATGAAAATGATATATTTTTCTTTATGTTCGTAACATCAATAACATCGGTCTGTTAGATCGAACCACCAAAAGTGTTTTTTCTTCGTTTCTTTACATTTACAAGATAATTTTATGTACATTAGATGTTAAAACATACGGATACTATGTTTGGATGATAGGTAATACATAGTCAGTAGATCTAAAGTGCTCCATAACATAATTAGGTTCTGTAATAACTATTTATTAAGACATTTTAAAACACGTAACATTTTATTAAATAAACTTAAAGTAAATCTTTTTCAAAGTCAATACTATATTAATGTCTAACACAATCACTGCACATTGCAGTAACATGCTCTTAACATAAACTTTTTTTACATCCAGTACACTTATATTTCATTTTGCGATATTTTTTGCACTGCATAATTTACATCTACCATACTCTGTGTTTTGCTCTTGGGCAACAGTTTCAGGTCCCATGTTGCAGATTTGTTTTATCCGCATTCGGGTTAAATATGGCACTTGTTGTTACACAATTGCCAAACAGTTTCAAAAATTCCTATACAACAATTTTAATAGTGATATAAAATATAGTGTTAAAAACTCAAAACAATTAATTGATTCTCTTCAAGATATCCAAATCAATAATAACTCCATCCTCATCTCTTTCGATATTAAAAACTTATATTCTAATATTCCTATAAAAGATTCTTTAAAAATAATCGAAGCCCACCTTTGTAATAACATATGCAAATATGACAGTATTCAATACCAAGACATATATAACTTCATTTCCTTGTTGGAATTGGTATGCAATCAGAATTTTTTCATTTTTGATAACAAATTTTACCAGATGAAGGATGGCCTCCCCATGGGTTCACCCATTTCAGGGATAATTGCTGATATTTTTGTTAACCACTTCGAAGGGATTCTGTTCTCGGAGAAATACGAATTTATTACTAAAAATATTATTTTTTATAAAAGATACGTTGATGATATCCTTCTGATATACAACGGTAAAAGATCCCACATTATAGTTCTTAATAACATTTTTAACAATATTAATAATCTTCAATTTACTTACGAAGTAGAAAAATGTTCATCTATTTGCTTCCTTGATCTTACTATAACAAAGTGCACCTCCGAGAACAAAATCCTATTCGACATATATAGAAAACCTACTACTACCAATACCTTGATCCCAAAAAATTCATTTACATCATTTCAACATAAATACGCATCTTTTCGTTTCTTTTTTGATAGAATTTTAAATTACCCACTTTCACGTGCTAGTTTTAACAAGGAAATTAATACTATCATCAAGTTGGGCTTCGACAATGGTTACTCCCTTCAGGAGCATCAACATTTATTTTTCCGCATTCATCAAGCTAGAATTAATAATCTCATATATCATCACTTTTCCAACCCCGGCGTTTTTGTCTCTATACCTTTCCACCCTTTAATCCAAAAACAATTTTCCGATATTTTCAATAAGTTTAATGTCACACCGGTATACCGTGCTAATGCTAAATTGGGCCAATTATTAACTAATAATAAACACATATTCGATGATAAACTTAAAAGTGGGATTTACAAACTTAACTGTAACGATTGCGATTCCTTTTATATAGGACAAACTGGAAGGAATATCAATACTAGATTCAAGGAACACTTAAATAAAGAAAATTCTACTTTTTATAAACATTTAAAAGAACATAAACATAAAACTGATATATCCAAAATTAAACTTCTAAAACATCTTAATAAATCCAGAAAAATGGACCTATATGAGGAATACTATATAAAATCATACCACAATAAAAACCCTGAACATATTTTGAATGAAATTACTGATTTTAACAATTATAATAGATATTTTACACCTTTCTATATATAATTTCAAACTCACCGCTCTTGCATTTGGCTTGTCACATCCTAATACCAATTTTTCATTTTCTTAAGTTGTCATATTACTTACTTCCTCTTTTAACTGACCTCAGTCCGTTGTAACCAGTCGATATGTGCACACGACTCAAGTTTTTCGGTAACACTTAACGTTATAATACGCTTTCAATAATATTAATACCCTTTTTCTTTTAGATTTTTAACGATAAATTCCCTTTTATAACACGCCTTCAGCTTTTACAGTTTCTTTTACACCTGCCTTCAGCGTTTCAAAACTTTATTAACCTATCACCCGACGTTGGAGTTTTTAACCTGACATGGTAAACCCACGCCGTTTTCAAAAATTTCACTTTTTTCTTTAATCCAAAATTATATTTTTAATCATCGGTCCGTCGTAGTTTTTTGTAAGAGAAAGTTTTCCACATGATCATTTTTTCACGTGTCCATCATTCTTAGTTTTTGACGGTAAGAACTTTTTATAATTTTAATTTTATATCACCAACATAAAAAACCCGTCAACTAGTAATAACTATCTTCCATATTATTCTAGTCGTACCTGAAGACGCTTTTAGAAAAAGCGAAACATTGTTGTACCGAAATTAGAAAAAAATAATAAATAATCATCGTGGACTTATTCTTTTTTATCCTATTAATAATTATTTCAGATTTTTTTTGTAATTTCCTCAATGCTATCATCGTCATGCATAGCGGATACGAGCAGGACATTTTTTCCTTTTTTTTTAGAACGTACGACACTAATGTACAATTTTCTGCAAATCCAAACATACTTGTACCTGTTGGTCTTACACCAATTATAAACTCACGTGGCAGTTCTCGCTTGTTCTTTTTTATGGTGCCCACTATCGTTAACTTTTTTTTCAACAGGCTTTCGCATAATAGTATACTAGTGAACAAGTTATCTATGGTGTTATGTTTTCACCGTTCACTATTGGTTTTACAAGACGCTCTACAACTGCTTTTCCGTTGTTCTCGCCACAGAAGTGACCAGAGGGTTGTTTTCCAACGTAAACCTCCATATTCACTGTATAAAAAGCATCAACTAATTAGGTTTACTCTAATTAGGAATATACTGCCGAAAATTACATTTTCCCGGGAGCATTTCGTCGACAGTAGTGTACACTGATGGCGAATAATTTTTCTTGCAGTTAGAAATAAACACTTCGAACAAATCTAGTATGGCTGCTACTTTATTAATTTTTATCCTCTCAGATTAAGTGTTTTTATTATCAAAACTCAAATGTTTGAATAAAAATCGAAATCTTTCTAACGACATCGTTAGTCTGAACATTTCTAAAAAAGTGCCGTTAGTTTTCCATAAATCTTCTACATTCAAACGATTGACTTTACGCTCGGCGGAAAAGTAAAGGAGTCAGAGCAATGCTTTTATTCCAATTATGTCGGCGGTAGTTGCTGTTCGAGATTCACTAGAATACTGATGTTGATTTATGGATAAGTTAGTACATTCAACAAGAAGATTTATGATCTCATCGGTAAAAAAGCATGACCAAATATCCAAAATATTTGATGAATTACGTGCTGGTTCTTTTACGCCTGCTGAGGCTGTAATTATATATTTCACTAGAATTTTTAACCTTTTATTAGATGGATGCTTGTTCCATTTTGTTAGGTTGTCTTTTCCGATAAAGAAAGATTCCTTCATTTTTACCTTTTTGTTCGGTGTAGGAGAATCATAAGAAGTATTGTCCTCCAATTCTGATTGAAGTTCTTGCTCGGACTTAGCATCTTCTTCGCGTTCCTCTATATTATCATCCGCCCTAGAATCATCTTGATCATGTTGAGCACTATTTTCATTTTCTTACTCCTCTAATTATTCCCAAATTCTCCTTAACCGTTGGTGATCTTTTTCATAACCCATATCTAACAAACTATAATTTACTTAAACATTTTATCAAAATATAACACAATAATCAAATAAGGGTAAATATTAAACTACGACTGACTTATTTACTTCTTTGGAGTCGATTCATACTTTTAAGGCTGTTCTTTTTTGCTTAAGTATTACACATTGGAAATCAAGAAAATTGATTGGCAATTAAGTAAAGTAAAGATGGCCAGACGCGCGTTTAACAACAATGCCGGATTCGTCATTATTCTGGTATAGTAGTGAAGAGTCGGTCTGTTAGACCGATGTTAGTACTGGAGGGTTAACAAATGTAATTTATTAATTTAAATCTAACTAAATTCTTGTCAATTGGATCCCTTTTGCTACCTTTTTGAGATATGATAAGTATTCGTGAATGTTTAAAATTTGAAGACATAATTGTACAGAGATCAATACAGAAAACCATGACGGTGGCCACGAATACAATCATTATTATTATTGCGGGAAAAGCCATTCAGAGTAGCCGGATTCCCGAGTTAGTGTGGCGTAACAACTTTAGAGCGGAATTCCTCTCCGCCGGAACAATTAAATCGGCCCGGCTTTGATTTACGGAGGGGTCCCGTGTTCTTGGTTAACAAGCGTGGGGCGGCATGGTCATTCTCCGGCCCATTCAATAAGTTGCCAAGTTCCGTAGTTCAGCCGTTACCGTGTTTACGGGATGCTCCTTTGCAGCAACGTTCGCGAAGTACTCGAGCCTTCGAAGAGTTCGAGGGTTCGAGGCGATGTGATTAACTCCCATCCCGTTCGAGATTACTAACCCTAATTACGTCACTGGTGTTTCCGGGAGATCTGAAGGCTTCGGCTCCACCTTTTTAAAGCCGGTCATTGAGTTGCGCAAGTCGACATGTTTGCTCGAGGTTGATCTTTTAAGACGACCATGATCAACTTCGACACGAAAAATTTCGTTCCGGTTTTTGAGAGTTTAAAAAGTTTTATCGGCAATATTTTAAGACCGAGTAGTGGGCAACAGTTTCGACACTTCCGAAAAAAAAAGAAGGGTCACCGCCTTAACAGAACAGAAGTTTATGACGGTAGATATAAACGTTGGGGTCGTCTTCCAGACTTTGCTAAGAAAACTGCATACTTTAGAGAAGTCGTTTGAATCCATCGGGACTAACTTGTCACTTTGCCGCTTCGTCTGTATTGACAGCCGGGTTTTATCTACTTTAGCCCGTAAACAGTTGTTACGTCTGTTACAAACTTACCAAGACGTTAAGTCAATCAATTAGAATAAAATAGAACAAAAACATCTCTCAAATATATTTTATCTCCAAGGCTTCATAAAATAAAGCCTTTGTCAAGTACAATTAATTTTCCACTCATTAAATATACAATTTCTAATTGCTATATTCATATTGCTATATTTTGCATCAACCATTACATCAAAAGGTTCATACAAGTTATTTAACTACAAAAGGTCGTCGACCTTGTATAACACGGTCTCTAATTAAATTTGCCTTAATTACAGCAAACTACCCAATTATAGGAGTCGGCAATTCACCTAACGACTTAATATAAAACAGAAATGGTCGGGATCCCCCGACGTTCGTAACGTACGAACGACGGCGTTTGTGTACGAACAATAAACGCTGAGTAACGCGTTACAGTTTTAATTACGCTGAAACAAGGCGTACATAAAAACGTTAATTATAACGAGGGACGACAACGCGACGCTAAAGCGCGCCAAGACGCACACAATACAAGCCTTCGGCAACTCACCTCCAGGTGTTATCTCAACGCGTCGCCCACCGAGAGGAGTAATAACTTTGCGGCTGAATTGTTACTGTCGGTATTTAAGTTGAGTTATCTTGAAGTTTCTTTGTTGTAGAAGACCCCTCAATCCGCGAGGTCAGAGTCCTGTTCGCCTGCATCACGTCACCCGTGATGTATCATCCGCATACATCTCGGTAATGGACTCATTCCGGAACCGCTGACTTCACCACTATTACAGTTGCCTTTCAACGCGTTTCCCCCTTTTCCCTCGTTTTTCCAACCGGTACATAGGGCGTTAACTGCCTGGCACAAGTGGACGCCACCCCCGTCGTCCCATCTTTAATGTACCATGAGACTCTGAGAAGTGTCACCTTAGTGGCATCGTAATAGCACGGTGAACATCGTTCGCCTAAATATACGACGTAGTTTATGGAAGTATTTATTACTAGGACTAAGCGATGATTTACAGTAGGCACAGAATTTAGCGACAAAAATTCATAATCTCACATTCTATTCTTTAAAATATATGAGGGTGATTTCATGAATAGCTTTTTGAGTTAATTCCACAACAAAGAGTCTCTTATGTACGTGACGTCTCAGAATTACGAATAAAGATTCACCACCTGCTATCTTATTCATAAAACTTTGTAAATTACCACTGAAGCTTTAGGTAACCTTGTAATATGAATATCTCGTCAACGTAAAGGTAAAAAAGTTCCCTATTTTTAGTAAATCTTCAAAATCACATTCAAGTGGATCTTTCGATGCAATTGTCACAGTCCACTTCGCAAAAAGAATTTTTTCCTTTAAAAACGTTCTAGTTATTTCCAGTCGTTCTATTACTCTATTAAAAATTATTTAGAATTATACTCAGATATATCAGGAACAGTAAGTAAATATAATTTGGGTACAGTAAACAATATTTAAAAATATTAGGGACGAAATTCGTTAAAATTTTATCATGAACGATGTTGAGAGACACAGGGTACTACATTTTAAGATGTAAAAAGAGATGTTAATAGACGATGGAAAAGATATTGAGGAAAGGCGCAGACTGTGTTGAGTTATGTTATGAATTATGATGAAATATATCAAAAACGATTTTGATGTATAGACTATTTTCCAATATTTTAGGGAAGATATTGAGAGGTATTAATATTCAGAAATAATATTTTGAGAGATATTAAGAAGTTGAAGTAAACAGCGACGAGATTGGAAGTTGTTACGGACAATGTTGAGAAATATCCGAGATGATTTTGAAGAAAGAGGCTGATAGATAAACTCAACAGTGTTGAAGTGTATGTAGACAATGTTGAGTAATGTCGAATATGTCAAGAAGCATGTTGATAGCTACTGGGAAAGGTCTTGTGAAAGGCTAGGTCACAGTATAAAGTAAATCAGTAGTCTCACTTGCCTTATATGGCGTCCTGAGTTTTGCTACAGCGCACACGCTGCTCGCATTCATGCCACGTTTGCTACCTTATGAGTGATCTTTATCATCGACATAAAAGTTTGTTGTGACAATTATTTCAATGATGCGCGCAGCGGATGCGCAGTAAAAAATGTACGGACACGACGTCAAAGGTGCCGACACGAAGTGAGACTACTGCTTTACTTTATACTGTGGCAAGGTATTCAAAAAGTTTAGAATTACTCAATGATGTTAGGAACGATATTTCATGATATCAGTGACGTTGAGATATATCAGTAACTATATTGCGAGATATGACAAAGTATTATGCTGTGGCGATTTTAACATTAATTTGTTGAAATCCAATAGTAAATGTACAGATTATATTTTGTCTTTCTTTGAGTCTTTGGGAGGCATTCAGTTGATAGATGATCTCACCAGACTTACAATGACAATATCAACACTTTTATACCTTATTTTTACGTTTGATTTGTCAATGGTAGATTGTAGTGGTGTATTTCCTTACGATTTTCAGATCATGATCTGGTATTCTGTGATTGCAAATATGGTCGCAATCTGAACCAATGTTTAAATTTGTTAGATCATTGAATAATATTGATCAATTATCTTTCATTTCTGGTTTGGGTAATTTGGCTTTCAATAAAATATCAGTATTTTACTCAACAGATAGTTAATCTGTTTGACGTTCATGCTCCTTTAAGGCTACATAAGTGCACAAAGCCTAATGCTCCTTGGCTAACGGATAACATTAAATTCATGATGCGCTTAAGAGACCAGGTGAAATCAAAATTCAGAAAACCAGGCAATATTTCCCACTGGAACTATTATAAAGACTTGGGTAACTTCACTAATGTCATTAAAAACGAATAAAGAGCCTATTTTAAGTATACCGCGAGTGAACGAGATTCTAAGAAGAGTTGGAGGAGGGTTTAAAGCATTTACAATTTCAATCAAAGAATAATAATAATAATAATTGTAACCAATTACCTGAACAATAAAATTGCAGGATCCTGAAGGTACTAATACTTCTTTTACTCAAAGTGTTCAGGATATTCTTGATGAAATTAAGTCAGACGATTCTGATGATTTTTATGGAGATTTTCCTGCTATCACTTCTTATGTATTTACATTTCAATCGGTTACCACGTCTGAGCTATTGCAGGTTATTTGGGTGATAGATTCTCCATCGATAGGAGTGGATTCGGTTGGTATTCATATGTTGCGAATGTGTTGCCCCACAATATTACCCTATTTGACGCACATATTGAATTCTTGCTAGGTTGAAAATATCTTTCCTAATCGGTGGAAGCAAGCTGTCACACTTCCTTTATCAAAAAAAGAACCCAGTTGATTATATAGATCTGCGTCCGATCAGTATTCCACCAACTATGTCTAAGATTTTAGAGAAAATTATGAAAAAACAGTTAGTTGCTTATGCTGAACAGAACAACTTGTTACCTGTCCAGCAATCCTGGTTTCGTGCAAATCATAGTTGTACTACAGCTATGCTGGGGCTCACGGATGATGTTTTGAGTGCGTCCGATAAGGGCATGCTGACTGCGGTGGTACTCTTAGACTTTTCTAAGGCCTTTGATAACATAAAAAGTTAAAGTTGGAGATCAAGTGTCGCGGAGGTTGGTGTAAGACTGTGCTGATATATGACGAAGACGATCTTTAGAGATATCAAGAATGATATGTACAGCTATTATGGACAATATTGAATGAAATCAGAAAAGTATTAAGAGATATAATGGGCTGACAGAATAGATTTAAATTGCCATAAACGTTTATTCGAGGATATTAGGGACGATACTTCATGGTATCAGAGATTATATTTGAGAGTATAATACCATTTTTAACGTGGTTGACGATGTTGAGAATTATCAGAAATACTGCTATATTAGACTAGAGTCTAAAGACATCAAGGACCATATTGATCCACGATAGGAAAGAAATTGAGAAAGACAGTGATGATATTGGTGGATGATGGGACAATGTTGAAGCACGATAATTAAAGATAATAATGACGATATGGATAGATGATATTGACGGTGATGAGGATTGTAGTGACAGTATTGGAGGATGACAGGAACTATGTTGAAAAATGTTGGGGACGATGTTTACAGATATCAAGACTTAAGATGATATAATGTTATGAAATGATACGGATTGCGTTGAAATGTATCAGAAATGATTTTGATGCCTTAGATAATTATTCGAGAATATCAGGGTTTATCAGACGCGAGATTTAATAATATAATGACCATATTGAGCAAGATCAGATATGATGTTTAAAGATATGAGGAACTGTTGAAGAAGACACTAAATACATTGGTGGATAATTGGGATTATGCCGAAAAACGGCAATTTGAAATATAAAGATAATGAAGACGGTAATGATTAATCATGAATATGCCATAAACGTTTACTAAGAGACGATGTTGAGAAATATCAAAAATTCTACTAGTTTTAAGACGATATTGAGTGGTGATGATGATGTTTAGTGATGCTAGGAACGTGTTGAATAATGTTGAGGCTGAAATATGTTATAAACGATGTTGAAAGATTCAGTAAAGAATGTTGACAAATGCTGGGGATGATTATGGAAGAAATCATGGAGGATGTTTAGAGATATCAAGACGGAAGATGATACAGTGTTAATGTTAAAGATGATATTGATCGGTGATGAAGTCGATGATGGGGACAGCAGTGAAAATACTGGGAGTTGGCAAATATGATTTTGGAATATGTAAGGGAGAATAATAGAAATAACGACGACGATATTGATGGATTATGATGAAGACCTTCTACGGCTAAACCCGAATGTTTAACCCAAAAAGTATACAACAACCTAGAGCTGAATAACAACTAAAACCAGAATTAACACTAGATCTAAAACTAGAAAGTTTCGAGTGTAGCCGTGAGTCTTCAGGGTAACTCCGAATATTTCTAGTTCTAGGTCTAGTTTTAGTTCTAGTTTTAGTTCAATTAAAATATACAACCAACTAGCGCTAAATAACAATTAAAACTAGAACTAACACTAGCACTAGAACTAACACTAGACCTAGAAAGTTTCGGGTTTAGCCGTCTTAGGGGACGCAAAATGGCGGCGAAACACAATTACAAATAACTCACTGAGGCCTTTTTTAACTAAACAAAACAATGCGGTTTCGTTGAAATTAATAATAAAATATCAAAATAACTAATAAATTTTGAATGTGACGAGATTTTTTATGACTGGAATATTAAGCTCAGTCACCGTATAAAATTTACACTTTTAATCAGAAAATTAGTTCGCATCCATGACGAGGTTTTCAACAAGCTTCCGCGCCGTATATTCGATATGAATGGGACGAGAATATTGGTCCAAAATGATATTTTTTATATGCGGTTATTTTTGTCGCCATATTTATTTATGCAAGCGGCGTTTATTTTCGCACAAACTAGTCAAAACCCTACTTTTAATTAATTTAATGTCGGGGTATTACATGAGCGGTAATTGGCGGTAGCTAAACGAAAATTAACATGCGGAATTTTCAATTTCCACCTATGTTCGACCATTCAAATTGAATCGTGTTTTTCCCATTTGTTTATTTATGCAATTGCACCAAATTTTTACGCCCTGTTAGCAGCCATAGTAAAATAATGACTTTGAAAGGTGATCGATAACACTTTTTTGTATTATTTTCTAATCCATTATGTTTGTATAATGAAATGAATAAACTGCTAAAATAAAAGATATCATCTGCACATAATTCTGTTAGTTATTTTGTCTGAAATAGCAGACGTAGATTAGAAAGGGCCATTCATAGTAACGTTGCAGCATACCAGCGCAGTTATTTACCGTTATCTAGGACCATTTTAATTAGTGGGCCGCCACCACAGTGCCTTAAGTAAAGGAAAACTCGCAAATGGAAAGCTGACGCAAAACAATTTCACACAGACAGATCAAACACGGCCGCAGTAATTTAAAATGCAAACTTTCCGGGAAACAACTTCCGGATCAATCCCTTTCATCAACGCATATGCAATCTAATCTGTAACAAAAACTGGTGGCCGCTTTCCGACGCGAGGCCCGAACTAAATAAACAAGCTAAAAGCGGCTGGCGTGCAGTTCAATCAGCCGGCGAGAACAGAGCCGGACTGTGCCGCCACCGGAATGTGTAATTTTGAAGTTTTATCGGAATAATCCATTACCGTCGACTTAATAATACCGTTTAGAGAGAAAACCCCGAACTAGGTTCGCGTTCTCTAACCGGTACCCGGTTTTGAGCTACTCTTCACGTGCACGAGTGGTCTCTTGCTACTCTCATTGGCTTTTAGCTTCGAGTTCACGACCTAAATTCCCTCCAAATTAAATCAAAACGCACATAGTTCCTTGATAACACCATTCTACTTTACAGATTAAAATGTAATCCAATATAAACCATAACATAATAAAAAAGAACAATAAAGTGTCCGTATACTTCTTGTAAAGATTATGATAGGGAAAGTATTAAGTATTGTTTATGGCCATTTCGAATGATACAGGTAAGTATATGACACGGGCCGTTAAATATACAGAGCGAGCAAATAACCATCAACGTTTGACCATAACTTGTTATTGTACGTTATCTATGGAGATATGGGCAGTGAAGCGCAGTAAATATGGTGGCGGAGCCGGAGGTAATAAAGAAAACTTTTTATCTCCCACCGCGGCAGAAACAACAACGTAGTAGGCGTCGTTCTAACAGCATCTGGGCGCTTACCGCGATAAACAAATTCATAAATAACAGAATTTCAAGATAGAAATAAATCGGCTCGTAATGATCGTATCGGATCAATTTATGACGTTTATAAATTTGTCGACTCGTCGCGGGGACGAGTCGAAGTGGGCGCTTCGTGCGTTTCGTTTCCCGGTTATCGCGCGATTTATAGCCGCGTACTCTGTTTTTTGTTGTCAATTATTTCGGCGTCGATTGGGTTATTTATCTGGACCGGCGTTCGTACCCCATTTTGGGGCCGCGCGTATACGTTCACCCGGGCGAATGTCGACACTGATATATAGCAGTACGACCCGTCGGCCTCCAATGGACTTTACCGTGTGTCTAACGAGCCCTTTAAAAGTCTGTCTTCTGGTATCCAGTGATTTAGGGCTAATGACGTATTGTGTACAGTTCCTAAATACGCAAACGCCATCTACCAGACCGATATTTACTCGCCCGACTCGACACAGTTTCCTACCAGTTTTATGGCCAGATATACATTTCGAGTCATGTTTAGGACGTTTTATTGTTATGAGTACACGCCATTTACGAAAGCTTTAGACTTTATGGACATAATGAAAAATTTACGTTATGTCAACAACCGTCTATTAAAATCTCTGTTTATAAACGAATATGCCCGGTATGTACTCACCTAAATATTGTAATTTCCAAACACTAATATTTAGCTTTATTAAGTACAACCATTAAATGTTTAGTACCTACTATATAATATCATCCAGAAAGTCACAAAAATAGCTCAAACGTAAAGTAAATTGAGAGAGAAATAACAAGGCAGACAGACAGAAAGTGTATTATGCTACTTGTAGATTAATATGGCAAAGAAACACCCCATAACAAGTTCAACGAAAGTAAAAAATGTTTAGTTGAAAATTAAAGTAGAGTAAAGTGGGAAAATATGCCGCGCTGGGTAATACGCCGCAGTTGAGTAAGATTCGTCTAAATCGGCACTAAATGTCGGTGTTAACACCAAAACGTGTACATTATCCACAAATCAAATTAATCAAGTTATTAGTAGGTAACGTCAGTATAAAGGTAAGTACCCTTAAGAATCTTCTTATGTGAGGTTATATGTAGCGATGAAACCAATTCTAAATCTGTTTGATCTAATTTGAATAGGGGTATGCCAAAGTAGGACTCATAACCACATAATAGTTTTATTTCAACAAGAAGAATTTCATGTTGCCCCAACACATGTTGCCATATTACCCAACTGCAAGTGGAATATAGCAATTTGATTTTTTCTGTTAATTTAATTCCTATTGAATCTACAGTTAATTTAGCCTGGAGAGATGATCTACTGCATATGCCTAAAAGCCTAAAGAACGGCTTGTAAACATTGTTTTCTGTTGCACTGTACGCACGTGATGAGTGAAGTAAAGTTACTCATCAGTTAAAAGAATTATTTGGTTTATCTAACTATGTCTTTTCCGTTAATTTGCCGATAATATGGCAAGAGGCACACGACAGAATAGACTTTACGATGTTAATAAAAACTGCAATAAACAATGAACCGAAAAAATTACTCAATACGCTTAATCAACTTAAAACAGAAGTTGCTGAATTAAAAAATCAAACGTGGAGCTTACTAATCTATTAAATAATAAAATCCTAGTAAATAATATTACTATAAAGAAGAATAACGAGAAAATCACCGCTGGATCGAGCGTAAACACAGAGAATATGTCATATGCGGGCGTGTTGGACGGTATTAATATAAATATTCCAATTCAAGATCGAAAAAATGGAAAAAATGATAATAAGAACAAAAACGAAAATTGGGAAATAGTTGCACCGAAATCCATACAACGGCGAGCCCCACAGCCCATAATTGGAAATGGAAAATTAAATTCCGGCATAAAACCGGCGGAAAAATTTGTGCATTTTCACATCAACCAATTAGCACCAGAAATCACTACTGAAGAATTGGTAAATTATGTCATAAAGAATGAAATAGATGCAAAATGCGAGCAAGTTACATCTAAGCATCCAGATCTCTACTCATCGTTCAAAGTGACTGTACCAGCGAATTATGAGGAAAAAATTAAGGTACCTGAACTCTGGCCAGAAAACAAAAAAAAACAGAATAACATAGACAAAAACGTCAGTTTTAATAATAACTCAGCTATACTGTATCATCAGAATGTGCAAGGAATAACTACAAGCGTTAATCTTCTGGAAACTCAAGTGAGTTTGTTAAAAAGCTGTAAGTTCCTCTGTATAACTGAGCATTGGCAATCACAACAAAATATGAAGACAATTCAATTTGCGGGCTTTCACCTAGTATCATCATACAGTCGAATAACGGGCAAATGTGGAGGCTCAGCCGTCTATATTTCGCTAGCTATAAGCGCCATCTCAAATAAACACATTAATCAGCTATGTGAGGACTTTACTTTTGAATGTGCAAACGCACAATTCACCTGGGACAAAACTAGCTACATAATAGCGACTATATATAGATCTCCGAAAGCTCAATTTAAATCGTTTTTGCAAAAACTGGAGATGCTACTGCATATAATTAAAAGTTTGAATGTGGTGCGTCTGGTCGCAGGCGATTTTAACGAAGATCTGCTTACAGAGAATATCAATTCAAAACTATTTCGAAATGTTAATATGGGGCAGAGTTACTTATATCAAAACCTATGATATAAGAAGAATATGTGAAACAACAGAAACATGCATCGATAATGTTATATTGATAAATCATGGTGGTAAGTGCACAGTAATAAAGGCGGAATGTATTAACACTGGGTTTTCGGATCACACGGCACAGTTGATACATTTTGAAAAATATACAGCAGACTCATCAAATGTTTATAAATTTGTCAGAAGTTTTGATGAAGGTAGTGTGGAGCGTTTTTGGTGGCTCTTGGTCAACAGGATTGGTCTGGAATGATCCCAACAACCAGTTCACATTTTTCCTAGGTATATTTCTTCTGCATTTCAACAACTACTTTCCTACCCGGAAAATGGCAGTTTCTGATAGAAAAGAATTGAGTCCAACTGAGTCCCTAAAACTACTGAAAAACCAAGTGTCAGCCCTTCAACTGGCCTCTTCCTATGATGGCGCGTGACGCGAACGTTATCTGCATTTGAAACAGGTTTATGATGCGGAGGTAACCATTTCGAAACGCAGTTACTTTGATCACCGTATAGAGACAGCAATTGCAGCTGATTAACAGCCATACAGCAAAGGTGAATCGCCATCTTCTACCGAATTCAGACGATTGTAACCAACTGGCTAATAATTTTAATCGCGTTTATGTAAACAATATCGCAAACAATAATTATTCTGTAACACTAGGTTAGGCACCTCTATCCAACCTGTAAACAGGAAGTTCTTAATATGATAAACTCATTAAAAATGACCTCATCGGTAGGAACAGATGAGATTCCAACTCACTGTATAAAAAAGTGCGCTACTGTTATTGTACAACTTTTTACACATTTAATAAACAATTCCTTGTAAACCGGTATTTTTCCTGATTCGCTTAAGGAGGCGGTTGTATCGCCTATACAGGGTGGTTCTCAGCCTGTACACATAAACTTGGGGATTTATTCCTCATGCCAAATAATGAGTAATAGGTAAAAAAAGTTGTAGCAAAAGCTTTTTAGTTTCCTAGATATCCGTGAAATTGACTTTGAAATCAAGAATACATATAAGATTTTAAAATGACATCAAAGTAAGTGTTCCAAATTGTTTCCAATATCTTCTATACACAATATTGGGCTCGCTGAATCGATGATGTTCCACTAGCGCAGGCTAAACTGTTGGCTGATTCTCTCTGTGGCAGTTTGTATCTGATCCTTGCTCAGTATTAACTTCCTCAATGTTCACTTCCTCAGCTGCAATGTTAAATGCCTGTGTTAACCACTGTATGCCATCCTCAGTATCAGCCAAGAGGACAACATCATCTACATAGCACTCAACCTTGATTTTATAATCATTCATAGTGTAACCATAGTTTAGATTACATACTTTGTAATGTTTGCCCTGTTCTATTTCTTTTATCCTTACTTTGTCGAACATTTTGGTTAGATGAACGAAACAGAGGAAGCTTGTCTGACGTTTTTTCCCCGGTTTTCTACCTGAATTTTTTTGATGCTCTCAACATTTTCCTCAATATTGTGTGATCCGTACATGTCATTCTTTATCTCGGTACTAAATTTTAGCAGCATTTTTATATATTATTCATATTTTATAAAATTATTCAAAGAAAAACAGGAAGGAGTAAAATTTATTAAAGAGAGTACAAATAACAGTCTTATTTTTTGAATGCTATATCTAGTATTTCCGCATAAGAAGGACTAAGGGCCTCTAAGTTAGTAACGAAGTTCAGAACGTTAGGGGTGGTTTTCTTGATATGACTCTCTGACCAGTCATTCCAATGTAGGAAAAATGGCAGGAGGAGCAATCAATGTTGTAAACTACATTGGACTTGATCTGTGTAGAAGTTGGGTCTTTTAAGTTCGAGAAGAAGTTATTAATTATATGTGTGCTACTGCTTACCAATCTCAGCGAAAATTCGCTAAACAAGGCGACTAACTGAGAAGTAAGGCCCTTAATGTAAATTATTTTTTTGTATGTCTGGATGGGCTGACTAATAGTACCAGAAGAAGGTGGTGAATTGGTGCTGGCAATTCTGTTGATAGGAGATGAAGCATGAACTGCTTGTAAAAAACTGCGATCTAATACCTTCCTCAATAAACTGTCAGCAAAACCATTTAACTTAAATAACGTAAACAGGATGTTAAGATTTTGTTTTGAAAAATAAACAAAATTTATTTTTCTTAGCACTTGAGCCCAAAATCTGGCTGCCTGATAGTCTTAACAGTAAGAAGTCCTTTTTTAATATATTAGCTGATAATATATTAGTCGGGAGTCGCATGGTTGATTAGTAATTACACCACCAAACTTCATTTCCCATCTCAGTTTGAATCTTTTATTAAAGCAGCTAAAGCCTTCTTAAGTAGCAACAAGGATCTCCTAATTACAAGAGCAGAAACCCACCTGCGTGTCTAGAAAACCCTGCATGTTTAGAAACCCTAGTAAGTGTCTAGACCTTTTAAATGACCCCATCACGTACCAACTCATCCCTAAGGACTCTACCACTACAATAGAAAGGAAGCACAACAAACTCATTACCTCCCTCCAAGGTCTGAGGACCTACAGTTCTAATTGTCCCAAACTTTATGGCTTGCCAAAGATCCACAAGGAGTAATTCTTTAATTCTCAAAGAATAAAGTGTCCTTTATAGAGTTGTTCTAGTGAAAATAATAGCTGTTCCAGATTGCCTTAGGCATAATAAGTAATATGTAAGTAATATGTAATATGGAATTGAAAATAGAAAAACGATAGTCACAGCAATCAACTAGACATTTTGGCAGCTAAACCTATTTTTAGTTATAACTTCGTAGTGCTGTATCCCATAATTTTGATTTTCTGGAACAATAGCTACAACAACTAGACCAACCCAGAACAACATAGAACAACTGATTTTTCCAAAAATAGGGGGCTAGTCAAAACCCCTGTTTTTTCGGTTTTTCTCGCAAAGATTTTATTTTTTCTATTTGCCGCTTTGGAACAATGTAGAACAACTCTAGAACAATCTAGAACAACAATGAAATATTTAAAAATCAAAAAGTGGGGTGTTAATTTCCCGCACTCTATTTCATAAGCCACAAGATCTGTTTCGTCAGCCAGTCACTGCTGTCACGGTTGCCGTTAGCAGGAACTAGTAGCTAGGAGTCATGGGGTCAATCAACTATTTTTCCGGAATTTCGGGACTTTTGAAATCCCAGTACTTTTTTGTGATTCCGGGAGCATGCGAAAACCAAATACTAAGACTAGACAAGCTAATTTTGATAGATTAATCGCTTTAATCTATCTCTATTTTAGTTAAATATGAGTTCTAGTAAGAAACGAAAATATCTTGATGAATACATCAAGTATGGCTTTTCAACGATAGTAATGAACGAAGTCGACTGTCCGCAATGTGTAATATGTTACGACGTTCTTAGTAATGACGATATGAGACCTACACGCCTTTAACGACACCTATTTTCAAAACAATGTTAATTAAAAGACAAACCAAAAGAGTTTTTCTAAGCTAAGCTTCAGCATTTAAAACACATAAACTTAGACAATACTGGTAAATTTTCTCAAACAAATCAAAAAGTTGTGAAAACCTCTTATGAACTCACCTTTCTCATCGCAAAAACCAAAAAGTCTCATAACATCGGTAAAACTCTAATTAAACCTTCTCTTTTAAAAGGTGCTGATATTCTAGTTGATACTGGAAGCAAAAGAAAGCTTTCCCAAATTTCACATTCCGATAATACAGTTAAGCGTCATATTGATCAAATAGCAGAAGATATAAAACTTCAAACGGTAGAAGCGGTTCGAAAGTAGCCTTTTTTCGCAATACAACGTGATGAAAGTACTGATGTTGCGCAATGTTGTATACTATTGGTGTATGTGCGATTTATTTATAACGACGCAATAACGGATGAGATACTATTTTCACAGGAATTAAATAGTATATCAAAAGCTGCTGATGTTATGAAACCAATTACAAACTTTTTTGTTAAATATGTACTTTCTTGGGGTAAACATGTTGGTGTATTTTTATTTTTTATATATACAAACGTTTTAACCTCCGATGTGATACCTGTTTTCTTCGTAAGATTGTCGCGTTGTGATTTTATTAAGAATTAAATGTTTTACAAACGGTTTTGAATGTTCAATTCCATCAGACAACCTAATTTTTGACGTCGTGCCAAAGAAGAAGAATCATTAGATTCGAAACATATGTAGCACCAAAGAAATTTATACATCGATTCAACTTATGAACGTTTATTCTATGTTGGTGTATGCCCAGACGGTGCTCCGTCAATGTTGGGATCACGGTCAAGTTAATAAAAGAAAAAAATGCTAACATAACTGGATTTCACTGTGTCATACAGTGAATTGTGTCATACTTCTTTCTTTGTTCGGATTTTGGTTCAGAACTCAAATAACGGGCTTTCGAAGGGAAATATGCTGTCCAAACTCTTTGAATTACGAATGGAAATACAGCGGTTTCACAAGCAGAATAAAAACTTGAATTATTTGACGCATTTACTGATCAAACTTTTCAAATTAAATTGGCTTATCTAACTGATATTTTCAAGGTATTAAACATGCCTTGAAATATTGATGAATTTCAACGCTATTTTCCCAATTTAGATGATAAAGAAGAACATAAATTTACACGTAATCAATTTCGTTGAAATTACGTCTTTTTGGATAAAATTTGAAATTTTACACACCTCTCTCGACCGCCTACTTATACGAGAAAGGGTTTTCTAGTTTAATGGATTTTAAGACCAAACAACGGAATAAACTTGATGTTGCTAGCGACCTACGTTATGCACATTCAAAAATACAACCCAGAATTTCCCATCTTATGGAAGAAATTCAGTACCACCCTTCACGTTAATGATTTAATATTTAGATTTTTTGTTAAATAAATTTGCATAAGTTAATAAAAAAGTACAAGTTATCAGTAAGCATTTTTTTCTTCATTGGTGGGGTGGCGTGAGCTTTATATGATGCCAGAAAGAGGCCGCTATTGTAAAAAGTTTGGGAACCACTGGTCTAGGTCGACTTTTTATTGAAGTTCTTGATGAAATAATTCACATTGCAGTTTCCATTTATTTTGAAATAACCCCCAAAATTACGGTTGTTTTCCTGTTTTGAATTTTTCGCGTTGTTCCAATACCGGGAATGTAAATGCTTAATTCCTTTGTCCGATGGAACAATACGCTCAAATGATCGCTTCAATCGCTTAAAATTGTCAGTGTCGGTGAAACAAAGGTTATTTGACGATCAAGTTAAAACAGGAAGCGACACAAAAAATGCACATGTTTGAACGGTATTATCGAAACGTGGAAATTCGCTTCTGGAATTAACCTTACGCAACCGTTTCAATCTGAACGTATACGTCAACAAGCACAGCACAATGAATTTAATCAGCATGCGATTAATAATTCAAAACTCGGGTCATAAAAGGACCTTTCCAATACGCGAATAAATCGGGACGATGTTATTAATTCTTAATCCTACCTATTTTCCGCACATAAAACAACATCGATATTGTAATCCGTTTGCAATTAAAACGCGAGTAAGCGAAGTAGGCTTGTTTTTGGGTCCAACTAATCCAAACTGAACAGTGCGATGGTTAGTCAGAGTAAGTAGTCCCACGGCTGCCCTAAATCTTTTGAATCCGCGCTGTTGTTATGGCCAGATGTTCGCGAAGCGCGGATTAAACCTCGGCCTCATAACTCGGTGGCAATTTGTTCGTTTTTAGCCGGCCACAAATCTCCTACGAGCTTTACAGCGGCGTTTGCAGGTAACACAAGCAATTTGCCTATGAGCTAAGCTCCAACAGAATCTTTCAGGGTGATCATCGCCCTTTCATGCCTTTTAAAGCAATCAACTTTACAAAGTACGTCCATCCTAAACTTTAAATCAGATTATTAATTTCTTCATTCGATTTAGATATTGAAATATATGTATTATTAATTACTGTATCTTTAAAACGAATTAAGATATACTGATGAAATAAATAACGTTTTAAAGCTAATTTTATGAGTATTTACTATACGAGTATAATTTCTTTTTTCGCATAAATATGGTTTTTATGCCTTTTTAAACGCAAATGTGGATATTTGATGGTTGTAGATATTAATAGTAAAACATAAATAATCGTATCTTAAGAACGAATTGAGATGTAGTGATGAAGCATTTTGAAGCTAATTTTATGAGTATTCAATGTACCATACATAATTTCTTATTTCTCGCAAATATGGTTGTTACGATTTATTATGTTTTAACTGTGCATATTTGATAGTTGTAGGTATTAACAATAAAACAAAAATAACACAGGCCGACAAAAATTTTAATGTTTTCTAAACCAACAAGTAGACTATACTATCCCGAAGGTTTTTCACGTTCTAAATCCAAATTTAACCTCAAAAATACTTCATTACGTAAGGTTTTCAAAATATCTTAGCCAAAATATGTTTGAACGCGCAGTATAAGAAAAAAAAACTGGGTTTTAATAAAACGATGCTGGTTCAGAGATATAAAAAATGAAATTAAAACGTAGAAAAATGTGGGAAAAAGTAGAATAAATTAAAGAAGGTGGTTAAATTAAGATTCTTACGTTATATTTTCACTTCACTAAAATGCTGCTTTTAAACAAATTCAACGATGTGCATGCTCTCGTGTTAAGATATCACAACCCAGTTAAGCGCACGCACATGCGCAAAATACGGTTTCTGGTCGTATTTGTGGTTATAATTCACCATGAGGGAATTAAAAAAAAAATTTTTTTGGAAGTTTTGATATAATTATCCTTTCCCTTTAAAACTCTTTTTCAATTATTTAAATATCTTTTTTCTTCTTCGAGATATCATCTATTGAAATTAATAAGTGCATCGGTTTGCTCTGGCCTCGATAAACTGATGTTGACAAATATGCGAAACTGTGATCAAATATCTAAAAATGAAGCTTTAAAGTTGAAATTTTTAACCATGCATTTATCTTTTAACCAGGAGGTATTCAATTGAGAAACTGGACATTCAAATTCCAGTTAATTTTTATGAATTTATTTGGTTTGTTAGCAAAGTTATAGTTTTAATGGGAAAACTATAGCAGTATTTACAAAAATAAAACGATTGTTTACGAGATTTATTCATTCAAAAAGAGACAATTTTCATATTATTTTTTATTTAAGCTCTATAGCGTTTTATAAGATGAATATCACAACCATATTGGATTTTCTACAAAAATTTTTTAAAACGATGGAGTATTGATATAAAAAATATGAGTCGGAAAGCTTATTCTTTAATGAATTTTTTTCTTTTTCACCTTGTTACACACGATTTACAGTTTTTGCGTAAAAAAATAGAATAAAGTTGGCCTGCCACTACACGACCGACATTTTTCTAAAATTTGTCCTCAAAGTTGGCTTGGTTTTTAAAAAAACAATTGATTTTGTTTTAACGCGAACTGTCACTTATTTGGTTAATACTGCTATTTGCTGCTAATTGCTGTTAATTGGTTTTGGTTGTTGGTTTTGTCTGCAGTTGTTACTTGTTGTTGATTGTTTTTATTTATTGTCGATTGTTGTAAATTGTTGGTAACTGTTGTCGAGCGTTGTTGATTTTGTTCCTTGGTGTTTGTTCTTGATTGTTGTTGCTAATTTTTGTTGATTGTTGTCGTTTTTTTATTGTTGATTTGTACGTTTGTGTCAATTGTTCTTGGTTGTTATTAATTGTTACTTTTTATATATGAATATTGTTGACTGTTGTCCGTTGTTAAAAAAATTTTAAGATTTTATTACGCGAGTTTTGCTGCAGTGACGTTTTTTATTGAAGGTAAGTCGATTTTCATTTTTATTAAATTTACTAATTTAGAACACAAGATCTGAATCAAAAGTGACCTAAAAGTCATATTTTGTTTAAAATAAGTTTATTTGCGTTTTAGAAACCATGTCTTCAAGACCTCCTTGTATAAACAATCTTGATAAGTTTTGTTACATTTGCGGAAACTTCGAAACATGTCCTAACCGCAGAACCATTAATGAAAGGATTAAAAAAAAAATTTTTAAATGTTATAACATACTTACCTATGAGAAATTTAGGTAAACCGTGGGTACCTACATCTATTTGTAATACTTGTAGCTTAACTTTGATTAATTGGAACGATATGAAAAAAGAAGTTATCATTACACCAACCATGTGGTATGAGCCTAAGGATCACAATGAAGACTGTTACTTCTGTGCCTATAACCTGTGTACCAACAGGTTATAATAAAAAAATATAAAGGAAACGTATTATATTCTAACGTACACAGCCAAGAAAGGAAAAATAGCGAGATTAGACAAAGTACCACCTAATAAAAATGAATATTGTTTGGAAGAAATGAGTTCTGTTGAAAGTGAAAAGGACAGTGATTATGAGGATTCTGTTAGTGCCAAAGACCCTGAACTTTTTCATCAAGATTCATTAGATGATCTTATTCGCGATCTTAGTCTTTCTAAAGATTCAGCATTAATATTGGAATTAGAATTATTGGCTTCAAGACTTTGGGAGGAACAGGAGAGGAACATGTTGTTACGCGGAACAAAAATTACAGCGTACAGAAAAAGATATGAGGAATTTCTGTAATATTTTTCTAGTGAAAATTCCTTAGTTTATTTTAATGATATAGAAGGACTTATCAATACATATATCAAGTAGGTGTGTATAAGTCCGATGACTGGCGGCTCTTTATAGAAACCTCTAAAGAAAGCCTTAAAGCAGTGTTGCTCCATAACGGTAATAAATACGCAGCAATTGTACCCTATTGGTCATTCCACCAGGCGAAAAGAATCATACGAATACCTTCAATTTGTACTCGAAAAAATCAACTACAACATCCATAACTGGTTTATATGTGGTGACTTTAAAATGATCAATATTTTGGTTGATTTACAATCCGGAAATTCAAAAAATCCTTGCTTTCTCTGCATTTGGGACAGTCGTGCCCGAGAACAACATTGGATTAAAAAAAAGTGGCCTGAAAGATTTGATTGGAAAGTTGGTTCCAACAATGTTGTATATACATGAGACAAAGTATTGTAATCGTGCAAAAATTATATTATAGTATAGCGATGAAGCGCAGTACATTTTCAAGCTAATTTTATGAATATTTAATGTGCCATACTTAAGTTGTTATTTCGCACAAACATGGTTGTTATGCTTTTTTAAACCCGACCACATATTTGATAGTTGTAGATATTAATAACAAGACTTAAAAAGTTGTATCTTACGAACAAGTTGAGATATAACGATGAAACACAGAACATTTTAAAGCTAATTTTATCAGTATTCAATATGCCATACATAATTTCTTATTACGCACAAACATTGCTGTTATGATTTATTAAGCTCAACTTGTGCGTATTTGATAGTTGTAGATATTAATAGAAAAACAAAAAAATTGTATCTTAAGAACGAATTGAGTTTTGAGAATTTAATATATTATTAATCTGCATAGCTATCGAAGATGTAGAGAAATCGTTGACCTTCGAAAATAAATCTTAAGGATTAACGTGACGTCGTGTAATTCAAATTTTGAATAATTAATTGTCAGGATCGAGTTGATGTATGGCCGGTAGTGTCACGAGTCCGTACTATTATAATATAAATAGGAGGTGCGAGAAAGTAAGTGACCGTCCATCCATCATTGGAGACCATGATGAAGCGAGCTACCGACGACGTGACAGTTATATGAACTGTCGGCCGAGGAACTTTCGGACCAGCCGAGGACAGGGTTTTTTTCCTTATTCGGGATAGGACACCACGAAACGTCTTCTTTTTGCGGTTAAAAAAGATCGCCCTACCCATTTTTCTTTTGCTCCCTCCTCATTGGAGATAACTCAATTTCTTTTCAGCAAAGAAACCTACAACGACAAGGACGAGCAAGGTGAAAGGAGAACAACTCGAATAGGTGTAATTATATCGTTAGATGGGATCCTCGATTCCTTTTGCAAACAACGTCAAGACACGAGCGACCTCCATCCGGCCACTAATTCCTAATATGAAGGGGAATTAGGGGTTTCCCCTTTAGTAAGTAAAACTTGGTGGATGGCCGGAACTGGTTATGTACTAAGCTGTGAGCATGCTACCATAATTTACTCTTGTTGAATGTTGTAAGCTTAGCAATTAAGATTGAAAG
This sequence comes from Onthophagus taurus, assembly GCF_000648695.1. Classification (NCBI taxonomy): domain Eukaryota; kingdom Metazoa; phylum Arthropoda; class Insecta; order Coleoptera; family Scarabaeidae; genus Onthophagus; species Onthophagus taurus. The sequence continues at coordinate 246,075 of NW_019286125.1, forward strand.
TAACCTGGAAACTAGGTATAATAAAATATTTGTCCACATAAAAAAGGTATTGCTCGATAATAAAATATATATCTAACCATTTCGTTGTGATGACAAGATTTATTGATCTTTCATTTATAGCTAAACGCACACCTATTAAATTATTCACCATATACTAAAACCAGATCACCTAAATTGAGGCCATATCCATATATAGTTCATTAAATTTAATATATTTACCCATTTATAAAATTAATTCAATCGTTTATTAGATTGCCCACAAATATTCATTGAACCACGCAATTTCTATTTTTTTTGCTTTTTTTTATTTTGGAATGTGATTTGAATCCATTACCTTCTCTGTATGATCTCATACTCATAGTAGGTGATGAGTATGAGATCAACAGGTGATCGATTTGGTTAATAGTTTTATCAACTTATGTATATGGCAATGTTGTAATTTTTACCATGTTGCGTTGGAAGGAATAAAATAATTTAATACGTGTTGTGCCATCTAGTGGCTAAAGAAACAAGTTTTCTTTGAAGGATTTAACAAGTGATTTAGAAAAAATGAGTGGAACCGTCCGTTGATAAAAAAATACTAATGCACATAATAACTTGTAAAACATCCGCAGATATGTATAAAAAATTATGTAACATACATCAAAAGGATAATGAAAAACAAAAATGTGCACTGTTACGAGAGCTTTTTAATTTCACATTTGAGAAGCCATCCGCAATGTCACTATACATAATTAAAATGGAAAACCTAGCTTATTGCTTGAATATTTTGAAACAATCGATTGATGACGAAATGTTGATGTCGAAAATTTTAACAACGTTGCCGGAAAATTACAAATTCTTCAGAACGGCTAGGGAATCTACTTCCGTGCATGACCGAACCTTAACAAATTTAATCGCAAGATTGATATCAGACGAAATAATGATAAAAACTAAGGACACTGAGGAATCAACATCATTTACGACAACAGAAAAAAAATTTTAGATGTAAGAAAACCAGGTCATATTGAGCGGTTTTGCAGAATGAAGCCAACAAGTAGGGATACTGATATTACATGTTATCGGTGTGGCATAGACATATTGCAAAAAAGTGCATACAACAAGTAGTACAGAAAGAAGACCATTCCGAAAAAGACTGCAATTTCAGAAATACAGAAAACAAGAATGCGAAGGAATAAAGCAAAGGAAATATACAACCAAAAGGTGTTTATTGTGGATTCTGGAGCGTCGAGCTGGGAATAATGGCAGTTTATTGCAAAACTTGAAAAAGAACACAACGAAGGTTGGTATCGTAAAGAGGGACCAGGTGATTCAATCAGAGGGTTTGGGGTTAATAGAAGGAGAAATTTGTATTTTGGAAACATTATTTGTACCAGAACTGACTAAAAACTTGTTATCGGTAAATGCCATAACAGAAAAGGAAGATGAAGTCACATTTCAGAACAAGAAGGTGAAGAAAATGTCTACTATACTCAGTAGACATCATCAACACGTAGCAAAAAGAAGAACCTTATTGTGTAAATACTACTAACTTAGACGATTGGCATAGGAAATTGGGACATCTCAGTTTGGAAAATATGAAAAAACTACAGAAAATAAGTAAGGGACTTAACCCCAAACAAAAGGATTATGACAAGTTTAAAAACAATGTTTGCGAGATGTGTTTAAAGGCAAAACATGCAAGAAATCCATTTAACGAAACAAGATTTGTGGACCTACCGATCCTGCTACCTTTGACGGAATGAACTATTTTATTACATTTTTAGATGATTATACTCATTTCACAACAGTTTACTTATTGAAAGGCAAGTTTGAGGCTGTAGATGCGATCAAGAACTACATAAGTGAAGCTGAAAACAGGTGGGGTCTAAAAACTCATAAAATAAGATGAGACAATGAACAAGAATACGTAAACTGAATTGGATAAAGAAAAAAGGTATAGTTTTGGACTGTACAATTCCGTACACACCACAACTAAATGGAAAAGCAGAAACTAAACCAAACAATACTGAAGAGAGCAAGATCTCTTATCTTTGAAGCAAAAGTAAGGAAGGAATTATAGGGAGAAGCAGTGAGAGCTTACTTAATAAATAAATCACCAACAACAAATAAACGAAAAACACCATATGGAATGTGGACAAATAATTACACACCAATTTTTGTAATTCCTGCTAAACTAGACGAACGAAGTAGAAAATATACAATATTCGTTGAATACGCACCAAATGGGTACAGATTGTTTGATAATGATCGTTGTGTCTAGGGATGTAAAGTTCGAAAATAGACGAAAATGGATACTAAAGAACGGAGACGATTGACAGAAGAGGAATTAAAATCTGAAGAAGGCAAATCTGACACAGAATTTAAGGAAGAGAAAGACGAAGAAAAAAATATTAAACAGGAAGAAGAAAATAGTATATCAAAAGAGGAAAACATACGAGAGGAATCGGAAAGTAATGAAAATGTTATAGAAGAAAAGAACGAAAAGACACCAAAGAAATAGAAGATCACCAGAAAAATTAAAATATTATGTTTATTTGACTTTTGAAGAAGCAACCCAAGGGAAAGATAAGGAAAACTGGAAAAAAGCCATAGAGGAAGAGAAAACATCTTTAAAGGAAAACAAAGTTTGGACATTTGTCGAAAGAAAGCGACAATGCTAGATTAGTGGTTAGAGGATCCAAACAAAAGTTTGCAGAAGATTTTGAAGAGACATACGGTCTGGTAATTGGAAACAATGCTATAAGAATGATTTTTACAATAGCTGCACAAAAAAACGACCAAATAATAAAGTTCGACATAAACACGGCATTTTTATATGGATAGTTAACCGAAGATACATACATGGAAGTACCTCAAGGGTACAAACATGACAATAAAGTCTGCAAGGTAAATCCTGCGTTATATGGACTGAAATAAGCACCATTGAAATGGAATGAAAGACTGACAAATTTCCTAAAAAGTGTTGGTTTAGAAACAATTAAAACAGAAAGGTGTATTTTTAAAACGAAAGACGGTACAGTAATATTAATAATATACGTGGATGACGGGTTATTAATACGACAAGACATAAATAAAATTAAAGTGATACTTAAAAAATGTAGTGAAGAATTTAAAATTAAAATAGGGAAATATCCAAAGTCATTCTTAAACGAAAAGATATTGTTTTTGTACCAAAATGTGACTGAAATATTAAATAAATACAACATGACCGAGACGCGAATAACAAAAATTCCTTTAAGTTAAAGTGACGTAAACGAAAAACAAAATGAAAAAGACATGAATGAACAAGAAAGCTATCCGTATCGTGAAATAGTTGGAAGTTTAATCCGTGAAATTAAATATGATGTAAATACAAAGTGTGACGAATAAACCGTGTATAGTAACTCTGATTTTGCAGGTGATATTAACTCTAGGAGAAGTACAACTGGATATATAATATTTTTCAATGGAGGACCTGTTAGCTGGGCTACTCGAAAACAGCCAATGAACAGCACTGTCAACTACCGAGGCAGAATAAATTTCAGCAGCAGAGTGTTGCAAAGAACTAATTTATTTAAAAACTTTCTTAAAGGAACTGTTAAACTTAGACATTAAGGCAACATTGAAAGTAAACAAGGGAAGTGCCATTACTGTTGCTAGAAATGGCATTATAAATTGGAAAAGTAACCATATAGATGTTTGTTATCATTTTATAAATTAAAAAGTTAACTAGGGTATAATGAATATAGAATATATAAGTGCAGAAAAACAAATAGTTGATGTTTTTACTAAACCGCTTGATTTTGTTAAGTTCAAGTCCTTTATTGATTCGTTTAAGTATGATTCAAATGATGTAAATGAAAAAACATATTTTCTTATTTAAGGGGAGGATGTTGGAAGGAATAAAATACTTTAATACGAGAATGTTATTAAACTATTTTTCTAAACTACAGCCAGTGTTCACTAAATTAAAAGTAAAACCCAAAGTACCACCATATTACACCTAGATACAGCAAATATAATCAGTGTTAAAGAAGTGTCCTTATGTCCTACTTATGCATTGAAGTCCCTTGTAGCAATTGTAACGTCGCGCTTTATAACTGTTAGCGTCAAATTGGCGTGTAAACCGTCAAATACGTCTAACGTATAACCTATATAGAGAATAAAAAATTTTCTAACGATGGCAGTAGCTTTGGTAGTAGTCCATTACTATGGAAATAGACATGTTACACGTAAATTTTGGCACTAACAGTCAAATCACGCCCCTGCGTAGTTACTGCCATAGCAGTCGACAGCTACGTGTAACGTCACCTTTACTTTATATCGCTTGCAAATTAAGCGTTTGGTACAAACTTCGAAGTCGAATTTTTTCATATCTATATAATATAAAACCTTGTAAACGTCTCAAGGGCCTCACTTGAGATTGTCCGTCATTTCATACCATTCCCGTCTCTTTATCCTTATCGACACGTGTTAAATGCAGACAGTAAACAATTATTAACTGATGCATTGATTTTATCTCATTTTAAGCACTGTGACTCGGTCTATGGTCTCTGCTTAACTAAAGAGCAGCAAAGAAGGGTGTAGTATATCCAAAATAGTTGATAGGATGTGCTAGAATATGCATAATAGGATGACTCTACATAGAGGAGTAATTTATTTCAAAATCTTAAAGACAAAATTCCTGTTTATTTAAGTAATAAAATAACCTATCGTACTGATGTACATAATGTCAATATTCGCAGAAAAGATGCACTTGCGGTGCCCCGTCACACGTTGACTGCTTTTCGGAGTTCATTTCCTCACCCATTAAAAGTGTTAAAAGTGTCAAATTTAAAAAATTAAATACAGACGGTATATATGTGAGCGACAGACGAGATCGAATTAGTTTTTCTTTTTATACTTAGTTATATAATTTTTTGCGCTGGTACGAATTATTTGTAGTGGTACATAGGAGTCAGGGGAAGAGCAGGCCTCACCACCAAGGTGTTGCCTGACCTGGCAATCTAATTAACCTTCTTATTTTTCTTTATTATGTAAAGTAATTTATATGTGAAAGATTTTTGAGGGTTAATAAATTGCATTATTTTTACTATTTCTTTTTTTATACTTACTTTAATATTAAACAAAAGCTTTAAGTAGTTTCTCAGTATTTTCCAATTATTTAATTTGTACACTTAACTCTGCTAACCATGCCTAGAGAAGAACCTCTCACCCTTCATCGTTGATCGATTATATTCTTTAGAATATCTTGTCCTCAATTCTTTCGCCCATCATCCTTGTCGCCGCATCGCAGTCCATGTGTGATGTTCTGGTGTCGCAAATGCAGTATTCTTCCAATACTTTCCAGCTCTCTATATGATCTTAAATGTTAGATCGTGATGTAACGTTGGCTTTTGACGCCAGGACTAAGTTGCGACCTTTTGAATCTATTTAGCTCTCCATTTGCTTATTCTATTTGAATATTTTTGCTCTGAAATCACAAGCGACAACAATCCTTCCGTTTCCCATATTACATTTTCCAATAGATTTCGTTTTCCCTAGAACTCCGAAATTATTTTCTTCGGTATGAAGTAGCAGGAGACGTAGTAACCTGAAGGATTAGAAACTCTTCTGTTAAGATTGCCATTCTTTATTCAAAAAAATAAAGAATTATAAAACTAAGGGTGACAAGACACTGATATAAGCTGGATACTAGATAAAGATTATAACATTAATCTTATTAATAAAACTGAATAAAAATTTAGATTTTTATATTAAGTAGAACGGTACATTATACCCTAAATTAACGAGAATTATCTGTAACATTAATATATATTTAATAATAACACGTATCTGATAGAACTTAATTACTTCATCAATTATATCAATTTAAACATATATAACTACTCTCTATTATTCTGTTTATGATTTGAATTCTTGCGATACTGTAATATTTATAACTAAAATTAATTGAAATGTAATTAAATTTTTAATCTATTTTAATTAAACTAATTGTGTTTGATTTTATTAGATTATAAACATGATAGCTGGTTTAGCACAATGACATAGGAATATAATATAAACCATGCTACTGATGGTGCATTAATAATAGATAATTCCCACAAATTGACGTTAAACACCAGAAACCACATTGTAACAGAAATTTTCCAAACTAAACCAGCTTATTTTGATGAAAACTGAGCGACTCAAAATATGTAAATGATTACATTTAAAAACATGCATGTATTAAGATAATTCTTTATTATTTTTGTTTAAAATATAAAACATGAATTAATCAAAAATATTTACGCAACTTTTGAACATTACTCATCTTCGGTGGGTTTATGTTCTTCAATGAATTTCAGTGCACGAGCAATGATTGGAGATGGTTGTGGAGGAATCGGAAGAACATCTCCTTGCGCTTGAAAACCATTTTCGTTCGCAATGTATTCGATTTTAACCGGTGTACCATCAGGGGCTGTATAACTATAAGACCCAATTACTTCTTGAACTTGCTTCTCAATTTTATCATCCACTTGATCTGGAATCGTTTTCAACACGGCACTTTGTTCTACGGTGATGCCATTTCCGGTTTCAAAATTATTGGTGAAGGTTCCATCGAAGCCGCTGTCGGTTAATTGGCTTACAATTGGAATTGGTTCTTCTGGAGAAGTATTCTTGCCATATTTTTGGTTTTCTGGTAGTGGAATTGAAAGAGCAATTCCAGAAAGAGCTAACACAAAAACCTGAAAAGAAAATGGTTAACGACAAAGTAAAATGAAGAAAGAGATGTTACCAGGGTCTTCATTGTGGTATGAATGAATTTCTTCAGATCTACTGATGATGAACTTGGAGTCGTTTCGGTCTTTATATACGATATCAAGAGATGTGCAAAAAATAAACTTGAACAATAAAAAACATTAAGAATAAAAAAATTACTTGAAAGGATGGAAGGTACAAAAATTAATATTAATGATATGACATTACCATCGAATTTCTGCATACTATTTCCTATCATCATTAAAAACACGTCTGCAGTTAATAATTTTTTTTTGTAACTGTTGTTTATCACTTTTTAAATTTGGATTCTTTTTAAACCCGAACAAAATCTTTATGGCACTTTAAGAAAAATGTCAAGGTTGAATCAAAATTGTTTTCGTTATTTTTTAAATTCTCTTCACGAATAAAAAATAAACCATTAAAACAGACTAAAAAAAAAAGAGAAAACAAAAAATTTTTACTTCATTTTCTAGTGACAAGTAATGGTATTGCTTGACAAGACTTTTCGTCTTTTATTATCATTTTTTTCGTAGCCAGAAAGGGCATCTGCCTAAGAAAAAATAGCCTCTTCTCAGCTGTTAATAAAGAAAACTTTCCGCTCTAAACGGAATTAGTCCCACGGGCGGCTTTAGGTGATATTGCCCCGACAAGATTTAAAACGGTGACCTCGGGACAGGGGCCCATTCAAAAAGTTTCATTTGCGGGCGAAATTATGCCGCCAAGTTTTAGTCTTTCACGTGAGCCACAGCATTGTTACCCTCAGCCCAACTTCAGAACCGGAAATATAACACCGGCTATACTCCGAGTTTTCTTTCCGAGCCTCGTAAATATTTATGTCCAACTTTAAATTAAATCCACCTTCTAATTGTTCTTTATAAAATTATATCGACCCACATTATTGTTTATTCAATGTAATTATTTTTTAACCTGTAAAATTTATAGAACCCGAAATAAGAAATTAAAATGAGGTACCTAAAAAATATAAATTAAAACACTTCAGTTCATATTACCATTTACATTTATCTTATTCGAAGCAAAATAATAGAAAGTTCACTTATCATCAGTTTTCCTAAGAGGTCTTTTATTGCTTTCAATCATTTCTCAATCTCATTTGATGATTCATCTTATGAGTCATTAAACAAGTCTACACTTAACAAATAAGTTTTGAATATCTATTCACAACCACAAAAAATAAACCTTTAAGCTTCAATGTTTTATTTGTTTCGGATGGAAAGCGAATCAAGAACGACAGATGGACTTAGATTGTGCCGTGATAGCTTTACTTTATAAGTTTATCTAATGCTAAAGCGTCAAATCTTCATTTTTCAATCAAAACCGTTTGCGCTACAGTTTTTCATCTTTTGAAAAATATGTTTAGAAAGTCTTTCCAGGGTTAAGTGCTTCCCGGCGGTATTCCTCAGAAGAACCCATCTTCTGCAGGCTCCAAACCCCTTGCGTGGGCGACAATGCGTCGGAGGTGTTAAAACGATCGTAACTGAGTGACTTTAATTTATTACAATAGAACACGTTCTGTGACACATAAAAAATTGAGAAATTGTTGCTTAGCCCTACCAAAAACTTAACATGCCAAACTCTTCTGCACACAGCTCTCTGTATGTACTTGCATTAGTGGAAAATTTTTTATGATATTAACAGAAACCTTGTCAACACTGAAATAAAGCATTACACATACTCAAAAGTTGGTATTGATTTGATGTCCAAAAACAAATATGATGGGCCGGCTTGGGGGGGGACGTACTGCTGTTGATATTGTAACAGAACAGACGTTGGGCGCTATGTTGATTCGGAATTTCGGGGTGTAAAATGACAATACCGTTGTGTCTTAAATAAAATAATAAAGATTGTATTGTGTTCAGATATAAATAAATTTTAAATAAATATAAATAACTAAAAAACGTTACAATTTGTGTCAGGTGTGGGTGGTGGTCGTTACCTTGGTCGGTCTTCACGCTCTCAGAATTCCAGTGGTCATCTACGACTGTTGTCCTGTAAACTTGAGCTTCCTTCCATTCTGTTCGTTGGCAATACTTGCAGTCTACAGGATATGGCCTTCTTGATAGGGTATCAGCGTTGCAATGTACTCGGCCCGATCGGTGCTCTATATCAGAGTCGAACTCTTGGAGTCTCTCAATCCATCTCGCAATCTGACCACTGGGATGACGGAGGCTGACAGTCGCCCCGTCGTATCATCAGCTCCCGCGGCAACAAGCACCAAGAGCGTAAAAAGAGCGCCAGGAGTGAAACCCGGCCGAAGTACAATTTCCACACGTGCCGGGGTGTCCAGCAGGGGGCGTCGTGCTGGTGTTCGGTCAGCACCACGGGAAAGTGGAGGAAGAGGAAAGTCCTCGACTCCTGTCTGAGGCTCGAGAGGGCGCGCTGGAATGAGAGAGGCCGGTGGGATGGCTGCTCCATCCCAAGCGAGAGGTAAGTAGGGGAAACTGTACTCCGCTCAATGGATAAGTCTATTAACTGTTTATAGGTAAACCAGCAGCACGCTAGGGTGACTACGGCTGTCCATAGCAGAACCTGGATGCTTAACATTAATGCTTTCTTAATCTCATAGCGACCGCGATTGTGTGGCTGCAGTTCTGAAAATCCAAGGTGAGAAGGACTGGACAGAAATTGTCATCTGCTCGGCACACTTCTCCGGAACGGATAGTGATCTTCCCCCGGCCGCTGTGCGAGACATAATTGCCTACAGCCGGAGGAATAACCTACAAGTGGCTGTTGGAAGTGACGTCAATGCGCACCACACAATGTGGGCAAGCACCAACACAAATGAAAGAGAGGAGTTGCTTTTTGCCTACCTATTATGGGAGCGGCTTACTGTTAATAATGTAGGCGCCAAACCAACCTTTGTTGCCAGACATAGAGCAGAGGTACTTGACATTACGTTCAGATCAATTATATTAAGCTCCTAGATAATCTCTTGGAGGGTATCCTCTGAACCGTCGTGTTCAGATCATAGACATATTCAATTTAAAATCGACCTAGGGATGAAATCCGACTGTACGTACCGTAATCCCCGTAGCACTAATAGGGATCCGTTTAAGAGTTGCCTTGCAGATAACTTAACTAGCGTCACCGCTACCGTTAGGAACTGTGATCAGATTGAAATACCCACGGAGCAGCTCTCTGTGGCAATTCGTTCTGCCTATCATAGTAGCAGTCCACTGAAGGTGAAAAGTAATAATCGGAGCACACCCTGGTGGAACGAATCTCTTAGCTCCGAAAGACAAGAGGTCCGGAGGCTTTTTAACTGGGCCAAGACATTAGGTGAATGGGAGAAATATAAACAAGCTCTAACGAATTACACCAAAAATATACGTAAGGCAAAAAGAGAGTCTTGGAGGAGGTTCTGTGAGGTAGTGAAAGACACACCCAGCAGTGCAAGAATTCACAAGATTCTCGCTAGAGATCCGGCACTTCCCCTGGGCCAACTTAAACGGCCTGACGGTAGTTTTACGGACTCTAGTAGAGCCACGTTAGAGCTTCTCATGCAGACTCAGGTTCCAGGAAATTTGATGATCAGGGTTGATAATGCCACAGCGGGCTATTCCTGCAAGGCAAAGCGCCCCTCAAATACGGATTGGAGTATGGCTAGAAAAGTCGTCACTTGCACATCCGTCGACCAGGCGATTCAAACGTTTAAGCCGTTCAAATCGCCTGGAGAAGACAACGTCTTTCTTGCTTTGCTACAGCAAGGAAAGTCACTGTTGTTGCCTATTTTGGTAAAAATTTTCAGAGCGAGTGTCGCCTGGAAATAAGTACCGGCAGAAAGAACTAAGGTAAGGGTAGCCTTTCGACCCATCAGCCTAACGTCATTTCTGTTGAAAACCCTTGAAAAAGTTCCATACGGATCCGTACGGTGCCATTGGTATCTGGTCCACTGAGTCGCCACCAGTATGCTTATCAAGCGGGAAAATCTACACAACTTAGTTGGTAGAGTATCCAGGACGTTGCAGGATAAAGAAATCTTGGTTTGTGCGTTTCTGGATACAAAAGGAGCGTTCAACAACGCAATACCACAATCTCTTGAAAGAGCTGCTGTTAACAGGGGAGTGGAAGCAACTAAAGCGGGTTGGATCCGCAATATACTTGATAGTAGAATAGTTTCTACTTTACTCCACGGTGATACGATAAGCTTCAGGCTGGGAGGTGGCTGTCCGCAGGGAGGGGTGTTCTCTCCCCTGCTTTGATCCCTCCTGCTTGACGATCTGATTGCGATAGTGGAAGCCGTTAGTGTAGAAATACAAGCTTACGCTGATGACATTGTCGTTATGGTCAAAATAACTTGTTTGTCGAGGATATCTAAAGTCTTCCAGGTGACCCTAGATACCATTTGAGCTTAGTGTAAGGGAGAGAACCTCTCGATAAACCCGCAAAAGACAATTGTTGTACCCTTCACCAGGAAACGAATGTTGGATGGACTAATCCGTCCAACTAGCCAAGGTGAAGACATTCCTTTCTCTAAGGAAGTCAAATATCTAGGAGTAATCCTAGACAAAACCTTGTCATGGACTGGCCATTTGCAGGGAGTTTTGCACAAAGCTACAGTATCCTTGTGGACTTGTCACAGTCTTTGTGGAAAAAATTGGGGTCTTATCCCTGAAAGACTCACTATCAGTGATTAACTGCCTAAGCGGCAATCCTGGATCGAAAATGAAAATTCTCTGGTTCAGGCAGATATTTGCATATTCACAGATGGATCAAAAACGCCGGAAGGGGTCGGAGCAGGAGTATATTGCCAGACACCTACAATTAAGCAAGCTTACAGCCTGGGTACGTACTGTACTGTATTCCAGACGGAAGTATTTTTTTTATTCTGTCGTGTGTCGCCGATAACACGGTTTTCACTTTTGACATGAACATTTACAAACAAACCTTTGGTGTTCCCATGGAATCACCGATTTCACCCGTCCTAACCCTAATAACTATGGATTACATATATCCTAATAACTATGGATTACATATATCCTATGATATATCCTACGATATATCCTACATATATCATATGGACAAAGTTATACCAAGTTTGGGTTACCAACATGATTTTATAAGAAAATACGTTGACGATATCATCCTCGCGGTTCCGGTTGATAAAGTTGATGACATCTTCTGACATCAACCAAATTTAATAATTACAACTCCAACATTCAATTTACAATAGAAAGGAAAAACGAAGGTGGTTGGGTACCATTCTCGGACACTAAGGTGATTTGAAACAAAGATAATGTCATAGAATTCGATTGGTATACCAAACCGACTTTCTCGGGGAGATACATTAATTTTCATTCTTTACACAAAACTAAACATAAAAATAACACCGTACTTGCTGAATGAAAACACGAATAGAACGAATATGCAACAAAACTATTAAATAAGATCTTGTTTTCTATGCTGGATTTTAGGAATGTCACCCAATTGGTTCAGAATGACGACCCGATAAAATACACTAAATTACGTTATATTCCCAAATTAAAAGAAAAATTGATAAAAATTTTGAAAGACACCAGTAATATAAACATTAAAATTGTTGAACACTACCCGAATACAGTTAACAAAATTTTCACTAAAACTAAGGATAGAGAAGACATGTTTACTTCTGGAGTTGTGTACAAAGTGCCTTGTAACGATTGTGATAGATGTTATATTGATCAGACGGTTCAGTGGTTGAAAACTAGGTTGAGACAACACAAAAATGATATAAGAACAGGAAAAAGAGCGTGTGCGTTGGCACAACATAGTCTTGATAACGAGCATCAGTTTAACTTTAACGAAACACGAATACTGGACATAGAACGGAATTATTACAACAGACTATTCCTAGAAATGTATCATATAAATAACAACAAAACAGTTAACTTTAGAACGGATATAAACAACCTAAGCAACATCTATTCTTACATTTTCGCTGTTACAAAAAAATTGTAATTTCTGGTTGAAATTGTTTTTAGTTTTTCAAAAATTATTGTATTTCGTGTTAATTAATTAAATCCGTAGGCGGAAGTACACGCGTGTGTCACTCGAATTTTATTGTGTATTTCTTGTTTTTGGTATTTCCCGTAAGAACATTGATATTTTAATCACTTATGTCCCCGTTGTCGAACAAACAACATGTGGTGTCGGACAGGTTCTCTTTGTATAAGTTGTCTTAAGAGGATAACCTATTAGCGAAAACAACGAATACCATTTTATTCAGCCATCGTTTAAAATTTTTGTATGTTTGTTACATCAAAATTTCTATTTTTTTATATGGTTTTTAGTGATGCATTTAGTTTTTTCAAAAAATGTCGCGTAACGTTTTTAAAATCACGTTTTAAAAAATTTTTAAAAACGGAATGCATCACCAGGTAGTGAAATGTAAAGTAAATCATATTTAAAGAGTTCAATTTTTTTATTAAATGCAGCAAATTTAAATAAAATGGGTTTAAAACGTTTAGTCGGTTTTGATTGCTTTCGGAGTATAAATACAGCAACATCGCAAATATTGCTCCGTCCCAAACATTGCCCGAGACATAGTGGAGCTCGGTATTCTCGGTAACCGAGACGTCGGCGTAGTGTCTCCCAAAAAAAACAAACCTGAAGCGATTAATGTTTTCGGATAGATCAAAAAATGTTTATATCACTAATTTAAATTTAAACATTTAATTTACGTAGAATGCAAAACAATGTTTAAGTGTGGCAATAAATTTTTAATAATGAGAATATTTGCACAATTATCTGATCATTTACTATTAGATTAGTTATTAAAATAAATACAAAATAAAAATGTAAAGAATATCACCAAAGGTATATTTTAAAATAAATAATACAACATAAATAATAAAAAAATATATAACTCATTAAAAACTTAAAATTTTCTTAATAAACAATTTTTGCATTTTTTCAAAAATTTTCTGATATAAGGGTACTAAAATTTTATATCATCGTAAAGAGAAAAACAATCTCTATCAAATGAGCCTAACAAAAGGGTACATTGCCATTTAAAAAAATTCAAGCGTTATTCGTTGCTCATTTGTTTTCTGAAATAAAAACAATTGAATGCTGTCTCATTATGGTAAATGAAATATTAAACAACTTTTGTATAAAATGTTTTTTTATAAAGTCAACATTTACCGAGATATATACTATATTCCATAAATAATGGGCACCCTGTATAAAAATATATGGTGGTTCTGTAAGTGATGGCATAATTTCAACCACATATACTGCTAGAGCAAAAATTATGACAACTAGTGTAAACATTTTTAATCTTTAAATACAGGGAGATTTATTAGCTCACCATTAAACTTTAACATATGATCCTATTTCAATTATTTACGAAATTATAACACTTTAAAGTTTTCTGCAGTGAATTTATTAATAGTCAGTAAAATCAAACATTCAACAAAAACAAACTGGTCATTGTAATATGTCAGTTTGCTGTAAGGTTTAATTATTACATACAAGAAGTAACTCAAAATCGACGCTTATAGCACTGAAGAGTATGCTGATATAATTTTTGTGTATGGTTTTTGCAATTGAAATGCTCGACAATCAGTACCAGAATATCAAGAAAGATTTCCACAGCGTCATTTGCCATATTATTCAGTTTTTAGCGATTCTTTCAGAAGACTTCGAGAAACAGGTAATCCTATTCGACCGCATGTAGTTAATGTAGAGGACGAAGAAGTTGCAATTAATGCTGTCATTGATAATCCTTATATCAGCACTCGAAGTATAGCACACAACATACATGTAAGTCAAAATTTTGCATGGCGCGTATTAAACCGCCAAGTCCTTCATCCGTATCGTAAACAGAACGTTCAAGCTCTACAGCCAGGAGATAATCAGCAACAGTTAGTATTTTGTGAATGGTTATTGCAGTCACATGCCCAAATGTTCTCTGGACAGATGAATCATGTTTTACACGAGATGGTATAAATAATTACCATAATGAACATATCTGTTCATTACAAAATCCCCATGCGATTAGACTAAGAAAATTTCAACAACGTTTCAGCATCAACGTTTGGGGTGGAATATTAAACAACAATTTACTTGGTTTGCATGTACTTGATGGACGCTTGAACGCTGTAAATTACAGATTTTTTTGAACATTACACTTTTTGATTTACTTGAAGATATACCTCTTAATGTAATTCAAAATATGTGGTACCAGCACAATGGTGCCCACCTCATCGCGGAAGAGTAGTTGTCGAGTGGTTAAATCAATATTTTCCAAACAAGTGGATTGGTAATAATGGTCCATTTGCTTGGCCACTTAGATCCCCCGACCTTAATCCATTGGATTTCTACTTATGGGGTCATATGAAAGAAATTGTGTATCAAGTGGAAATCAACACACGAGAACAGTTATTAAACAGAATACAAATGGCTGCTACTGAAACAAGAAATCAACCAGACATTTTAATTCGGCTGAAGAACTCTTTAATTCGTCATTGTGAAGCATGTATTCCTCCTTCAGAAGGAGGCTATTTTGAACAGTATTTGTAATATTTGTGTTTTAAAAAAAAATGTAGCAGTTAATTATGATATAAAAATTAAAACTTTAAAGTGTTACGTTAACAAGTTAATTAACTTTTTTTTTTGTAATTGGATTAGCTATCATATGACAAAGTTTGATGGTGAGCTGATAATCACCCTGTATAAATCAATAAATGGCTAAGGTATAGATTACCTTCAATAATTTCAATGATTTGTCATATACAGATAAAATTTGGTATACTGTGCAATTTTATAATGAGGAAACTGATAAGATCGGCATCCACCAACATCAATTTTCGAGAAAATATATAATTTTAACTAACAATCGATAATAATGAAATACTAGTAATAACAGCTATGTTCTAAATGCGGCCCCGACTTGTATTCAAATGCATTCAACTAATTGTAAGAATAAAATCAACGTCGCTGATTGTCGGGGAATTACCCGACAATCGAACAGTCCTAGTCGCCATCGGCCTGGCGCACCAGCCCGGCCCAGCCCGATCGAGTACGCATGGAGCGGTGTTGCCGCATTAGGCGTGTTCACGAGCGAATCTCGTTTCGAATTTTTTGCCAGCTAGGTAGGCCTCTTAAGGGGGTATGCCACCTTTGAAATGAAAAAAAATCGATTTTTTTTGCTTAAAAGTGTTCTCTATATTGTCTAGAATGAGAATCCATTGACAGAAAACATTTGCGGAATGTTTTTCTGCGTAAAAAATTGATTTTTGTAACACACCTCACCGGAAATTCTAAGATTTCTTTAACCACGTTTTGTTTCATTTAGTAAGTATCAGTATTAGTAAGTTTCATTTAGTAAGAGTATCCATTGTATATGCAGGTATTTTGACCTTGTTGTACAAAAAAGTTAAAAAAAACATAAAATATAATTTTTCAAAAACGCTATTGAAGGCAAAATGGAAGTGGACTCCGTCGTAGAGATGTTTCAACGATCCGAAGAAAAACATAATTTGAAGTACAGTTTTTACGTAGGAGACGGAGACAGCAAAACCTTCAAAGGTATTATGGACGCTCAGCCCTATGACAGTCTAATAGTAACCAAAAAAGGATGCGTCGATCACGTTCAGAAACGAATGGGCACACGAAATCTAAAAAGAAACACCCTCGGATTAGGAGGCAAAGTAAAATTAACAGGAAAATTAATTGATGAACTTTCCTTATATTACGGATTGGCTATTCACAGAAATTGCGATTCCGTGAAGGACATGAAAAAAGAGATCTGGGCTACTTTGTATCATAAAATTTCAACAGATGAAACTCCAAAGCATGAAAATTGTCCAGTTGGTGCTGACTCGTGGTGTTCCTGGCAAAAAGCGTACGCTTTGTCAGAAATCGATGAGTACACTCACAAGCCAGCAATCGGCAATGATGTTTTCAACGCAGTGAAACCTGTGTACGAAGAACTATCAAGGGAAGATCTTTTGACAAGATGTTTACGGGGATATACGCAAAACAGCAATGAAAGTTACAACTCCGCGTTATGGTGAATCGCACCAAAAACAAAGTGGCAAGAAGGTGGTTGACATTGCGTCTGATATAGCTGCTTGCAATTTTAATGACGGTCTTACAAGCATTATGGAAATAATGCAAGCAATGAAATTAACAACCGGAAGATGGTGCTTCGACTTGTGTCATGAAACGAATTTAAATCGCACTGAGGCTAAAGGTTAAAGAAGCTCGTGGAAGCCTACTGTCAGACAGAAAAGCTGCAGAAGATGAAAATAAGCTTCAGGACGGACAGCTGTATGGTGCAGGAATCGCTGATTAGATGTATCTAGAAAAAATATACAATTTTTTACATTCGAAAACTTTAAAGGTGTCTTCTGGAAACAACATTTTTCAAATCTGTGCACACGATAACTTCCACATTTTTCAACGGATTTTCAAGATATTTTTTTTCAAAAGTTTGTATTATCTTATTCTAGGTAAGTACGTAGCCGTTTTTCGATATGTCTCAGATTCTCTGTTTTACAACCATTTTTATGTAGGTTTTTTTATCGATAAATACATTTCTTGTAAAATCGTCACCATTTCGTCAAAAATGAATATTTTTTAAAAATCCTACGTAGTTCCCTAGTTTTTGAGTTTACTAAAGTAATCGTATTCAAGTTTTAATTATTCGACTTACGCGTTAGGAGAAATCCTGCGCACAGTTTGACCTTGCACAATTTGCAAGCCTAACATTACCGATATGTAGCGGGTGCAATTTTAATAACTGTTAATAAATAAAATATGTATTTAAAACTAGAAAAGTGGCTTATTCACACCCTGCAACCCGTTTTTAGAAAACTTCTTTCGTCTGATTACAAAAAAATTTTAAAAATACCTATTATTTGTCGGATCTTCAAGGTGGCATATCCCCTTAATTGACTAAGTATTATTTTACTCTATTTGACTTTAAACATAATTTTTAATTGTTAATTCGTTGTAGAACCAAATCATCCTGAAGAATCATCCGCAGTTGCGGATATCCGTTATATCACTAGTTGTAGTTTTACCAGAAAGACACCTGAATGTTTAATGAAGTGCGAACCAACATTTAAAAATTTTTAAATTTTGTGTACAGGTATCCCAATTTCGATGTCCACATAGGCTATCTCCGAAACTAAAAGAGATAGAAAAAAAGTAGCTTACATGTCATGATCTCTTTTTTCGAGAAAATGCTAATGCCGAAAACTCCGAACAGCTATCGTCTTTTGTTTTCGCCCTATCGGCAAAAACAAAATATTTTGCGAAAACGACAATCGCGAATATCTCACTTATTATTATATGGGCAACTTTTTACGAAGAATTCAGTGGCGTAGGTAGAATTTTTTTCGCATCATTTATTTTCGAGATTTTAGACGTAACTTTATTTTTTTAAATGGAAACCATAGTTGGCTATGACCTAAAATAATTTGTTATTTTCTTCTGATAACAAATATATATAGTTTGTAGGGTATGTTTCTTATAGTTATTGAATAATTAATAAAAAATCATTTTGTTCTATCTAAAACTAATGTATGTATTTAAAAGTTAATGTTGCTATGGTGATAACAATACATACGTTACATAAGTCTCAAATGATATATTTTCAATATGAAGGAGCACCAGCACATAATGCCAGAGTTGTTAGTAAATTTTTAAATACTACTACAAACTTTGGCAGTCATTGGAAATAATGAGCACGTTCAGCCGGTGTCAACTGTTGAGTTGCTATATTAGCAGTCGCGGCTGAACGATACGCTAAGTCAGCGCTGTTACGCAGCAGTTTAGTAAATATCTCAGCGTAAGTAATCTGCGCTTAGTTTGTCAGCGGTTGTGAAATTCTAGGTTAGGATTAATGTTTTTTGTTTCTCCCCTTTAATTTTGAAAACTGGCAGAACTGTATAAAATGAAAGGAGCCTTAAAACCAACATCATCATCCATTATCTCTTGTAATAACACAAAATTTTCAAAAATATTATTGTTGGCCATAGTTTTAGGTTACGCTGAACTGCTAATTCTCAATTGCTTGTTCAGCCAGAAATGTTCAAAAACTTAGATTTCTTTTTTTTTTTAGTGCTATTAATGAAATCGGAACCCTACATTTTTGCATTTAACACGAAAACGGTGACTTTTATCAATATTATCTAAGAGTAATAAAAGTTTCTAAATTAAATTTGCTATTAGAAACTGCAAACATAAATGTACGGTTATGATAGAATAAAAAAGTTCTGAACAAACAAACTTTAGGAACATTCTGTATAGCATGGTTCCCGATGACCGATCCAATTCATAAATTGCCTGATCATAAACTTTTATGGCCTGTATCTTTGAAATTTGACGACTTTTACTAATTTTTTTTTACATGAATCGTCATCATTTTCACTTTAGTATATATGGTTAAATTTGTTCCCCGAGTCACCGAAACACCCTGTATATTTGTTATCAGAAGAAAATAACAAATTATTTTAGGTCATAGCCAACTATGGTTTCCATTTAAAAAAATAAAGTTATGTCTCAAATCTCGAAAATAAAAGATGGGAAAAAAATTCTACCTACGCCACTGAATTCTTCGTAAAAAGTTGCCCATATAACGTTTCATTTATAATACTCCCTCTTTGATAATAAGTGAGATATTCGCGATTGTCGTTTTCGCAAAATTTTCAGTTTTTGCCGATAGGGCGAAAACAAAAGACGATAGCTGTTCGGAGTTTTCGGCATTAACATTTTCTCGAAAAACGAGATCATGACATGTAAGCTACTTTTTTTCTATCTCTTTTAGTTTCGGAGATAGCTTATGCGGACATCGAAATTGGGACATCCTGTACATAAAATATTTGTTACTTTAATGTAACTTAATGAAGTGATACTCATGAGTCTCACCACATAGCTTTTTTGCTCAAATGAATGTAATTATCTCAGTTTATAAGATTTGATATTAGAGGGACTCTTTTTTAGCACTTCTGAGAATGACCCTAATGATAACCTTAATTCCAATAAATTAACAAAAGCTGTTATGTTAATAACAAATATTGAATTAAAGAAAAGTAATTGTGTTTATTAAAGTTTTTATTTTAATAAAACTAAATAAAATATCTGGAATGTTATACAGTTTTATTTGTCAATGAACACATACACTTTTACTAATTTATGTACACATTTATAGTACAACATAGTTGAAACATCGCTTCTACAAAAACATGGCGATATACACAATAAAAACTTGGTAAGATTAACCTTATAAATAAAAAAGGTCATTTTATATCCTTTGTTTAACTAAAAAAAATATTAAATATATAAATTGGTTTTTATAAATACCAAGTTTTTTTAATTATACAGAAAAAAAAATAACATAAAATAACAAGAGCAAAACCTCTTTTTGTATACTTAGCACCTAAATTAAATTTCATACAGATTCAGTTTTATTCAAGAGAGTTTAACATCAACAATTGCTTCAGAACTTTAGTTTGAGAAGTCTCTCGTATTTCCCCGGCCAAAAACATTTCATCTACTACAGTATAAACTTTGTAAAAGTTAAAAACTAAATCCAGTTCGCATACATTGTGGAAGTATTCATTTAAAACTTCAACAAAATTATGAATCGCCTCTAAATAGCACAGGTTATTGTCGTTAACATCTACACAAATACAAAAGTATAAACCAGCGTATCTTCTATAGACGATCTTAAAGTTCCTAAACTAAAAATGTATCAAATCATTAATAAATTAAGATAAATTTAAAAAAAATTAATACAAACCTCGACGAAATTGGTATGTTTAGCATCCCGAACTGTTACCACAGCATGTACCTCCTCTATTAATTTTTGTTTCTCATCATCGTCGAAATTCATGTACCATTTCGCTAATCGAGTTTTTCCAGCTCGATTCTGTATTAAAATAAATCGAATCTACAACAAATATAGATTAAAAAGTGGGTGTATCACTATAACCTAACTTTTTATTAAACTTCAAAAAAAAATCTAATATCAATTTAAACTAAATCAATCTAGATTTAATTCGAAATAACACCAGAAATAAACGCAACCATACCATTCTTTTATTAAATTCTAAACTTAATAAATACTATACTATTATTATTAGCAAAAAAGCAATCTGTCAACTGTCAGATTTTAACTTATTGATTTTACAAGGTTCTTAAAACTAAAAGTCCCTAGATACATTATATTAATGCAAATAATTAATTATTTATTCAATTTTTTTGGTTAAAACAAATCAAATTATATCGATATTTAATGATAATTTAATATTTTATGTTTAAAATTTATTATTGTACATATTATTTTATGTGTGGTAGCACTGTTAAAAACAGTAAACAAATTTTTAGATAGGTTAGTTGTCATTAGTGTCAAATAACGAATCTGCATAATTTAAGCATAAAATGCCTCACGACCATAATTATAAAAGAAAATATTCAAAGCAACCTCAAGTGAAGCCTGAAACGTTAGATGAAGTGGAGCAAACACCCACAATGCAGTTATTTCGCCAATACGCTTCAGAATTGGACGATAAACACGATAGATATGAAAGAATTGTGAAAATGAGCAGAGATATTACAATAGAAAGCAAAAGAATAATATTTTTATTGCATAATGTCGGCGTTGATCTGGATTCTAAACGAGAACAAATACATAAAGAAGCCGAAACAAGATTAAATCAATTATTGTCTAAATTTAAAGCTATTGCTTTAGAATTGGAGGGACATGAACATTATTTGTATTTGAGAGCTTATGCTGCTGGGTTGGAGGAATATTTAGAAGCGTTATATTTCTACGAATATCAAACAACTAATAAACTTCCTTTTATAGAAGACATAACATCTAGATTCCATTTTTCGATTGAATCAGAAAATGAAAGAAAAGAATTAACTCTTTTAACTCCTATAGTTGAAATGTTACTTGGTATTGGTGATTTTACGGGGGAAATGATGAGAAAATGTATTAATAACCTTGGGAGTGGAAATTTGGAAAATTGTTTTAATTTATGTTCATTTGTGAGACAAATTTATGTGGGATTTATGGGTAAAATCTGACTAAATAAAAAGGAAGTGATTAAATAATTTAAAATTGATTTTTTTAGGTTTGAATTGGATTGGGCACAGTTTTATATCTAGGAAGTATCATACGCTGCGGGAGAGCTTGTATAAAATGGAATTGGTTTGTTACAACATTAAAGTGAGGGGTAGTGAAGTTCCTAAACATATGTTGGATGTCGGTTTAGCATCATATCCTAACTTAGATGATGATGAAGGATATTATTAAAATTATTATTAAGATTAATTTTGTTTCTTCACAAAATATATCTTCTTTTAATTTAACAATAATTGAATCAGCGAGTAGAAGAAGGGTCCATGTGCAGATTAATAAATTTTACAGGAGATAGAAAAAACTATTTATATCAAAAAGCAATGTTATCGTCTACAAAGAAGTTGGTCATATCGTTCCATAGAAATGTTCTATGGAGAAAAAAAATCAAAATTTGTTTTATAAAATGTCTTTCTTTTCAAAAATCTTTCATACACTTGGACTCTTTTTCCACTCGTTTCAGTTCTCATCTTTTTTATTATTATTTTTGATGTCTCACGGATAAATTGTTTATTTTGTTCCACAGAAATGTTTTGTAGTGAAACAAAATCTACATTTTTATTGTTTTGTAAAAATAAATACCATACATTTAATAAAAAAACTTTATTCTGTATTTTCAGTACTTGTAACTTTCCAAGACAATATGTAGTAGTAAAACTCCAAATCTTCACCCATGGAGTATTGCAAGACGTTCCTCAGGTCCTTAACTTTCTTTTCATTTAGAGGTATTTATCAGTAGTTGTAGTTTATCAATAAACTGGCAGACAGTTACAAAGCCTTCAGTGTTAGCATCAAAAATAAAATGATGGTATCTAGAAACGCTAAACATTTCTTTACTTTTCGTTTCAACAGACCTGCAAGTCTTCTTATAATATTTGGCCCACCAGTCTTTGTAATTGGTAATATCGTTAAAAGTGATTCTTTTTAATTGAAATTGTCTACTGATTCTGCATTTCAATATAATAATAATAATAATAACTTTATTCAGGCTTCATCAAGTACAAAGAAAACTTAAAAAAGAAAATATACATATACAAAGTTCACAGAACAGAAAAATAAAAAGGAAAATGATAAGTACAGTCATGTTCACGGGAAATGCACACTTAAGGTCAAGCGCTGTTGTGAGATCCGACATGCCGCTGACCGAGCGCACACGAAGCTCGTGGGCATTCGGCTCAGCCTGTTTAGCCAGCGGCATGTCGGATCTCACAACAGCGCTTGACCTTGAGTGTGCATTTCCCGTAAACATGACTGTACATGCCTAAGTAAAATAAAATACATTAAGCCTGAATTTAGGCGGAGTTCAGGTAACACCTGTTCTTCCACTCAAATCAAAAACAATATTAAACTAAAAAATTCAATGACAACCGAGCACCGCCATAGGCTAATGTCGAACATGTACAATAGTTAACCACACATACTATACTATACCGGGTGTCCTTCAAAAGTGGCTCACCCCCATATTTTTTTTATTATTAGTGATATAAGAAAACCATTTGGAATACATAATTAGGCCGTTAAAACAGGAAATCATTTTCTTTGTGCTTCCGGTTATACCGGAAGTGAGTACTAATTTCGCAATTTTTTTAAATCTATAAGTTTTTTTTCTTCAGTTGGGCAGACAGCATAATTTCACATAACTTTTACATGAAAAAATTTTCACGATCGCTTATAATTTTTGAAAAAAGAATTATTTTCATTGTTTTTTACCCTATTGTTTTAGTACCTTCGGAAAATGTATTACAACATTTGACGCATAGTAACTAGGTTAATAGTATAAACTACGTTATGTTCCTCGTGATTTACTATTTCTCGAGCAGTGATCACTGCTATGCTTTAGTCAGTGGTTCTTTTTTAATAATGGTGTAAATTAACAGTTGTATTAAATTAGTTTTAAAAGAAAAACTCCAAACAACAAGTAAATTTAATTCAATTATAAGGACAAAAAAACTAATTTTCTAAATTTTCAAAATAATAAAGATATACAGGGTGTTCCGGTGACTCGGGGAATAAAATTAACCTCATATACTAGAGCAAAAATGATGACGATTCGTGAAAAAAAATTATTATAAAAGTCTTTAAATGGTCAAGATATAGGCCATCAAAGTTCAGAAGTTTTAACACATTTTTCTAAATATTTTCAATACCATTTATGGCAGAGCGTTGAAATTTGGTACAGGGTAAACAAATATCAAGCAAAATCATTGAACCAATTTTGACTTTGATCGGGCGGCGGCAACCATGCTATACAGGCTGTCCCTAAAATTTGTTTGCTCAGAACTTTTTTGTTCGCTCGTAACCCTACATTTATTTTTGTACTTTTTAATAGAAAATTTATTTTAGAAACTATTATCACTCTTTGAAAATGTTGATAACATTTACTGTTTTCGAGTTATACGCGAAAATGTTAAGCTTTGATTTCAATCGTAACAAACAAAAAAAGGAAACATATTCCGTAAGATCTGAGTTGGCGATGACAATTCAAAAACGAACTGAGCTAATAACCATTATTTGCATACATTTCTAAGTGCAGACTTGGTTAAATCCAGTGTTAATTTATTTTAGTTGAATAAAAGAATGTAATTTCCAAAACAATAAATTTAATTTCCGGTTACAACAAACAAGAACATAACAAAAATTCTAACAAAAATATTAACAATAACAATAAAATTATAAACAAATAGTAATAAATAAAAAAGAACAAAAAAATACTAAAGCAGATGCACCCCTGATATCGCCGTCTTAAATTAAAGCGCACTCTGCGGAGAACATCGATTTCAGTTTGAAGTTGATCAAATGAATCAACAATTCGCAACCTCAGTTGATCAACTCGTTTTCGATCAACTGATTTAAACGCAGTAAATTAGCGATTTAACGCGTCCCCATAAATAAAAATCTACAGGTGTAAGATCCGGCGATCGGGTGCCCACTTATCGGTGCACCTACTCCTAGTCCAATCTACCGTCCCGGAAAACGTTCCCTCAGAAATTCTTGGACAGCTTGTGTGCTATGCACAGGAGCACCATTATGCATATACCATTTTGCTTGCCTTGTGTTTAAAGGACCGTCATCTAAAAAATCATCTAATTCTTCTAAATGTCGCCTGTATGTATGTCCATCCAGCCTTGATGGCAAGAAAACGGGTCCAATAATTACATCGCCCATAATGCCAGCCCAAACGTTAAGAGAAAATCTCCATGTAATTTCCAAGTTTTCTTAAATCTTGGATTTTCGTCCGCCCAACTATGTAAATTTCTCAAATTGAAGATTCCATCTTTAGAAAAAGTGGATTCATCTGTAAAAAGCACTTTTTCTTAAAACTGATCATCAATTTGGATTTTGTGCTGCATTATTTGGCAATATTGCAGTCGCAGTGGGTAATCAGCCAGTCGAACTTCCTGAACTTTGTAACAATGAAATGGATAAAGTTGTTGCTAGTGAAGAACACTCCAGACAGTTGTTTTTGAAGTTAAAAAGTGCCTCGCCATATCCAAAGTACTAGCTGTAGTATTTTCTTCTACGTAGTCTAGAATATCTACTTCTAGTTCGGGTGTTCGGACTGATCTTACGTTACTGTTACTTACTAAATTTCGGCTTAAACGTCCCATTTTCCCTTAAACGGGTTTCAGTCCTTAAAAATGTTTTTCGATTGGGCGCTCTGCGTATCGGAAATTTCTCCCGATAACGGTTAGTGGCTGCTACGGCGTTTCTATGACATTCCCCTAATGTCAGAATCATGTCAGTTTATTCACTAAATGTGTAACTCTCCATTTTGAACACTTAAAATTAATAAAAACTTAACTAACAAAAAACTATCATTTGTGTGTAAACGACATAAGCAAGTTAACAGCTCAATTTGTTTTTTTAATTGCCATAGCCAACCTTGACTTTTTCTAAGATTTTTGTTTTTTAGTGTTACCATTGAAATCGAAGCTTAATATTTTCACGTATAACTCGAAAACGGTAAATGTTATCAAAATTTTCAAAGAGTGATAATAGTTTCTAAAATAAATTTTCTATTAAAAAGTACAAAAATAAATATAGGGTTACGAGCGAACAAAAAAGTTCTGAGCAAACAAATTTTAGGGACAGCCTGTATAGCATGGTTGCCGCCGCCCGATCAAAGTCAAAATTGGTTCAATGATTTTGCTTGATATTTGTTTACCCTGTACCAAATTTCAACGCTCTACCATAAATAGTATTGAAAATATTTAGAAAAATGTGTTAAAACTTCTGAACTTTGATGGCCTATATCTTGACCATTTGAAGACTTTTATAATAATTTTTTTTCACGAATCGTCATCATTTTTGCTCTAGTATATGAGGTTAATTTTATTCCCCGAGTCACCGGAACACCCTGTATAATTGTATCTTCCGTATTGTCGATCTAACAACTCGACGTAATTCCTGCGGAGATATTTGGGTAATACAGTTTCTAACACGATTTTCTAATACCTCACGAGACCTTACAGGTGTATTATACACCTCATTCTTGATTTGGGCCCATAAAAAAAATCTAAAGGTGTGAGATCAGGTGATCTGGAAGGTCAAAAGATAGGAATAAGGAGAAATGTGAGAAAGAACCAGTTTGTTCTCACCGTGGTGGCCACTTTATTGGTCCATTATTTCCAATCGTTATTCGTTATTCTTTTCTTATCGTCTTCCAGCAAATCCTCAATTCCATTATTATGGAAGTTGAGGTATCTTTCCCCTCTAAGGTGACCATCAAAAAATATTGGACACACCACTCTTTCTCCAATGATTCCCATCCAATAATTAAAACCAAATCTTTCTTGGAAATTCCCTTCGTCCATCAAATATAAATTTTCTTGTGCCCAATACCTTTTATTATTTCGATTAAACATACCCAAGTTAGTAAATCGACTCTCATCTGTATACAGAATTTTGAAGGGAATTGCATTATCGTTTTCATATCTTTCTAAATACCAATTACAATACTGGAGTCGTCTTTCATAATCATTCTCGTACAAATGTTGATGTAATTGGTATTTGTAAGAACGAAGTTTTTTTTTTTTTAAAATCCTCCACACCGATGTTTTTGAAATTTCGCACTGTATTGCAATCTCCCTAACTGATGCACATTTCATTCCGTATCGCCACTTACAATGTATCTAAGGTTTCCATTATTGACCGGGTCTGTTTGCATTTTCGCCACAATTTTTGGAATGTAATGCCTTGTTGGGTGGTGACGACCAGGAAATCTCTGCGCGTAAAGTCTAGCAGCAGCAACTGCGTTTTTTCTGCATTCTCCAAATATTAGACGTTAAAAAGTGTGGAATGTTAAAAATTAGAAAAACTTTAAGAGAAAGCGTTGGTGGGATGAGATGAGTCTCGCTGAGATGATATCCATCAGATAGCAAAATGCTTTATTCTTATTTGATTTCCAGTCTACACTTATAGCTTCATTGACTTTGTCGCTGATGATGGGGTAACCCGAAACTAGTACGACTTTACATAAATAAATGCAAGTTAGAAGTTTTTACATGGTTTTTACAAAGTATTATGTTTTCTTTTTACCATAATGACGGTAATAGTATATTAAAAAACAAGTTTCGTAAGACACGCTTGAAATGCATGATTTTAAGTTGAAAAACGAGTGGCGAAGCCACGAGTTTTTTGATGAATGAGTGCTTGAAGTCGTATGAAACGTGTTTTTATGCTATTTTTTGTAATTCCCGTTTTTACCCTTTTTTTTTAACAAAAATAAATTTTGACAATGTAGGGAAATAGGTATGTAGCGGTTGGTAACACCGTAACACTTGAAAATAGAAATTGGAATTGACAATTAGAAATTGTGAAAACACAAAATGTATTCACCGGAAAAAAATGTTTCATGTACACCTCCTAAAATAAGAGAAATTGCTCAGATTTCAATGTCCTCATCATTGTGGACCATGTATTCCATGCTGAGGACGTGTTTAAACATCCGTAGACAAAAATTGTCACCAACTTGAACTGGTTCCATAAAATATTACTAAAATACTGTTTTGGCATTAATTGACTAATTTTACATATTACGCCTTTATGCCATAAAGGCTTTATCGAATGCTTGGGCTATATCGACAAATATAGCAGAGCAAATTTTTCTTCCTTCGACAGTTTTTTCTATGAGTTCAGATATTCTGTCTACTTGATCAATAAAATTGTACTATGTTTTTCTCTATTATGGTTTAAGCCTTTTGCGGAAGAGTTCTTCAAAGAGTTTTGAAATTACTGGGAGCAACGAGATCGGTCTGTATGAAGGCACATCATGTGGTTATTTCTTTGGTTTAGATATTATAGTTACCTCTGCAATGAAAGGTTGTATTTATTAAATATGTTAATGTTATAACTTTTCTGATGAGGCTTTTTAAGATTTCTCCTGCAATCAAGTCAAAACCTGGTACTTTCTTTGCATTTATATTCTTCTTAATTTCTTTAGCAACTTCATTTGGCGTTACATGTTCTAAACCTACGTTCATTGGGATTAATATATTTTTTGACCTCTTCACCATCGGAACTTATTTCATTTGGCTGGAAGGTTTTTTCTAAATAGTTTACAAATAATTGTGCTTTTTGTTTATTAGTTCTTACCCATGTTCCATTATCAGTTCTGAGAGGTGGGTTTTGAATAATTCTACATTTAAGCTTTCTTGTTGTCTCCATTAATATGACGCACCATGTGGATAAGAATTAAGCACAATAAGGTTATTTTCCTACAAGATTACATAATTACTTATTCAAAATTTGGAAACATAAAGCAATTGGCATGTTTATAGCCTGAAGTTTGGCGATAAGCTAATGTTTAATTTATGACTTTATATCGTAAAGGTTCCACATTTAGTATAAATCAAAGTTGTAAGCGACGGAGAGGAACAAACTCGTTCTAGAGTGCGTTTGCCTATCGGTTCACCGATGCCAGTACATTTATGCTGGGCGTTCGTTTATCGGTCACCACAGTTCTTTACTCTTATAAGATTAGTCAAAGATAAATTAGTTAATTAAAAATAATTAGATTAGAGTTTTAGATTTTTTTTTGATTTACATACTTACTGGTAGAATGAATCACAAAATTGACTTCATAAAAATAATTAGTTAAGTTTTTATCATGATCTTCGAGGACGCCCTCTTTTTTCCTCGCCCTTCTACGTGAATAATCCATCTCCAAAAAACAGATCACGAGGGAATAAAACGTTCTCCCTACGAAACAATGTTTGGTAGTCCCATGAAAATGAGCATTACAACTTCAGCAATACCTAGAGACATGCTTGAAGTAGTAAGATCTGAAGAAGATTTAGAAAATGTATTGCATTCGCAAAAGATACAGAACAAAATATTAACGTCGAAAATGCCATTGAACAGAATAAGGAAGATAACATTGAAAAGGATAACACTGTAAAGAGCAAAACACAACAAGAGAAAATGATTATTAACGAAAAGATGAATGAGAAACAAATAACCGATGATTCTAATGTAACGATTCAGAGACCGATTTAGTTTCAAATAACCGATTTAGAGACGGAAAATGTAACTCAATCTCAAGAAGTTTATATAACTGAAGAGCCAATATCGAAAAAGGAATAATCTATCCTGGCAATAAGAAAAAATACAAAATTCTATTTGGAAAACCAAGTTAAGAAATGAAAGCAACATCAGCAAATAAATATCCAAATGTGAAAGTTGGCCAAAATGTAAGACAGAAAGTACCTGACAATGATAGAGGTAAAACTGGCCCAAAAAGCATTACTGCAGTTGTGGTAGATGTAAAATCACATTTTACAACTGGGTAAAACTATTGGAGAACTAAAGCAGCTTTATACTAAGAATCAGTTTACCTCATGCTCTGAAGACTTTATAATGATAGAAGAAGTTGTAAAAGATAAAGAAGTGTCAAAGAAGCCTTCAAAGAGTTGTCGGAAAATTGTTTATGACCGGAGGGCAAGTATTCAAAAAGTCTAACTGTATCAAAAAATGCTTATCAAAGAAATGCGCTTGCAAGTCATCAGGACTACTTTGTAATACTAAATGCCACATTAGCTCTCCATGTTGACATAAAAAAATTCCTCTTTTTTACTATGTATTTATTAATAACTGGCAATTTATTATTAAACCTCTTTTAATTTGTTTAAAATACCAAATAATAAGAATAATTATGATATGTTATCTTACCCAAAGAAAAAGATTATTTAATTTTTGTTATTTATTTTTACTTTTAAAAAATATTCTGAAGATGTTTAAAATAAATACCAAATGATAGATAATAATTTAAGCAATGTAAAGATTTGATAGATGGGTAATTTCATTGCCAATTATATTGTAATAAATTATTAAAATGAACGATTAAGAAATATATTTATTGTTTTATTCTCAAAACTAACACTTACAAACTGTTATTGGTAACACTTCGCACGTACCAAACTCTAGTTGTAAAAATTTTAACGATGAAAAAGACGACTACTTTAAGAGAGTTTTTTAATGCAGGCAGCACCATCTGAAAGATAAATTAAAACTAATACCACATTATTATTTATCGTCTTAAAAAATGATAATGTACCAATTTTCATGTTCACAATGTAAGAGAAAACGAAATTATTAAAGAAAAACGAAAATAAAGTCTTAACTTTAACCATCTGTATCTTCGTTATTATTAACAATTGGACTAACATAAATTGGATTAAATCGTAATAATTTAATGTAAGGAATTCACTGTTGCTCTATGTTGGATATTTTAATAAATCGCTAAAATTATAAATTACTACATTTATTATTAACGAAACTAACCACTTCCAGTTAAACAATTCTACTGAAATTTGATATCTACATATTTTTATGATTATAAAGGCTTATTATACAAGTGTTCATGCATTTATTTTATTTAAAATGCCAGTTTAAATAAAAAATGATGGATAGGTGGTCAGGTAAAGTACCACTTCCGGTTACGAGGTTCGAGTGAAATTTACGATCTGAAAGATTCCCATAATTTTCGCTTATGTAATATTTCATTTGTGTATCTCGCTTTACACGGCAAGTTTATATATATATATATAAAACAAGTTCAATGTGGTTTCATATAAACTACTACTTCTGGTTGACGGATACGTCACAACACTTGACACTAATCTTAGATTTTGTTATAACAGCTATACGTATACGAAATTTCATCTCAGGTTTGCCAGATTTTGGTATCATTATTATTTCAGCAACTTTCCATAAAATACTTGGGAAGTCTTTTTGTTTAAAGGCAGCATTAATTATGTGTAATAGTTGTGTAATCGCCCGTTTTGGCTAATGTTTCAAAGTTTTTTCCGTTAATTAAGTTACAGTCTGCTCAGTTCTTTATATTTAGTTTTTGTATTTCATAACAAAGTTCTTTCATACTTACAGATGGTTACCATTTCAAATTGGAAGTGTATGGGTTTTTGGAACTTTAAGCTTTCTTGTTGGCTTCCACAGAGAATAATCAATACTGGAATCGTCAGTAAGATTTACATTTACATAAATTTCATATCGGGTAGGGGGACCAACCAATCTTGCACCACGACCGTAAGGATCTATTGTATCCCGATAGATAACGTTATCGAATTTCACCGCGCAGTCCAATACTCTTAACGAAAATTAATATCTTGCTTGGTGAAAAATCATTGAGATCCTTTCGGGAGATAAACTACGACCCAACAATCGAGAATCTGATACGATTAACAGCAGGGAAGTGGCATAAAATATACACAACCATCTCCGACATCGTCGGCTAGACCCAACAAGTTGAGGTGTGTCTTTAAGCGGCAGTGCCCAGTAAAGACACTCATTAGAACTTTAATGCTGCTACGAACAAGTAATAAAATATTCCCGGGTTTGACAGTGGCGATGTTAATAAACAACTTAGCTTGTCTCATTCCAGGAGAACTGGTCCACAGTAGGCGAAGTCGTTCTTCAGCCCACAGTCCATACCTATGTTTGACCAACGCAAATGATACACCAATGAATGAAACACCCTGTCATGCTAGCTCATCTGCCGCTTCATTGCCAGCAACTAAATAGTGACGTGGCACCCAGATCAGAGAAACTGTGTTAACACAACTCAGTGTGTTTAAAGTTCTATTATGGTCATTAACCAGAGTAGACACCATTTTCATGTCCTGCAATGCCTGGAGATAGGGTTGACTGGCTGAGAAAAATCGTACTGTCATGTTCTTCATCCCTCAAGAAGGATTTTAGCACCCATGTCAATAGCAAATACTCACGCCTGGAATACAGTACAGCACGTACCCAGGCTGTAAGCATCCCAGGTGTCTGGCAGTATACTCCTGCCCCGACTCCTTCCGGCATTTTTGATCCATCTGTGAACATGCAAATATCTGCTTAAACCAGAGAGTTTTCGTTTTCGATCCAGGACTGCCGCTCAGGCAGTACAATCTGCTATCCAGCATAAATCGCTGACAGTGATGCCGCCAAATCTGACGACACTGATAGCACAATATCAGTGTTTATAATATCTACCACAGCCTATTGGTAGGACATGTCGGAACAGTTTTGAGCATATTGCTTAAATGGTATTTCTAGCCACTTTCACTATATGTAAATGCAAAGGACGTAGGCCAAGCAGAACATCCGTTGCTAGAGTTGGCGTTGTACTTATCGCACCAGAATTGCTAACCCGGCTACTCGTTGAATTCGTGAAAGTTTACTGATAACTGAAATCTGTCAGACTTTCCTATACCAGGCTGCTGCTCCGTATGTGATCATAGGTCTAACCGCATAGAGCCAGTACAGTCTTTCAGGGGTAAGACCCCAATTTTTTTCCGCAAATACTATGACAAGTCTACAAGAATAGTTTAGCTTTGCGTAAAACTCCCTGCAAATGAGAGGCTTTTGTCTAGAATTACTACGAAAGGATTTTCTTCACCTTGGATAGTTGGGGGAATTAGTCCATCCAACTTTCGTCTCCTAGTGAAGAGCACAACGATTGTCACACGATGTGCGGGTTTATCGAGAGATTCTCTTCCTAACACCAAGCACAAATGGTATTTAGGGTCACCTGGAGGATTTTGGATATTTTCGATAAACAGGTTCCTTTGACCATAACGACAATGTCATCAGCATACGCATGTATTCCTACACCAACGGCTTCGACCATCGCAATCAGATCATCAACCAAGGAACTTGAAGGAACCAAAGGAGGGGAGATAACACCCCTCCCTGCAGACAGCTACCTCCCGGCCTGAAGCGTATCGTGTCACCGTGGAGTGAACTAGAAACTATTTTACTATCAAGCATATTGCGAATCCAACCCTGTCAAGAGCAGCTCTTTCAAGAGATTGTGGTAGTGTGCTCTTTATCCTGGATCGTCCTGTATACTCTACCAACCAAGTTGTGTAGAGCCAATTCTGCTGACTTTCCCGCTTGATAAGCGTACTGGTGGCGACTCAGTAGACCAGATGCCAGTGGCACCGTTCGAATATACCGTTCCAGAACTTTTCAAGGATTGTCAGCTGACATAACGACAAGAGGATAATAAGGAACGTAATAACGTTCGAGGAAGAATTGTACGGGCCGAGGGAGCCGAAGTCCCTTATTCTTCCGAGGAATGTTATTTCTTACGTTCCCCATTATACGGCGTTATTCCGGCTTATTACGTTTTTCCCACTAGCAGAAGTCAATACCCTGCAAAATATCCAAAGTTTCCTTGCCTGATTCGTAAAATCAGAAAATTGAGAAATCGTAAGTGCCTGGTTGTCATGTGCAAGGTAGATAAATATAAGGTATGCTCACACGGTAAACGAATTGGCTCTCGCGCGTCATAGTTTAGCAACAACTATTGTCTACTATTGTAAGTGTAGGTTTGTTTACAATGGCTATAATGTATTATGACGTGCGAGAGCTAATCCGTTCACCGTGTGAGCATACCTTATATTCATCTACCTTGGTCACATGGTGGGGTGTACAGTCACATTTTGTTTTTATAACCAAATAAAAATTTAAAACTTGTTACGTGTGTTATTGAAGAAATTGCGAACGCTGCTTATGAGAATTTATTACCCTCCACATCTCAAAAGCGTATGAATTAAGTGTGTATGTACACTTATTTCAAAGATTGGATGCGAAGAAAAATGCAACAGAGGTGACGGAAAATGTACTGTTGGCGTATATGGTGGAACGCTTCGAAAAACTACAATCACCTGCTAGTCTGTGGTGTGATATACCTCGAAAAAGTCGAGAGTTCTTAATCATGAAGATATAGTTCACTTCTTCCGACAGGCACCGTATGACGTCTATTTACTAATGAAGGTATTTTAATGTCATTTGTAAATTTAACTTAGTTTTACAAAAGTATTTTTATTTTAGACAGTAATGGTTGTGGGCATCGCTGGTGTTGTCTCTCTGACGAACTATACAAAATGAAGTTAACAGATATTAATATCAGCGACAAATTTGTTGTGATAAAAATTCCTGACTCTAAAAATGGTACTCGACATTGATCCACAATTGTAGACAAGTCAGAAGAAGATATTAATTATATAGAGACTTTTCAAAAGTTTCTATAAAATGAGAGAAAAAGTTCCTGACAATCCTCGCTTTTTCCTGCGATAATTTTTATACTGGAAAATGTGCCAATCAACCCGTGGGAAAACACACCTTTGAAAGGATTCCGTCCCAAATAACAAGTTTTTTGAAATTACCGGAAGCAAGTTTTTATCATTTTATCATTGTTATCGCCGGAGCGGGGCAACGTTACTGGTTAACTCAGGAGTGGATAGTTTAGGATTAAAACGTTTTGGTGGCTGGAAAAGTTCGAGTGTTGCGGAAAGCTATGTGGCAGAATCACTTAATAATAAATTGGAGGTATCGAATCAAGTTTTTTATAAAGGCAAAATTTCCATCGAGGAGAAATCTAAAGAACCAAAAGAGAATCATTTTTTAGAAGAGTTGGACAGTGTTTTACATTATGTTTGAGAATTTGATTCTAGGCAACTCATCTTTTTCGAACTGCTCCAATATTTTGTGTTCTCCAACAATTGTGTTCAATATTTATTAAAATAATGATAAATAAATAAAAGAATGATTTTTGCTAATTTTGTTCATCTTTATTATTTTCCTAGGAATTCAATGAATTACGTTCTGTCGTCAAGGATTAATAAATAAGTAACCTTACGATACTTGTAACTATAAATGCAATTTCATCTTACGAGATTGCTAGTGGGAAAACTATATTAAATAAAATAACAATACAATGACGAGTTTCAGGTACAATTTTTTTTCTTACAATTTCAGAAATGGAAGTAGTACAATGGAACCAAAAACAAGACTTTTTGGTGGACACTGTACAAAATATTAAAATAGTTTTTCCATTTAAACATGAATATATAAAATTATCATTTTATTATTAACGTAATAAAAATGTAATAAGCAACCACAAAAGTTAATTGTTATAAGAATTAATTACATTGTTTAAAACAACAATCATATAAAACACTAATGTTTATTATCCATTGTATTTTACACATCATATAGATTTTTATTACAAAGATGTTTAACTCATTCTTTTTATATTGTCAATGTTTGCTTATATTCTCCATTTCTAGTGAGGGAAACGGTAAAATAACTATAATTTTGATAAATTAATGTCACATTAAGATTAAATTATTGTAGTCGTCAATCGTAGAGATATTTGTGCGAACGTTTTGTGCCCCCGGAATAATGTAAAATGTCCCCCAGGATATGTACTAATTGTTAAAGATCAATTAAATCGATGTTGTGATGAATGTACACAATTTTTAGCATATCGAGGAGTTTAAGAGGTAATAAAAAAAAATAAAATTTGATTTTGTTTTCTTTTACAAATAGAAACCAAAATTATTCATCATTTCACAATTAGCATAAAGACTCTAAAGGTCATAGTTATGATTAAATCTTCCAATGGGAAACCAAAAAATCCAGCACGTAGACTTGAAGTGACTCATTTCAAGTTCGATAGTGCTAGCGATCGTTTATAAAAAAATTCCATAATGTTCCGTTTGATGTTGTGCCTTTTATTAGTGTTTGTAATAGCAATGTTGATGGTAAAAGCAAGATATGTACCGAATTTATGCGCTGCTGTGTTGTGTCTTCCGAAACGCCACGAGGACTGTTTGCCAGGCGAATTATTTATTAAACAAAACGGTTTCGATAAATGTTGCGACACTTGCGAACCGTTCTAAATTGAAAAATTGTGAGTAAAATGTGGTTAACATTTATTTATAACGTTATGTACATTTTAAAAATAACACTTTAACAATTTGATGATCGGTATAAAAGCATTTGTCTGCAGTTGACGTTTGGGTGCACATACATTCAATATTTGTTAATATTGTGTCAACGAGACGTTTGTTTAAATGACAATAGTTGTAGGATAATCGGAAATTGGATTGCAATTGGTAATTTATTACGCTATAAATCTGAATTTAAAAAAACTTTGTAAAAGTGATAATAATTAAAGGACACACAATTAATTATCGGGTTATGTTGATTACAAATTGGTGTAGTAACGAGCTCTAATTCGATTATATTTTAACCGTACAATAATTTCATAAAAAATTAACAATTAGTGTTGTTAATTGAAATTCATTTAATAATACAGTAAAACCTCGATATAACGGATTAATACGAGGAGGGAGTCCGTTATAGCTAGAACTAACTAGAACTAGAACTAACACTAGCATTAGAACTAACATTAGAACTAGCACTAGAAATATTCGGGTTTAGCCGTGCGCCTCTTAACTTGGCTAAACCCGAATGTTTCTAGTTCTAGGTCTAGTGTTAGTTCTAATGCTTTACATTCGGGTTTAGCCGTCTTAAGAGACGTAGGGCTAAACCCGAATGTTTCTAGTTCTAGGTCTAGTGTTAGTTCTACTTTTCGTTCATTAAAAACATACAACAATCTAGCTCTGAATAATAATTAAGACTAGAACTACCGTCCTTGGTTTATACATTGTATAGATATTATAGACAACTCGAGGAATATCGGGAGTCTATAATAATACTAATAAGTTTATTGACAATATTTACAAGATTTACAATAATAACAGAAAAATATACATTATTCAATAACATTAACACAAGGTTGACAAAAGGTCAATTGTTCGCCAGAGGCAATGTTTTCAAATAAACCCAACCGGCAACTATGGGAAAAAAACAAAAACAAAAAAATCTACATGTCAAATAACAGAAAAAGAATAGGAGAGAACAAGAAAGAAAGAAAATGGGATTAACCGAAAAATGATTGGAAAAGACTAAATAAAGCTGTCAGATGAACAGGGGAAAAGAGAAGAAGCAGATGATATCAAAAATCAGTCTCAGATAACTGTAGAGACAACAGATAATTTCTTAGCGAAGTTTTGAATACGGAAAAGCTACGAGCATTACGCAATTCTGTGGGTAAATTATTCCACAGAGTTGAACTGAACTGCAGTGTACAGGTAAATTGGAGATTGAGAGGAAAGTATCTTGTATAAGGTAGTTAATATGCGAAAGGATCTACGCTTCTCAATGGTGAGCATCTCGAGATGGTTACGATATGGTGTTACATGGTCATACTTTCGCAGGTCGAAAATATAGCGCGAACAATTATTTTGTAACCTCTCTAATTTATACAATTTAACATCGGTATAGTCCAAATGGGGGAGAATTAAAGAGTAACAGAAGTTGCGACGAACAATAGGTGGAAGGAAACAACGAAGTTTGCGTAGGGAGTAGAAACAGAAATAAATCTTCCTGCAGACAGACTGAATCTGAGGCTGCCAGAACAATGCAGAATCCATCATCACCCCCAAGGTTTTAACTGTTTGAGAGAATTGTATGATGTTACCATTAAGTGTCAGATGGGTATTATTGATGGAGTAAATTTTTTTTAATTATCTTAGTAATACAATTTATGAAGACGGAAAATAGAAGTGGACCCACTTGGAACGATTAGAAAGGTATGATTGAAACCAAGCGACACAGCTCGGCGAAAAACCTACAGAAGATAGAATTGGTACCAAGCTATGATCAAATGCAAGAATCAAATGCTTTGCTGAAGTCAAGCAAAACCAATAAGATCAAACACCGGTCATCACAACCACGTCTAATATCATCAGTAATTTTGATAAACGGCGATGTCGTGTTATGATCTGGCAGGAAACCAGATTGAAAATCAGTGATAATCTTGTGCTCATCCAAATATCGCTGTACCTGCATATACACCCAGCGCTTTAGAAACTACGGAAATAATAGATATAGGACGAAAATCACTTACAAGGCAAGTATCAGAACTGTCCCTCACCGATTTTGTTGAAATTTGGTACAGCGATAGTATGGCCAAAAATAAGGTTTACGTATTTTTTTATACGTGCTAATAAAGCCCCTGGGGCGAGTTATAAGACTTGGAAATCGGGGCGAAGTATATATATTCGCTTATAGGCTGAAAACGAAAATAGCTATCGAAATGTGGTAAATGTAAACTGATATTCACTTTCAAAGAGCTTTCCATTGATATATCACACATATATCTGAAGGCTTCAGGGGTAAACTACCCCTAGTTTTTTCGAATATTTTAAAAACTACCCTGTCGATTTTGGCGATATTAGGTGTCCTTGTAGTACGTTTAAAAATATTAATGACGTGTTTTTTCTTATTTGCCTCTGACCATCCCCTGCAAAGTTACGAGGTACGGTAGATAACCCCTTTCCTTAAGAATAATGGTGGTAATAGTGGTCTCTCCTCTATATAGCCAGATGCAAACCAGGCGTATTTAAAAACATTAATAAATCGTGGGGAATACAACTGGTTATGCGTTAAGGATTGCAAATTTAAAATATTATCTCGCTGATGCAAATTGACATCGTACTGGTAGAGAATAACTTGATCAGAAAATCTTCTAATGAAATTTTTCCATATTCTAAAACCAAATAGAGACAGGTATAGACAAATATTTAAACTTAACATCCGACGGAGCTACTTCACTAATAATTTCAGGGCAGTGGCCACTCCAAGAATCCAGTAATAGTAATGATTTGTGTCTGGTGTTTGGGAAATAGTCATTTTGTAGCCAATTTTTCATATGAGCAGAAGTCAGTTTACCAGACTTTGATGCCAAAATGAATATGTTATCTGCTTTGAACATTGTATTTATTACCCTCGGTCCAAACGTACCAGAGGATTCTTTTAAAACAATGTAAAGAGGAGAAAGTAGCTTTTCATTTGCAGATATGATAGGTTGAATTGTGTAGCTATGTGTTGTCGATGACACTGACTGCACCACGCTTTCAACGGTTTTAACCCCCAAAACCTCTTTCAAATAAAAATAAATTAAATAAAAAAACTAAATTAACAATGTCGAATAGAATTTGTACAATTTTTTTTCTGTTGCTTTTTAACTCATTATTAATAAATATTTATATAATTATCCTAACTTTTGTGTTATTTAAATAGAATAAGGATAAAAAAGTTTTTTCTGTAGGAGTATGAAAGTTATTAGCGAAAATATATTTTCTACCCCAAACTTCTAACCCTTGTAGGTTCTTATAATAGTACTACCTAACGTATAAAAAAATCATCGTGGTAAATTGCACCAAAATCGACAAACAATTTTCGCAAAAAAGAATTATTTTTGGGGTGGTTTAACCCCAGCCACCCCTTAATGTCGTATAGGGTTTATTTTACTACGTAAATCTTAATTTACATCTAATTAATGGTTTTCTTCAAAATATTGTTCAAAAGTGTAACAGTTTATCAAATTATTCTTAAGGAAAGGGATTATCTACCGTACCCCGTAACTTTGCAGGGTATGGTCAGAGGCAAATAAGAAAAAACACGTCATTAACATTTTTAAACGTACTATAAGGATACATAATATAGTCAAAATCAACAGGGTAGTTTTTAAAATATTCCAAAAAACTAGGGGTAGTTTACGCCCTGAAGCCCTCAAATATATGTGTGCTATATCAATGGAAAGCTCTTTGAAAATGAATATCAGTTTACATTTACCACATTTCGATAACTATTTCCGTTTTCAGCCTATAAGCGAATATATATATTTCGCCCCGATTTCCAACCCTTATAACTCGCCCCAGGGGCTTTATTAGCACGTATAAAAAAATACGTAAACATTATTTTTGGCCGTACTATCGCTGTACCAAATTTCATCAAAATCGGTGAGGGACAGTTCTGATACTTCTCTTGTTAGACGAGTAGAACACTTAAGTTTAGGTATGGGTACAATATAAGCTAGTTTCCAAATAAAAGCGAAGGACGATGTTTCAATGGAGAAGTTAAATATATGGAGTAGTGGAGGAATGATTATATCCTAAATAGGAAGGAGCTGCTTAATGCTGACACCATCAGCACCATCACTAGTGAACAGAGAATGTCTACTAGAGCCTGGCGGACTTGGAATTCGTCAAACAACTCCAAGGAAAATCTGGAACTGGTATTAGCGGAGGCATTAATCTCGAAAATTGTTGATACCTTAATTTAATCGTCGAGAGTGATAGGGGATTCGTCAAAATAACTAGTCAGAGAATCACAATCAAAACTACGATGGTAAGAAGGAGATTCAACTACACTAAGAGAACGCATGGTTTTGCAGAAAGTATTGGGGGTAGCATAGTACGTAGAACGTGCCCAACAGCATGCGGCTGGTAGCCAACGTCACCTCAATGAGCAAATACTCGGCATTTTGTTGTAATCCATCAGATGAAGCAATAATATTGATGTTGAAATGATCGCGAACAAACAACGCCACTCCCCCGCCTCGTGAAAACTCCCAATCATTTCTCAGTAGACGATAATTTGGAAACGATAATAAAGACGAGGGAGGGCTTGAGCCATGTCTCGCTAATCATGATGATATCAAAGTCTGTGATTCAAATGTAACCACGAAATCAACAGTTTCCACACGAAAAATTACAGTCGAAACGCACCAACGCCGAAGCACGTCTTCATTCTCTGCGCCATATTTTTAACCTGTTTATGACTTTGTCTAACAGGTTAAAAATGATACTTGATGTATTAAATAGATAATTAAAGAAAACCAAGCAGGAGATTTTTGCCTCAATCCCGTTAGCAGTTTGAAGGATAATGCTTAATGTTCTCAGGAAGGATTGTGGGCAATAAAACCGCAATTCAATTGATTCTGCCAATATTTCGTATCTATTTCGATACTTCTTTTTTATTGCCCACAATACTTCCTGAGAACATTAATTATCCTTTAAATAGATAATATTAATAGTATGACTTAAAAATATTTTGTCATTTCCATCCGAAGTCCTTTCTAAGGAGATTTTACTGTATTAC
Organism: Onthophagus taurus; assembly: GCF_000648695.1. Classification (NCBI taxonomy): domain Eukaryota; kingdom Metazoa; phylum Arthropoda; class Insecta; order Coleoptera; family Scarabaeidae; genus Onthophagus; species Onthophagus taurus. The sequence goes on from NW_019286125.1 coordinate 287,221, forward strand.
ATATTTATTAATAAAAAATAATTTAATCATGTTTACAGTTTTTGATTAATTTTATATTGGTTTTATCATAATCTTAACGCAACTTATTCATAATATATAGGTCACTACGTACAAATAACATGAGAGATAATATAGTTTCTTCGCACCAGTTACAATTTCGAGTAATTTCTATTTACAAGGTAATATTTTTGGTGACGCATATATTTTTTTCTATAATTACTTCGACCTTTTTAATATAAAAGGCATCTTTCGTTTAATATTAGTACAAGTTTAAATTTCAAAGATGAAGGCCATCGTTTTTATTGTACTATTAATGATCGTCGTTAATGAAATTCAGGGAAGAAAATATTGCAATCCTAGTTTATGTGAAAGAATTAGGTGTTATACAGTTGAACCGGAAGTTTGTGATCCTTTTAGCGAAGTTTTCCAACCGGCCGATGGTAAATGTTTTTGTTGTGATACCTGTATCCCAAATGAAGGTAATATTTTAAACAAAATGTTATTATGAAACGCGCAAAATACTTTAAACAACATTAAAGACTGTCGAAGAAAACAAAAAATGGTAAAAACAAATTTTTGTTTTGTATTTACCACTTAAACGCCAACTGCTAGTAAACGTTGTGATTAAATCCTTTTGATGATTTTAAAAATATCGATTTTTACTTATTTTGTACATGAAGAAACTTTGTTAAAGTAGTTGCAATATTTCTAACGTTATATTTATAAAATATTTGTTTTCTTTTTTAGACGTTGGTCAAGAATAATAATGGATTGATGGACCACTAAATATTTACACCACCTTCCAATCTTCTGATAATGTCAAAAATAATGATAATAATTTTGAAATAAAACAATAAATTTAATTTTTTTTGATAAATTTTATTTACATTATTCCTGTAAAAATAAAAGAAGAGGGCTTGTTTATAGGAAAATTGATAAAATTAAAAAGATCCTTCTAACTGCTTTTATGAAAATTATGTAATGATTTATATATCAAATTAATGCTAAAACTCTCAACTATATGATGATCCATAATAATATGTATGTTGAATCTATGAAATTTCGAGATATAGGAAGATAACGGTATTCGCTTTAGCTTATTTTTATACGAAAAATGATGAAATTTAAAGAATTAATCGGACTGTATTTATAAAAATGATGTAATAAATTAATGGTACCACTATCTACTTTATGATGATGCGTAATAATATTCTTTTTTTAGTTATTTATACTTTTTTATATCTGAACACAATACAATATTTATTATTTTTTCGGACACTCACTGGAAATGGCCTATATTTCCTTATTACAAATCGTAAAGAAAAGTACTTCATTTCTTTATAGCAACCAAATAAACAATTAATTATTGATTAGAATAAATATTAAACGTACAATTATTAAGGTTAGAGAAGCTTATACTTGATGTACACTGTTGTAACTATAAATCGCCACATGTTAGTGATGATTTTGATAACACCTCCTGATGAACTCCTGATGAATCACTACTTTATTTTTTTTTGTTTGGTTGCTGTAGTGAGGGAAATGGCAGAAACGACAATTTGATTCTCGAGCTCGTCGTGTACTTTTTAAATAATTTCTTATAAAATGTAGGTAATTCATTTAAATTGAGTGTCCGAAAAAACTTCATGTATTATTCTTAAAGAAAAGTAACTTCTTCTTTACTCATCGCGTTTCTAATCGAGGCGAAGCCGCGATTCGTAAAGAAAAAAGTATACTTTCTTTACTTATAATACAAATAACTATTATTTAAGACACAACGGTATTGTCATTTTATTTTGTTATTGTCTAAAATACGTCACCCCGAAATTCCGAATCAATATGGCACATTGCCCCCTCCCTACAACCATTTCGTCCCTTTTGGGTTCGCTGTGGCGGAATCTACAGAATGATCTGTCTCTACATTGTGACGTCTTATAGAAGCATCGCTTATAGTTTCGATTCAGGAACTGCTCGTACAAAAGGTCCACTGGTATTTCTTGGAGGCTTCTAGTTCCAGCTTCTCGATGGACTCCAGCAAATGGTGCTAGGCGATGGAAGTGAATTTTACCCTTGGCTTTCCACGTGGTAATTTCTGGATTCGGTAGACAACATCATTAATTCGGTCCATGATGGTGTATGGACCTTCCCATGGGTTTTGGAGCTTCGGTGAATAACCACGACGTCTCTGCGGATTTTACTACCAAACTTGGTCTCCTGACTGGACTCCACCTTCAGTAGCCTTAACGTTATAGGTCTGCTTCATTATATCGCTAGCGGTCTGGATGCTTAAACGCACCCGTTCGTGGATATCATCCAACCGTTGGCGCAACTTGCTTACATAATCCTCTCCGGCAATATCCTGCCCTAGTGGGCACCCAAACATCAAATCATGGAGTATACGCAACTCGCGACCCATAACAATGCTAGTCGTCGTCTATCCTGTCGATTCATGTACTGCAGATCTATATGCCAGCAGGAACAAATAGAGTTGTTTATCCCAGTCTCCTTGATGGTTAGATACGACCTTGGCTAGATGTCGATTGAAGGTCCTGTTCATCCGCTCTACCATTCCGTCAGACTGTGGAGTGCTGTCGTTCTTGTCTTTTTGATGTTTAGAATCCTACAGACATTTTGGAAGAGTGCCGACTCGAAGTTTCGACCTTGGTCGGAGTGTAACTCCAGTGGTACACCGAATCTGCAGATCTAGTCCTTAACGGAGGCATCCGGTATTGTTGCGGCTTCCTGGTGTGGTAAGGCATAAGCTTTCACCCATTTGCTGAGTAGTCCATCACCACAATGATGTATTTATTGCTTCCGTTAGTCTCGGGGAATGGGCCAGCGACGTCAATGGCAATTCGCTCGAATGGGCTCCAGACGTTATATTGTCGCATTGGTGCTTTTCCGTGTCTCTGCGGCACATTACTTGCCGCACACGTCACAAACTTCCTGCACAAATAATAAAAAAATAAATAAAACCTTTCACTTAACTTGTTAAGAGTCTTAGTTACGCTCAGGTGACCTCCGGAGCTCTGCAACGAGGATCTGATTCCTCACGTCGCCACCGTCTGCATCTTCAAGTCGTCGTTGCAAAAGTCCGTCAGGACCAAATAATTCCATTGCGCCCAGTATGTCTTCACAGCCGGTGAGTACTTAGCAACCTCACTCCAAGTTGGTCTCCGGCCCTGCCTTTTCCATTCGATAATCAATTTTAGGTGTGGTCGTTACCTTGGTCGGTCATCACGCTCTCAGCATTCCAGTGGTCATTTACGACTGTTGTCCTGTAAAGTTGAGCTTCTTTCCATTCTGTTCGTTGGCAATGCTTGCAGTCTACAGGACATGGACTTCTTGATAGAGTATCAAAGTCGAACTCTTGAAGTCTCTCAATCCATCTCGCAATCTGACCCTCGGGATTTTTGAACTGGAGCAGCCATGTTAGTGCAGCGTGGTCTGTCCTTAGCAGGAATTTGCGAGCGTAAAGATATTTGTAGAACTATTCTACTGCCTTTATAACCGCCAAAAGTTCTCTCCGTGTTACACAGTAGTTGCGTTCAGGTTTCGATAGAGTCTTGCTGAAGTATCCTATCACCTTTTCTTGACCATCTTGGATTTGGGACAAGACCCCTCCCCAGGCCTACATTGCTAGCATCCGTATACAGTATAAACTTCCCATCTGGCAATGGCTAGCTCAATATTGGGGCGGTGGTTAGCGTACCTTTGAGGTGTTCGAATGCTTCTTGGCAGTCTTCACCCCACTGATACCGTCTACTGATCTGCTTCCGTCAGTTTCGTCAGAGGCTTGGCGGAGAAAACGTTGTAAATCCTGCTTGTTGCTGGGTACTGGCCATTCTTGGATGGTGTTCACTTTATCTTTATCCACCGCGACTCCATGACTAGAGATAATATGCCCCATGTACTGGACTTCCTTTTGACAGAGGTGACACTTCTTCGGATTCAGCTTCCACCCTGCCCTTCGTAAGCGCTGGAATACTTCCACCAAATTCTTAAAATGATCCTCGAAGGATTTTCCGAGAACAATAATGTCGTCGAGGTATACCAAACAAGTCTTCCAGGACAAACCCCTCAGAACAGTTTCCATCAATCGCTCAAATATAGCTGGAGCATTGCAAAGTCCAAACGGCATCACATTGAATTTCCACAGTCCAGTTCCCACAGTAAAAGCGGTTTTCTCTCAATCTTCTGGTGCCATTTCCATCTGCTAGTAACCACTTTTCAGATCCAATGTCGAAAAGATTTTCGATCCGGCTAAAGTATCTAACGTGTCATCAATTCTTGGAAGAGGGTAGCTAACTTTCTTCGTCACGTTATTAAGTTGACGATAATCCACAAAGAATCGCGTCGAGCCATCTTTCTTTTTAACTAGAACTACAGGTGACACCCATGGGCTGATGGATAGTTCAATTATTCCTTCCTTTGTCATATCCTGAACGATTTTATCGACTTCTTCTTTCTTTGCAAGCGGCAATCTCCTTGCTCTCTGACGAATCGGCTGTGATGTCCCAGTGTCGATTTTATGCTGGACAACATTGATCCTCCCCTTCCCTCCCACGTCAAAGATGTCCTGATATTTTTCAATCAGGCTGCTCAATCTTTTCGTTCGTGCATCTTCTTTCTAACGGATGCGACCGATACCAAATCGAGTAGCTTCCCTAGAAACAACGGAGGAGACAGATGTACAATATCCCAACATAGCCCCTTTCCTTAAAGTCAATGGGTAATCGTTGGCGTTCATTACCCTAACAGGAACCGTCCGAGCAGTACGTATCAGGGCTTTACCCAGAGCAATCCCTCGTCCGATGTCCTCGTCATTTGGCCTAGGCTCCAACATCCTGATTCTTCCTTCACTAGGCGTGCCGTTCAAACTGCCATCCAGAATTACTTCGCTTCGTTTTGGTAAGAAGGTATCCGTGGCTAAGATCACACGAATAGTCACCATTTATTTTCAGAATACCACGTTTTAAATTTAATTCGAAGCCTTCAGAATTCATGACGTCCATTCCAAGTATTATTTCGTCTTCGATGTCTGCTATCAGTACCGAACGTTTTATTAATGTACTACCGATAACGATGTTAATGTCCACTTCACCGTGGATGAATGCCGGTTCTCCTATTGCAGTACGGAGTCTTCATTTCGTCGGCCTAACCTTTACTGACCTGTATCCAACAGGAGCCGGTAAAGCTTTCCATTAACCATGCCGTCCACAAAAGCGCTGTTAACCCGATGTTGTAAAGATGCGACATTTACGATTTCTTTCGGGGCATGTTAGATACATGTTTACCCTTGTTATCGACCCGCTTTAGTTTTCCGCCGTCAATGGTTTGGACGCCTTGTCACCGTACTTTTTGCAACGGTTACGCACGTGTCTAAGCTCTCCACAGTTTCAGCACCTAATTTCTTTCTTCCTTCATCTAGCTGTCTAACGCGAGCTTGACTCTTGCAGCCTGTTTTCACGGCCTCCATCTCTAGTATGCGAGCTAATGCGTCAGCTATTTTTGTTGGGCATAAAAGCATGACTCGTTGTTGTATATCCTTATCTTAGAGTCCAGCGAGGAAAGCGGCCACAGTCAGCTGCTCTAATGTGTCTACACTCACTTCCGGCCAAGCTAATCTTGTTAATCGAGACACATCAAACTCAAATTCCGTCAATGATTCATTTATTTGCTGGTAGTGAGCCTTCAACTGGGAGCGATAAACTTGTTTTAGATGTCCACGACCATATCGCATTTCCAAATGCCTCACAAGGGAATCATAGTCACCTTGCTCTGCTAGTGAGAGTTTATCTAGTATCTAACCGCATCACCTCGCAAGGACAGTATCAGTGATATGGCTTTCTCGTTAGTTGATCACTTATTTGTATTCGCTGCTGCTTCAAATTGTTTGAAGTAAGTGCTCCATGTTGTTTTTCCATCAAACTGCGGTGGTTTCATACGCGTATGTGATAGTCAGCTGTATCGTAACCCTTCATTGCATCGGTCTCTTCTAGTGCTACCATTTCCTTTTCCATCCCATCTATCTTTTTCTGGAACAGTTCTAATTTCTTATCTACTTCTGATAATTTTGATCAATTTCATCAGTAATTTCTTGTTTTAGTCTTTCAGAATTCTTTAGAAGTTACTGTTCCAATTTGCTGGAATTTTCTTGAAACTTTTGTGCCAAATCGCTGGAATTTTCTTGCAGTTTCTGTTGGAGCCTATGTTTCAAGTTGCTGACATTTTCTTGAATTTGTTGTAAAATGGAAGTAATATCACAATAACCGGCACACACGAACGTTTCAGGATCATCATGGCGCCCAACGTCTGTTCTGTTACAATATGTATGTTGAATGTATAAAATTTTGAGATATATGAAGATAACGATGCTCGCCTTAGATTATTTTTATACGAAATTTAACGAAATTTGAAAAATCATTCTGACTGTATTTATGAAAATTATTTAATGATTTATATATCAAATTAAAGCTAAAATTATCTACTTTATGATGGTGCATAATAATATGTATGTTGAATGTATAAAATTATTAGATACATGAAAATAACGATGTTGACTTTAGATTATTTTCATGGAATTTAAAAAATCATTCAAACCGTATTTTTGAAAATTTATATTATGATTCATATATCAAATTAAAGCTAAAACTATCTACTTTATGATGATCCATAATAATATGTGTGTTAAATCTTTGCTTTTGCTTATTTTTATACGAAAATATATAAATTGTAATAAAAAATCTATATTTAATTTAAAGAGTGAGATTATTATTATTCATACTATTGGAAATATTTACATTATTCCTGTAAAAATCAGGAAAAAAGAGAGCATCCTTCGCAATTTAATGAACTAAGGAGAAAAACGACGGAAAATTAAATTTACCCCCACGAACGGCGTTTCTCTCCGCTTAGAAATGAAAAATTGATATTTGATGTAAATTATGAATGTAGGGTAATGCAGTTTTCTGTAGCCTTCATTCCAAGCTTGGCACCCTGTTGATTATCAGCCAACAACGTTAGATAAAAATTATGATACTTTCCGGGAGAGAAGGAAATTTTCTCTTTTTTTTTTGTGAGCCACCGCATTTTTGATGTATTAAAATGTATATCAAAACGTACATCGATGTACATCGTTTGTCATCGATAATAAGGGGTTTCTATTTTTTTTTCTGAACTTAATTTGCACATTAATTCCAATCACATATATCTCTCTCGTCCTCTATTACTACTAATCTCCTTAACATCTTCCTTTTGTCGTCACATTCATAACGTGCCCGACCGTATCCTTCCCTCTATCACAAACGCACAAAGGGGCCCTTGCTGCATCGAGTTCATATCAGATCTTTAGATTAAATTCATTGTATTTGTGACGACACATTCATGGCCGACCTCCCTTTCCTTTAAAAAGTTTTTTATTAATCAAACTTGAATGAAGTAAATATTATTCTAAATAAATAAAATATAATATTTACATATAACAAACAATACTATAGTATTATTAGTTATTAATCCAACACGTTCTTTTCGTCTACTTACCTTTTTTGTTCCATCTTAATATTTGACGCCTTTTAGGACAATTTCTTATTAATGATAGATGCGCTCCGTCGTAATTCAAAAAAGGGATGCATATTTGGTTATATATCAGCAGGCAACGTTTCCAAAGAGGTTACATTAGATGACGGGAAGATTTACAACATGAAGTATATTCCTTGGGGATTATTTCAATAAAACAACCAATATCTTAATAAGTAAGTTTTTCCGTATAAATCTGTGGGGAAATCCAAGAAAGAGGGTACAAATTAACATTTCAAAACTTCTCGAATCAACAATAGAGATATTGAAAATCTATTTACTCAAGATGTTGTGGTACGGTAACGCGGAAAAATTGGAAATTTCTGACGCCGTTTCACCCCAAGCTCGACACTCTTGGAAGGGAACTTCGATCTCTTGGGGGAGAAGTTACAGTTCGCAGGTGCATTCAAGAAATGAATTTAAGTTCAGTAAACAAAACTAATTTTACATTTTTTGATATAGAATTAAGTAAAACTTAAAAAAAAACAAATTACATAAATAAAAGCTTTCAAAATTATAACGTATTTTTTTATGATATATATATTTTTTTATATTATATGTTTTAAGTTTCAAGAATTTCAACAAAACAAATCGATTTTCCAGATAACTTAATCAGTCGTAACAGTTTTCATTCGACCTTGTACAAAATCGTTAAACATGAAAACTCGTATTGTTCTCTATAAATGCGTTCGTGGTTGTTCAAACTCCATAAAAGCATAATAGGATTTTGATTTTGATGGGAATACGTGAGATATACTCAACATCGACTTCTACTAATTTCAGGAAAATCAAATACTTTCATTATTGAGTCTACTAACTGAATCGTTCATTTATTTTCTAGTTCTGGCTGTATTTATAACAATTATGTAATGTTTATGCATCAAATAAAAGCTAAAACTATTTACTTTATAATGATGTATAATAATATGTATGTTGAATGTATGAAATTTTGAGATATATGAAGATAACGATGCTCGGTTTAGGTAATTTGTATACGAAAATTAAGGAAATTTAATAAATCATTCTGACTGTACCTATTTATGAAAATTATGTCATGATTTATATATCAAATTAAAGCTAAAATTATCTACTTTATGATCATCTATAGTAATATGTATGTTGAATCTGTAAAATTTTTAGATATATGAAGATAACGTAGCTCTCTTAAGCTTTTTTTTTTGTACAAAAATTGATGAAATTTAAAAAATCATTTTGACCATACTTATAAAAATTATGTAATGATTTATGTATCAAATTAAAGCTAAAACCGTGTACTTTATAATGATGTATAAATACGTATGTTGAATGTATAAAATTTTGAGATATATAAAGAAAACGATGCTCGCTTTAGCTTATTTTTAGACGAAAACAAGCCCATTATAGTAAAAATATTACACAAAAATTAAATTCTAAAGAAAATGTATGTTTAAATAGTTTAATAAATAATATTTGGTACACAATAAAATATAAAAAATTGTTTTAAAAAGTTCGAACAAGAACAAACAAATATATGGTGTTTAAATAAAATTTACAACGCTACTTTACCGTGTTATTGCGAACTCGACAGTTTTTTTATAACTTATTCAATGAGCTCAATTTTAATGAAACATTAAAACGCTGTATAACTCGCCTGCGAATTCAAACTTAGTCGCGTAACAATACTTCGTTATGTAGCGTTTCTTATACACGTTTCGGTTCGGTGTGGTTTGCAGTTTTACGAAATCGAATAGAAATTTGTTCGTCATCCAACACAACTAAAATAAAATCAACAACGAAAAATTTTCGTTGCTCCCGTTCAAATGTGCAGTGCTATTTTAGTGTTATTCATGCGTTAAGATTTCGTCTATTGTTCCATTTACAATTCTATTGGAGTACCTTTTGTGCACGACCCAGTTTGTATTATTTCTTTTTTTCCAAAATGTATTAATGCATAATATTAAATTTATTTTTGCATTCAAAAACGTTTTAGTTTAATCGACCGTAAATGTTAACGTTTGTCTTATATTTGAAAAGACTTGGCAAAAGTATCGTTGACACTTTTAAGATAATAAACACTTTAAGGATTGTTTGAAATAGTTTTTGGTTTGGAAATATCTTTAATGCGTTGTTTGAGGGGTGTTAAGAATTTGTTGGGAATTTTAATTAGATCTAAAATGGTTGGTTTAAAAGTAGAAATTAAACATCATAAAATTGGTCATAAAGGGTTTTATTCATCCGCAATTTATAGTGGACGGAAATTGCAGTCAATAACAAAACCTGAAAATATCAACTTAACTAAAATTGTTATAAAATAATGAAAAATTAATTATTCATCACTGATAAAAAAATATAGTAATAAATCATTATGTGATAGATAATAACTCACTCAAACAATCTACCTAATAAAAAGCATATAAACCTGCTTTATGTTTTTCTTCGTTTTTTTTAACAATTACTTTCTATTCAATTTTCATTGAACCAATCTTAATTTTTAGGTTTAATACTTCAAAACGAACACCTATAATTCAATTTCCTTTGTTTCTAATGAACTGTTTGCAGATCAAATCAATTCGGTGGCGGAAAGACAAACATGGTAATAAATATTGGAGCGTAGACCCATAATAACACGTAGGTCCGTTAAAATTGGACGAAACGGTGGGGAAGCGATAATTTTGGGCGAAGAGAAACACGTTCGTACAAACGTCACCCAGCGATCGACGTGAAAATATGCAAGATTTCGACAAGAAACCCAGTACAAATGTACAACTCGACAATGCAACTCTTAATTAAGAACTGAACTTATTAATTTATTCAGTACAATTCTGCCATGGATGATGTATGGAAACATCTCCGGGAATATCCGGATGTAATGTACCTTATATATCCAAAGTGGTGGTCTTGGATGGTTATATGTTTATCGATCGTGGTTTTCGTTGTGGGATTAATTGGAAACGCTCTGGTCTGTGTAGCTCTCTATAGAAATGGAAGTATGCGAACTGTTACCAATTATTTTTTGATGAATCTTGCCATTGCTGATTTTATGGTGATTTTATTTTGCTTGCCAGCCACCTTAACTTGGGATATTACACTTACCTGGTTATTTGGGACAATATGTTGTAAAATTATTACGTATCTTCAGGTAAGTTAATTAATTAATTATTAATTACTTGAATTTCTTTCTCTTTTCTATCAACAGTTTTGAAATTAATTAGTTTTACTATATGATTAATATTAGGATATTAGTAATCAAATAATTTCTATAACACTATAAACCTCCTGAAGTAATAACTATAGTATAATTGTAATAATCGGTATGTAATCATTGTTGTTATGATTTCTTAAATCCAACTCTGCATGCATAAATGTTATAGATATGAAATATAAATATCATCATGAAATAAACAACATTTTAAAGCAAATTTGATAAACATTAAAGGTGCCATGAATAGCTTCTTATTTTCCATAAATATCATTCGTATGATTGTTTTAAACCCAACTCGGCATGTTTGTTATTCTAAACTTAAGGGTATTAGAATTATATCTCAAAAACTGATTGAGATATCATCATGAAATAAAAATATTTTAAAGCAAATTTGATGAAGATTTAATATCAAAATCATCACAAATAGCTTCTTATTTTCCATAAACATCGATGTTATGATTTTTAAATTTTATATGTTTTTTGATTGTTGTAGATATAAAATGTAAATTTCAAAAAATCGTATCTCACCAAATAAATAATAATAAAATATCACCATGAAATAAAGAACATGTGAAAGTAAATTTGATGAAGATTTAATGTGCCTTAAATAACTTCTTACTTTTCATAAACATTATTGTTATGATTTTTTAAACCCAACTTGGCATGTTTGATTTTTCTACACCTACTACTACTATTTACACCTATTAAAAGAATTGTATCTCAAAAACTAATTGAGATATCATCATGAAATAAAAAACATTTTAATGTAAATTTGATGAAGATTTAATGCGCCAAAAATAATTTCTTATTTTTCATAAACATCGTTGTTATGATTTTTTAAATACAACTTGACATGTTTGATCATTCTAAACATTAAGAACAGATATTAAAAAAATGGTATCTCATAAACTAATTGAGATATCATCATGAAATAAAGAACATTGTAATGCCAATTTGATGAAGATTTAACCCCTTACTTAATCTATTATAGTACTAAGCTACGCATAAGCTCACAAACCATTGAATATATGTATACAGTTGTTTTCTTTTTAAAGCTTTATGTTTAATATAAGCATATATGCATATATGGCACATATGGGACGATTTGAAGTACATATTAGCAAAAACTAACAAGCAACATTTATTCTACATGGAAATTAAAAGAACAGTTTCGATCTTTATTGAAACAAAGGTGAAGGTTACAAAAAATTGGTTTTTTGTGCACATTACAAAAAAATTTCCTCTACATTCTGGATATTTACACCGTTGACGTTCATCGGAAGTCCATTTTGGTAGGTGATTTAGATTGTCTTAGCGAACGTCTTGGACAGAAATTCTGGGAACGGGTATTTTTTATTTTTTAGGTCCTGTTTAGGCTGTAATGATTGCTTGGTCTGTCGCGCTTTTTTGGAATTGTACCTGATTTAGTTAGCTATTCCTAGTTTAAATTCAGAAAGTGGCAAATACATTTCTGAATCCGCAAATCTCCAGTAAAGCCAAGCATTTACACACATTCGATCTAAGAAATGAAATATCTAAGAAAATTCTAATATTGAATCCAAGAGATCAACTCCTCCCATGAAGGAGTTGTCCATGCTTACACTACTCGGGCGTGTTATATTTATATAATTTCTTTGTTTCCAACAAAATCTTTAATCTCAGACACATTTTGACTTCCGACATAGGTTGATATGGTTGTGACAACCTTATTATCATATCGAGCAACAAGTGATATGTCTACACCATCTACATTTGCAACTTTTTCAATTTTGGTACCCCTTCCCTTCTTCTTTAGGCCGTTATCTGGAGGCAGATTATTGTTCGGTACTAGATTTCTTCTAACAGTACCAAGAGGTAAAGTACCTTGTTATAAAATGTGAGTAGGTCTTTACTTGTAAACCAGTTGTCGAAATATATCTTGTAATTCCGGTTTCTAAGTATCCTTACCGCTACTTTTACGATAACATTGCTGCTCATTTCGAGATCTGGTTGTCGTTGAAATGATGAAATTTCTTGATTTCTTCAAATCTGTACCAAGACATAGTGCCACACATTGCAGGAATAGATTTCCAATAGCTTCTTGTAGAAAGCAACTGTATAATATATATAAATAGAAACCACGAATTTCTTCTGTTGTCACATTTGCTGGTTTCTCCGGTCTACACTGAACTTGAATTGTTGAAGAAGTCATTCCATGTTTATTATTTCTTCCGGTAAATCTTGAGGTGCATTCAAAAAGGTGAGGTACATGCAAAAAGGCTTCATACCATTGCATATTTTTTCTATCTCGTCTGGTATTACTTCTACGAACCAGTATATTTATTATGGGCAAATCGTTTTCACTGTCCCATTGTTCTTATTCAAAATATAGAGGTTCTTCAAGACTTGTGAGCACATGAACCTTAGAGTTGAAATTTTTAGGAGAATCATTATCAGACAGATCGTCTTTCATCTCCACTCAAATTCAATTTCTACCAATTCATTCAATAGATAACTGACCTTTCATCTATATATTTATTACAACGCGATGAATTACTTTTCTTTCACTATTTACAATGAACTAAACATTCAGTTTTTACAAAAATTCACTTGGAAGTGACTACCCTAAATATGACACGAATTATATTAACAGTAAGAAATACATCTGTACATTAAAATCACACACAAACATAAAGCATCCCATATATGGTACATTATGCGATAAGGGGTTAATAATTATTCCATAAACATCGTTGTTATGATTTTTTAAACCCAACTCTGCATGTTTGATTGTTATTCATATGATATATAAATTTTAAAACATTATATCTCAAAAACTAATTGGGATATCATCATGAAATAGGACGCAATATAAAGCAAATTTACTTAGTATTTAAAAATTTAAGCGATTTAAAAAGAACAAATATCCACCACAGTATTCACTGTTTATTTGACATCTGTAAAGGTAACCGCACAGTTCGTTGCAGTCGATTGCAGAGAGGAAATTGAGGATATTTAGATGAAATTTTAGCGACATTTGTGTTTAAATAACTATACTTTTTCGAAGTTGGTTTGATTTAAAGGCTAGAAAATAGGACGAAAAATTCGACATTCAACGTAATGTCAGGTTCAAAAAAATAATACTAGTAGTACGCAGTAAACGTTTTATATCAGTCATTCCCGAAATATGCGCATCTGAGGTTCATGTCATTTTACACCCGCTGTTATCAATCAAACTCAAATTTTCCAAATATATAGTTCAAAATTCCGTTCACGTACTTATATAAAAAATCAACCGTACTTCCCCTAAAAAGTTTTAATCAAAGAGCTAGTCAATCAGCATGATGTTATAATTTCCGGAAATTCCAACGTTTCCTTTTCGTACCATCACCGGAACTGTTGACATTCTCCAATGTTTAATAATCAACTTATTTTAATGAAAAATAATAAAAAGTAATCACCTTTGTATCGTTTATATAAATTCCATCTTTCTTGTTTGGTTTAAACCGAAATAATTTTTTTCGTTTCTTAAAAAATGTGATGTTGGGTTATTTCTTCAAACAACATTTCGAACGTCGGTCCTTTCTCTGAATCCTTTATGAAGACTTAACTTTGAAAACGTTAGTACTTCGCCCTTTTTAAATCCACTCACCGACGCCTTCCCACGCGAAAGACCCATTTATTTAACCACTCCTATGTTTTAATAAAATTTTATATTTTTCACCATATAATTTTGTATTTGTTGCTATTATTTCAGGCATTCAATTAAACACATCATTAAAATTCCAATTGTTGATGTTTACTCTTTTTTATTTTTAAATTTATTAATGTGTGAATTACATACCAAGCTTCCATCGATACATCTATAAATTCCGTTTAATTTGTATTGGACGTTGTTTGCAATTTGGTTTGCAATAAAGCAATACGAATTACTTTTTATTTCCATTAACGGATATGAAGCGGATTAAATAAAGAGCTTTACTTTCTGAAACGTTCATACTTTCAATAACCTCCTGAATGGTTGTTTAAGTTCACCGATAATATAAAAACAATATATCATTACAATTGAAATTATAATGAGTGCTGCTTCTATTATATGTATATTCTTTGAATGAAAGCGTTCTATAAAGTGTATGGAACCGTTTAGATAGAAACATGTAATCTCAGCTTTGTTGGCATTTGGTTGGAAGTGCCATATCCGAAAGTACCTTTATAGATTCTCTACGTCGGTTGTCAGCGGTGAAAGCACCGACCATTGTGGCAGGACGTTTTTGAGTTTTCTTGGTAAGGTCACATCGGACCTCATGACAACTCGGAATGTTCTGTCATTTTGTTATTATTTAGCAGGCGAGCTGTTGATTTACATGGGATAACACGGAGGAACGTACAGATCATGCTTTCTCTCCATACAATTCTTCAACATAAGAAAGCGAGAAGACTTGGAAGGAACTAAGCTAATCTAATCTAACCCAGAGAATTCAATCAAATAAAGGTAATAGTCGCCCTAAGACTTGGAAAAGCAGCCAACTTAGCTAAGAGCTACTGATAAGGCGGTTTGGAATAAAACGTCTAAGAAAGTTCAACGTAACCCTAGCTGTGTGACAAGTTCCTCCATCTTGTTAGAAATGATTGTTCTCATTCATAAACACTTGTGGAATGAAAAAGGTTTTCTGCATTCGAACATATCGAGCTAATGTTAGTGTAATTGCATGGCCATCATCATTCTCAAAGAAGTATGGGCTAATTATGCTATTCGAATACATCGCAGACCTAACAATTCTTTCACTACCGCCTGTTCTTTTATTGTTTGGCCTACTATTTTTAAGTTAAGAGTCCAAATAGAACTGGCTTTCCTAGCAGGAAAATTTCGGCGGAATTCGCGTTATGCTTACTACTGCTCAAAAACTAATTGGGATATCATCATGAAATAGGAAGCAATATAAAGCAAATTTACTTAGTATTTAAAAATTTAAGCGATTTAAAAAGAACAAATATCCACCACAGTATTCACTGTTTATTTGACATCTGTAAAGGTAACCGCATAGTTCGTTGCAGTCGATTGCAGAGAGGAAATTGAGGATATTTAGATGAAATTTTAGCGACATTTGTGTTTAAATAACTATACTTTTTCGAAGTTGGTTTGATTTAAAGGCTAGAAAATAGGACGAAAAATTCGACATTCAACGTAATGTCAGGTTCAAAAAAATAATACTAGTAGTACGCAGTAAAGGTTTATTACTTTGTTATATTCTAAATAAGTTATAACAGCAAAACCACATTGTTCACCAGTCCCATTAAGAACGTTGACTTAACTGTCAAGTGTATTGAATATGATAATCACTTCCAATAACATATTATAGATATCTCGTACAATCGTACGGTTTTTTTGTGCTTCTATATAAAATTCCATCTTTTGCTTTAACATTTATTTTTTAATAGTTTTAAATAGTGCAAATGTGTCTAGACGCTGCTGCTATCTTGGAGACAACGGTATTTGGGGAGATGTTTCTTTTTTGTCTTTCGGAAGGTACTGCGCTACCCACTTTCTTCACCAAAGTCAACGCTTTGGGGTTTGAGGTCTGAAGGTTCAGGTTCTCTACCATTTTCAATCAGTTCTGTTCAGCGTCAAGGCTGTGGAAGAGCTCATCCACCACCTCTTGGTCTCCCTCTTAAGAAAACATTGATAAAAGTTATTGTTGTTTTCACACCATTCTGGGACATATTTTCCCCGATACTCTGTCGGATGCACTTCTTGCCGGTATTTATCACTCCAAGAAATCTACCATAGTTTTTGCTACTTGTTAGTGCCTGGGTTGGATCAGGCATCTGGGTTTCTTAAATTGCGACCAGATCAGTATTGTTTTCCTTCAAAAATCTTGATAAATACTGGCTCTTATAATTGCTAATGTTCTCTATGTTTATTTAGCAAATACAAACGGATGGTCTTCGACGGAGCGCCTATAGCTGACAAAATCTGGGAAGCTTATCATCCGGGTTCTACACATAAAGTTGCAGAAATTCAAACTACCTTTTCATCAGCTTCCTTTAATCAAACAATACCATTAGGTTCGATAAAAATGTTTGCAGATTTTTCAATTAATTGTCAGAACGTTATTCAGAGTCTTACGACAAAACAATTGTCAATGGAATCGCAAATTAATTTAATTCCAAACCAATTCGATTCGGGAGGTCGCTCTCCCGCTAGATATCGCTCATCTTCTAGGTCTCGACCCAAAAACATTTGTTTTTATCATAATACCTATAAGAATAATGTATTAAAATGTGAGCGTCCCTGGTGTACTCATTTTAAATCATTTACATCTAAAGAAAATCAAAAAACTAGTAACCGTTTCAACTTCAAACAGTAATGATTTAACATCTGCTAAGCTTTTTCGTCTTTTTATTTTCGATCATTCAAATAAATTAAATTTTTTTATTGATACTGGGGCAGATATTTTGGTAATTCCGAGAAATATAAAATTGCTAAAGTAGAATTTGAACAGATGGTAGAATATGATATTTATCGACCATCCTCATTATCTGTTACTTCAGCTCTTCACATGGTTAGTAAAAAAGATTCTGCAGACTGGCGTCTTTGTGGTGACTATAGACAACTGAATGTTCTTACGATATCAGATAGATATCCCTTACCACATATGCAAGATTTTAACTTGCAAATTCATGAATGTACTACCATTTTCTCTAAAATTGATTTAATTAGAGCTTATCACCAAATCCCAATTGCAGAAGAAGATATTTATAAAACTGCAATTACAACACCTTTTGGACTCTTTGAATTTTTACGGATGCCTTACGTAATGCTGCTCAAACATTCCAAAGGTTCATCAACGAGGTGACTAAAGGTTTGAACTTTATTTTCGTTTATCTGGATGGTATATTAGTTGCGAGCAAGGATGAAGGTGAACATTTGGATCATCTTAAGCAACTATTTAATCGATTAGACCAATTTGGTATTAGTCTTAAACTCTCAAAATGTGAGTTTGGAGTTTCACAATTAAATTTTTTAGGTCACACTGTCTCTTCAAAAGGTATTCTTCCTTCAAATGAAAGAATATCGGTTATCAATGATTTTCCAATTCCAAAAAATTTAAAGCAATTACAAAAATTTATCGACATGATAAATTTTTATGATAGGTTCGTTCCAAATTTTTCTCAACTACTCGATTCTCTTCATTCTCTATCAACATCACTTCAAAATCTAAAACAAAAAAATATTTCTTCCTGGCCAAATGAATGTGAAGAAAGTTTTCAAAAGGCAAAATCTTCATTAGCTAACGCTACAATTTCAGCTCACCCTAACCCGTCTGCCAAATTGATTCTTACCACCGATGCTTCAACAACATTTCACAACTAATTGCATTTTTCTCAAAAAAAACTTTCCCCCAGCCAATTAAAATATTCAACTTATGATCGTGAACTTTTAGCCATCTATAGGTTATCAATTTAAAATTTGCACAGATCATAAGCCTTTAACCTTATCTTTTTCCTATAAATCAGAAAAAAGTCCTAGACAATCTCGCTATCTAAACTTTATAGCGCAGTTCTCAACAGATATTGCTTAGATTAAAGGTGAAAACAATACTGTTGCCGATGCTCTTTCATGGATAGACAACAATATTGATTCTTTTGAATTGTATGAACTGAACCTTCAAACTTTGCAACAAGCTCAGTCTACAGATCAAGAACTCCAAGAATTACTTAAAACTTAAAATTATAATCCTAATTCTAAATTTCGTATAAAACAACAAACAATTCCATTTTCTAATATTCCAATTTAGTATGAAATTTCTTCATCTTCCTATCAACGTATTTATATTCCAGATAAATTATGTCATTCGATTTTCACCGACTTACATAGTATTTCTCATCCAGGTATAAGAGCTTCTAAAAAATTAATCAATATAAGATAATTTTGGCCTCATATGAATTCCAATATATCTCTTTGGACAAAAGCATGTATTACATGTCAAATTTCAAAAATCCAAATACATACAAAATCTCCAATTATAAAGATTGATATTCCTAAAGGCCGTTTTGAACATATCCACATTGATATTGTAGGTTCTCTTCTTCCTTCTGGTGGTTGTTCTTACATTTTAACAATAATTGAAAGATTTACTTGATGGACAGAATCTTTTCCTCTTTCATCAATTCCTGCATCAACTATTGCAAAACACTTTACGTTCACTATTTCTCACGTTTTAAAATTTCAG
Organism: Onthophagus taurus; assembly: GCF_000648695.1. Classification (NCBI taxonomy): domain Eukaryota; kingdom Metazoa; phylum Arthropoda; class Insecta; order Coleoptera; family Scarabaeidae; genus Onthophagus; species Onthophagus taurus. The sequence goes on from NW_019286125.1 coordinate 306,193, forward strand.
ACACAATAACACACGATCAAGGCCCGCAATTTGAATCTCAATTATTTAAAGAATTTAATAAATTTTTTGGTCCGTTTCAAATTCATACTTCAACATACCATCCTCAAAGCAATGGTATTGTCGAAAGATTTCATAGAACTTTGAAAACTGCGTTAATACTAGGAATACAACTCATTGGAAAGATGAATTACCTATTATCCTTCTTGGTCTACGTTCAACCATAAAAGAAGATTTAGGTTGTTCATCTGCTGAATTACTTTATGGTCATCACTTGAGACTCCCAGGTGAATTTTTCTTAAGTTCCCACAGTTCAATTGATACGTCCTGATCAGTTTACGAAATCATTTTACAAACTTGAGACCAACCATGATGCGCCATCATTCCCTTAATAAACCTTTTTTACATAAAGATTTAGAGAAATCAGATTTTGTTTTTGTTCGACTAGAAGGCAAAAAATCTTGTCTCTGCAAGGTATGAAGAACCATTTAAAATTATTAAAAAATTCAACAATCTTGTTAGCTGTAATTGTCTCCTCTAAATTGCTCATCAATGCATGGATGGCAGTAATTGTTGATCTGCGCAAAGGAAAAGGTATTGATCAAGTACCATTTTCATCACTGTGAGCAGAAATGAGATTAGGCTGATTGGCCTGTATGCCTTGGGATCGGCGTTTGAACGCTTTGCACCTTTGGGTATAAAGACTACCGTTACTTTCCTTCATCATCTAGGTATTTATATAGCTAAAGCTGTAGCTAGCTATATGTAGGAATATTATTACTGGGAGTAGGTCTTCTATGCCTTTTTGCAGAAAGATAAGCAGAATTCCATCCCCTCCAGGTGATTAAGCAGCAGCAGCTAAGCTACGGACCTTGCCAAATGGACGACTGGTATCCATTACTTCGTGATCTGCGTCTGCATTAAGACTGACTTATGAAGCAGGGAAATGTGTACTCAATAGGAACTCCTATACTTTCCACCTTCTTTGCATAGGTGGCCAAGATCGTTGTTGTGGTCTTGTCAGGACCTTATGCAGGCGAGCAACTGTAGGCTATGTTAATTAATTAATGTAGCAATATTAATTAGGGCATGAACTTTTTAATAAAATGATCCGTTTAGAAAAATTACTTTTACTTTTTAAAACATAAATTTTTTAATATCGATCAGATCGATTTTGTTGCATTTTTTGCACATTCGCATTACTAGCTAAAATATTCTCCTAATTATAACAGCTTAAATTATGGGAATATTAAATGCTGAAATTGACAAACGATTTACTCGTCAAATTAATCCTATCTCTTTGAAATCCCCTGTGCTATACGAAAGATAATGTTGGGAAAATTGATGACATCATGTATGATTAGATACCCAACGTGGTGGGACAGCGGTCTTTACAACGGTTGCTCCGTTACATTACGAGTCAAAATATAGCGGTGAGAGGTTCGTCAGATTCGATATTTAAATATAATTCTCAACTAATTTCGATCTAAAAAGTCTGATTTAGTTATAAGTGTTTAAGATTGTGTAAAAAGTTAAAATTTGTGATTAATTTCTTAAGATTAATCGAGCATAGAGAACTTATTCAAGCTAAGTGACGTTCATAAAGGAATTCCCAAACGAATACGGCTCAAGGTCAGTTCGCTATATATAAAACTCCACATGGTCGCAGTAATTAATTTATAATATTTTACAGAAATGGATTTAAACAAATCATTAAATGAATTTTGTTATTATTTTACAAGATATTTTGAGGAACAAATCAGGTATTGGAGGCACATTCTAGAAGAAAATCCCGATTTAAAAAAGAAATCAAACAGTAAACCAATATCGTTCTTAGCAAGCTTATCATCGGCTATACCAACAGTGGGAAAAGGAATTGGAAGTGGAATAACCGAAGGAGAAAAGTACATAAACAACCTAATTGATAAAGATAAAGCGTCCTCTGTGAGTACAATAGCGTACGCAAGTAACGATAATAAGGATTTATTTAGAAATAAGCTCATTGCGGGCGCTTTGGAATTTTTTATACACTTTGAATATCAATTCACAAAAGTTAAGTGTAAAAATGGTGGTATAACTCGAGCAATGCAAAAATTAGGACAAGATTGCTCCAACCGATTATTTACATATCTCTTAAACGAAGAATCTGGCGCTGAGTTAACATCTGAATTGATTCAAAAAGGTATCTTATACGGGGACTCCAAACGCCACAAAACAAAACTTCTTAAATTGGGCAGAACCATCTATGTAGATGAGAACTCAAAATTAACAACATCGGATTTTATTACAAACTGCGGAATTAGAATGAAACATGATGATGTCTTCACTTATTATAAAACTAAAGCGTCGATTCCAGTTCTAGGTCATAGAACATGTTTTCATTTTGAAACTTCTTTAGATAACTACGAAATTGAAAGTCCTAAATATTTTTATAATTACATTTTAACGGAATTAAACACACAACAACTTTTAAAAACTATATTTTCATATATATCCAAAAAAGATCCGTTGGAAGACATCAAAGAATTCGCAAAGTTTAATTACGAAGAACAAGTGAAGTTATTGGAAGCTGCAAGCGAAGAAAGACATCGAATTCGCGAAGAAATACTCGGTGACAATGCAACGAAACACGTTGAAGTCAAAGAAACCATCGAATCTAGTCAAATAACGATTATTAATCGAATAGAAAATGTTATAGCTGAAAATACATGCTTGATTTTATCTCAAACTGATAAAGTGTTGCAAAAAAATGAGGAACTGTCGAGAGATGTCGCCGATATTAAATCCAAACAAGACCAATTAGAAACGAATCCTATAATTTCTGTTGATTTAAATAAAATTAAAGAACAAACGACGAGGTTAAAAGAAAATATTGAAAGAGAAGGGAAAAAAGCTGAGCAAGAAATTCGAAGGTTTAAAGATAGAATTGGAAAAATAAGGCTTTAATTTAATCATTTTAATGGATTAAACGCAAGGGATTAAGAGAAAATTGAATAAATGAATAAGATTTTATTAAAAGTTTATATAGACTATCATAAAACTTTTCCATTATTCGAATCATCACTTTTTAAATTTGAAACTGTAGAAACTGTACGAAGTTAACGCTATTCGTTAAAAAATAAAAATAATTTTAAGGTATTTGTTGTTTGGTTTTGAATTTGTATTACTCAAATTCGCTTATAAATTAAATCTAAAAGGAATCATCCTGAGGAACTAATTCTTCTGACCAACTTTGTCAGTCATATACAATCTCGTGGATATAGAAGGTTATAGTTATAGTAAGATATGGCATGAATTTTTCCATTTTTCCCAACGAATTTAATTTTCTAACTAATAAAATTTAACCTAATTGGCATTTTAAGTACTCTTTTAGAACGTCTCAACCCATCAGTTTTACTTTCGACAAGCTGAGTCTCTATAACTGAAATATTTTCGTTTTTATTTGTCTCTGTATTTATCTCTAAATTTGTTTCAATAATCTCGCTTTGGTATTGAAATTATCGTGTGTTGATTTACTCAAATCACTTTTATCTTCACTAATGTTGCTCTCAATTAGAGCCAAGTTGTTACTAAACCTATTGTGATATTGATCATTTAAAACACACGACGTTTTAGATCATCGATGTATACTAACTTAACTCTTACTTCGCTTTCCACTTTATATGTGTAATCATTTATCATCTCCACGATATTTCCTTCAATCCATTTCTCTCTTTCCACTCTCTTAGTTTTCACATAAACCCTCTCTCCTGGAGTAAACCTACTAAACCTGCTTTGTTCTATTACTTAGATTGTCTTTTAGAATACTAAATCTAGTACATGGTTTTCTATTTAAGAATAATTCAGCTGGAGTTTTATTAGTTGAAGTTTGTGGTGTATTTCGGTAATTGAATAATATTTTTGCCAATTGACATTGTACACTGTTGTGGTTATGCTCCAATTGCAATTTCAACCATTGTTTCTTTACGATTTGAACCGTCCTTTCTGCTGCTCCATTGGGGTGATATGGTGGTGTGAGTATATGTTTAATTCCATTTTAGATACAAAACATTTCAAACTCTTTAGACACAAATTGTGATCCAATACCATGACTTGCAATTATAGTTTTTAGTTGATCCAATACAGCTTCCGTAGTAGTTATTGATAAATAACAGATTTCAATCCATTGTGAATTGAATCTATCAATACTCAAAAATTCTTATCTCTAACTGTTAAATCTATATGTACTCGTTCAAATATTCTGTTAGCGCAAGGCCCAATTAATCATTGGTTCTGTTTTAGCATTTGCAGATTTCTGACAAACTTCATAATGCTTCATTAAATGTTCATTTATTTCTCTTTGAATTTTTTCATTCTTTAAACCCGATATGAATATCTCTTAATCTCTCAAACTGACAATCAATAGCCATTTTTTTTAGTTCTATTGCATATGAAGGGTCCAGGGGAAAAACGTGATAAGTCACAAATGCGTAATTTCATAAGAGAACTATTTTAAAGTTACCAGACTTTTTCTAGGCCGATGGGAAGTAATTCTTCGATTTTGCTATGGTAATTAATATTCGAATTTATTTTTTATTGATTCTGTGAACACGATCATTCTTAAATGTTTGCGTTCTACGCGTAAATAAAGTCAGACTAGGGTAACAACTAGAATTGCAATGCAAGAAAACGGTAAGTCCCACACTTATCATCTTTTTGCTCTTTACCAAAGAAGAGTTAATGGAAAAAAATTTAATATTTGAGGATAGATCAATACAATAATAAACACAGGTGCTTATAAAACAAAAAAAATATAACTACATTATTTAAAGTATCAAAATCAATTTTATTAACGAAATCTGTAACAAATAAATGTTCTTGTTTATGTGGTAAAGAATAAAAATATTCGGCAGCTTTATCGCCACAAAAACCTTTTGAGGAACTGTAAATTTTGATATTTTTCGGCCGAGATTGGAAGGAGACCTGAGAAACAATAATATTTTTTAATAATATAGAATAGAAATTTCTAAGTTATAGTTAATTTAAACATACGATCGTATAAATGCTGTGATAATGAGAATTCGTTTGGACGTAATTGTTGAGATGGTTTAGAACGTTTCCTTTTAGAAGTTTTCAGTGATTCACTGAACCAAGGACCATTATAGGCAGTTTTGTACCGTATAACATCAGAATCTTCCTGGTTAATATCTATAATTCTGACGGGTCTTGATTTAAACGGTAATTTTTTTTTATAAAGAGTGTCCAAGTAAACGGTCCAGCTTCGAAAGAAATTTTGCTGAACTGGAATTACATGAAAGGGAAATTGGCTTCCTCCGTGCATTTTTAAATACTTCCAGCCATTCATCGGGATGTTCCACCCTAATCTTTTGATTCACAAGAGCCATGTTCTTATCACACTCTAGGTATGAGTGTCCTCGTATGGGAAATGTCATTTTCAATGATGTCAATTTGCGTTCTTCGTGTACTACGTGATGTAAAAAACGAAACATTGTCACATTTTTGTTTTGGCCACCACAAGAGTCACAAAATATCTCAAGCTCTTTCAGTTTAGTGTCTATAATGTTATATATAAAGTGGTGAAGTAAGGAGCAAACATCATCGCTACCTTTTTTACCAACAGTTTCTGGGTAGGCGTAAAACACGCTTTCACCAGTTGACAATATATGGATATTGAAAGCAAATACAGAAAGTTGTCGTTTATAATAAACATCATTGATCGGTATATTGGGGACTGGCAAATTTTTACCAAAATCTAAGCAGATTGCTTCTCTAGTTTCAGATTTCTTACACGACTTCCTAGAATTTCGCTTTTTTCTATAAAAGGTATCTGCGTTTAAAAGATGAAGTTTATTTTCTATTGCTATGCGATCGACTTCAGTTTTAAGTGTTAAATGTTTTTCCCTATCCGTTTCATTGCTTATTTGTGATAGTAAACTCTTCTTTCTTGCTGCAAGCTCATCACAGTTGCTACACGTATCGGTACGTGGGTAACCAAACGCTATGTTGAAGTCATTATTGAAGATTGTTCTATATGTTTCATAAGAAATCTTCAGTTCGCCATGAATTTCTTTAAACATCAAAAACAACTTTGTGATGTTTAATTCTTCAGGCAGATATGTCTTAGTGGAATCGTGCAAACTGTAGTGACTAGATCTTCCTTTCAGAGATTTAATATGAGCGATAAATGCTACCTTACAGACAACTTTTTCTTCCACATTTTCATCCATGACTACGCGGACTTTATAACAGTAACTAGCTTCCCGAAATAACACTTCTGCTTCCGGTTTTCTGTTCCTTTATCACCGAATTAGCAATATAGATATTAATCCTGCCAAATGCAAATTTTGTTCGTCATTTGACTTTAATTTATTGAAATGATTAATAATTTTTTCTTTACTTTTTTTAGATAATAGTTATTCAAAACATTTTTTCTTGCATGTGCAGGCTCTTCTTGTTTCATGGGTTTGTAACCGCAATTTCTTACCGACCTCAGTAATTCTTCCAAATATTTTTCTTTTCTTTGTCTTCAACTCTTTACATCCACCGCTATCATCTTCAATTAAACCTACAGATGGACTTTCAGACATTTTGAGATATTATACAACACAAAAACCACAGAACTACTATATTGTTACTAACAATGTGTTGATTACGTCGTCAAGGCGAAAAAGAACACGTTTTGTTGCAACAATAATATTAACAATAATAGTTATTTAGGGCTTAATGCCGCGATACACATTATATTTTTTCTGCAATTATTACAATTTTATTAAACTATTTAAAGCGTTTTGAATTACGTTTACCGGCTGTCACTGTCAACTAAAAATTTAATAAATGACAATACCAACCTAAATATTGTTGTCATTGTATATTTTTTATTCGTTTAAATGGAGTAAAAAAAGTCTGCTAACATATCTTGGGATACTATTAACCACAAAGAATTATGTTTTTTTTTGGACTTAACGGTTTTTTATACTGTTTTAGATGGACTTACCATGTTTTTCCCCTGTACATCTAAACTTATTTTGTGAATATCTCAAGACTAAACATGTTTTCATCTAAAACTCATTGATCATCTTGTAGGTCGTAATTTTTACTACAAGATTCAATCATTTAGATCAATTAATGAAATATTGGACTTATCACGTTTTCCCCTGAACCCTTCATATTTATTCACAAATTCGTTTGTTCTTTTTTCCAAAATTTTTAATCTTTGTACTATTGTTAATTTTGGTGGTTGGAAATACTTTGTCAATGGCACTTCAACTTGCTCAAAGGACAGGTCCTCAGGTTGTTTTGGAATTACTATATTAGTTACTATTTCATAGATATTTGTATCCATTATCAGTAAGAAAATATTCTTTTGTTTTTCTTCTTCTGTTCTATTATCCTTGAAATGTAACTTTAATCTTTTTACGTACGTAGCAAAGGCTTCTTATGAAATATCGTATTCTCCTACTTTTCCGGTTTCAGTCATTTTTTCCAATTCTAACCTGACTTCTCTTTTCTTTATTTTACGTGGTTCTTTTTCTTTTACCTCGATGTCTATTTTCTTCAAAGGTCCCATCCTCGTCGCCACTTTTATGATCTTTACTAACTTTAATAAAACACTTTTAACTATTTGGAGTTCGTTTATTATAACTCCAAGTCCATCACATTCTAACATGATTACAATTGTTCTTCTGCGACCGTTACGCCACGTAATTCGCTATTGTAACGCCATCTATACTTTATTAATACATGTACTTAATATATAAAATACATAACAATAATAAAACGATGATTTCGAAGATAACACAACCCAGCTTCATTATGGTCAACCCAACAAACTCATTATTGTTATGCTCATACAATATTTCTTTGTAACGCTGAGGAAGATACAGATCTATGGGCAATACGAAATCTTGGATTACACTTTACAATTGGACCGCGTTATTCTAGATGTTAGTATAAAATTAAAAGTTTATGTCTTTTATTTTATATAGAATTTAAGTCTAATTAGTTTCGGCCCTTGGCCATCTTCAAAGATTCTACAAATAGATTAACATCTCTCATCTTATCCATTTTACAAACGACAGCGGTAGATAGCGCTAGTTAGCATAAGATATTACTATGTTGTATACACACAGTTGTCTAGAGAAACTAAAGAACAGAGTCTGTTATGAAGACACATTTAAATATGGTATTTCTATACTTCATGCACATCTTAGATGCTATGAATATTTACTGCATATAGCACTTTTTCTTTTGTATTGTTGCTCGTTTCAATAAATTAAGTCTGTTCTGATTAGGGTAAAAATGCGTTACGTAATGAAACCAGTGCGGTAATGAACTTTATTACGTAACTCAAATCACCTCAAATGAGTGCGGTAATGATGACTTATCCAAGCAGTTGTAGATAAACATAATTATTGTAAGAATCTGTATCTTTTTACCAAAGACGATTTAAAATTAACTAGAATTCCCATTTAACAAGGAATGTTGTAATTCGTTGGTTTGAAGCACTTAGAACCTTTTAAAATGGTTAAAGATAGTCGAAACTTGGAAACTTGAGCTCGTTAAAGTTTCGATGGGCTTGTCACAGATTTAATGGGTAACATAGAAATTGTATTGAATATTGTATGAAGTTTAATGGAAACTATCTTAAACACGTACGCTTCAGATGACATCTGTTTAAGTTTGCATTTCTATTAGAAATGTAAATTATATTTAGAAGCTTCAAAGTTAATAATAATTAAAATATAATACAGTTATTATTTCTTTCAAAGAAAATTTTTTATTCGGATTTTCGGTCAGCAGGAATTAAAAGTAAAACAACTTTTTAAAATCGCTAATATTTCGATTGTTAAAATTACAATCTTCTTCAGAGCATTTTATTGCTAAAAGATATTACAAAGAAAAAACGTAAGTCGCACCATATTTTAAGAAACAAAAATGTAACTTACTTGTAACTCGAAGTGGCGTAAAATCTCGGAAATCGTCAAAAATGAATTGATCAAAAACATTATTAAAATTAAAAATTCAAAAAACACATTAAAATTGAAAAATGAAATATCAAAAAGTTATTAATAAAACGTGGAACAAATAGACGCAAAATGCACGACTGTCAAATGTAACAAGGGAAAACCCGTTTTTGGAGTGAGAACACGGTTCCTAAAAATTTTAAGATGTACAGTGTACAGAGAAAATTCATCAAACATACGAGCGTTAAACAAAAATAAATTTAATTTATAAAGAATCTCTAAATTTCTTAACAATAAAAAATTAACTCAAAATAATCAATATAAAAACAACTAAAATACCAAAAATTTGTAGAAATTTGAGGTGTTATTAGGATTGGAACCTTGTAAGTTACGCGAATTATTATGGTTAAATCTATCTAAGGCAAACAAATAAGCATAAATGTTGCTAAGGTTCTGAGTATCTGTTTTAAAATTTACAGCATTTTGTGTATACTTGATGTGTACCATCTCCTATTATGATAATTGCTTTCTGAATCCAAGATTTTTACATCCTTAAAATCAAACTCATGTCTGCACTCCAAAACGTGTTGGGATAAAGCATTACTAACTAGACTTTTTCAGTCTACAGTCACTTGCATGTTTTGAGATTCTACATTCAGCCACTGACTGGTCTGACCAACGTACTTTCCATCACAACCCTTGCATGAAACACAGTAAATCAAGTTGGATCTAAAATTATCATCAGTCTTATTCTTAAGTTTAGTAAAATGGTTTCCTAATTTGTTATCATAACAACATATCAATACATTTCAACGTTTTCTTTAAATGGTCGCTTAACCTTCCTATGTATGGAAGCTTTCTGTACGTGAAGCGTTCTGTATTAATTAAATCTGGATTAGTTAAACTGATCTGGTTGATATTATTGTGTGAATATGTTGAAAACAAAAGTCTGTTGACCAATTTTAGAGGACAACCATTATTCACAAAATTCTAAGGAAGTTAAGATTTTCTTGTAAAAACTGATCATCACAAATATTCGAAACTCATGCCGAGAATGGTGGAAATTTTATTTCCACATTTGACAGTCGTGCATTTTGCGTCTATTTATTCCACGTTTTATTTAATAACTTTTTGATATTTCATTTTTCAATTTTAATGTGTTTTTTGAATTTTAAATTTTAATAATGTTTTTGATCAATTCATTTTTGACGATTTCCGAGATTTTACGCCACTTTGAGTTACAAGTAAGTTACATTTTTGTTTCTTAAAATATTGTGGCTTGACTTACGTTTTTTCTTTGTAATATCTTTTAGCAACAAAATGCTCTGAAGAAGATTGAAATTTTAACAATCAAAATATTAGCGATTTTAAAAAGTTGTTTTACTTTTAATTCCTGCTGACCGAAAATCCGAATAAAAAATTTTCTCTATTGCTGCTCACGTTGTTGGTCGATGATACTTCTTGCTGTATTTTTTCTTTCAGACTGTTTCAGTTACAGTTTCGGTATTGACGTTAAGTTTTATATCAATGGAAAGATGGTACGCTATTTGTTTTCCTTTGAAATTTAAATCGACGATAGGAAGAGCAAAAACTGCTATATTGATAATATGGATAATTGCCTTAACATTAGGTATATAAATCGATAATTCCTTCGATATGTTAATTATTATTATTAATTAATTGCAGATGTTCCCGAATTAGTTGTTTACGAAACCATACACCGTGGAAACGAAAGTATTTCGATTTTATTCACTCAATGCGAACCAGTTTGGCCACAAATGTTCGATTTAAGTTGGACGATAATGAAAATGACCTTATTGTATGCAATACCTTTATGTGTTATGGCGATAATGTATTATAGAATCGGTAAAGTATTGAGGATATCTGAAAAGCAACTCACCTCGAGAGGTATTTTGTTAAGGTGTAAAGGGATAACTTTCATATTTTATTTCGTTCCAGAAATATCCGAAAATACTCACCTCCACAACTTTTCAATAACGGCGAGCATGAACAAGAAAGGACAGCTCGAAAGCAGGAAAAAGGCGGCTAAAATGCTTGCAAGTGTTGTCGGGATGTTTGCTCTTTGTTTTCTTCCGTTGCACACAATCGAAATCTTAAGGTAAAAAAAATTTTTCGGACGCTCACTGGAAATGGCCTATATTTCCTTACAAATCGTAAAGAAAAGTACACCTCATTTCTTTATAGCGACCATTTCTTTATAGCAACCAAATAAACAATTAATTATTTATTAGAATAAATTTATTAAACGTACAATTATTAAGGTTAGAGAAGCTTCTTGATGTACACTGTTGTAACTGTAAATCACCACATGTTAGTGACGATTTTGATAACACCTCCTGATGAACTCCTGATGAAGAATCACTACTTTATTTTATTTGTTTAATTTAAATTGAGTGTCCGAAAAAACTTCATGTAATTCTTAAAGAAAAGTTAACTTCTTCTTTACTCATCGCGTTTCTAAAATTCGCGATTCGTAAAGAAAAAATAATAAAAAGAAACGCCCCCGGGTGGGCTCGAACCACCAACCTTTCGGTTAACAGCCGAACGCGCTAACCAATTGCGCCACGGAGGCTATATATAATAATGGGTCTAAGTGTTATATTTAAACTTTATGAATCTTTTTATCAACATTAACCAGCAACATCTGAGATTAAATGAGTGGGTCAGAAGGAAAGTGAACCAAGTCTATTTTTTTCTAAAATTTAGTTAAGAGTATACTTAGGTCCGTTTGAATAGTTATAATTTTATGTGCTGACTTATTCAATACTTAGTTCATCAGGTTACCAATAATGTACGCTAGTTCACTTTTTTAGTTCACTTGCTTGTTCACCTGAATGATTTGCACCATTTTTCATTGAAAAAATGAACCAAGTCCAAGTAGCTTAAGATTCTGTGATAAAGTGGGCTAAGTCAGAACTCTCTGACTTAGCCCACTGTCGCTGACACCTCTTTTTATAATCTGTCATTGCAATCTTCATGTGAATTTCTTGTGTGGTTAATTTAGTGATGGATTTGAACACAGGTTCTAATAAAAAATTCGAAGACTTAAGTCTTTCTGACAATGGTATGTACATAAACAGTAAAAATTCGTTATAACACTCTTCTAAGGACATAAGAAAAAGAGCGCCATAACCGGGAAAACGCTATAACTGAGAAATCATAAAGATGCTAAAACTTACTTTTAAATTTCTATCCGTTTAAACAGAAAGTTTACTATTGTAAAATCCGAAAACCACAACAGATATGTTTATTTTCAAAAAGAGACGGTAACAAATATCTCCAATTATCTCCATGGAAGCATTATAACCGGGAATTCGGAGCGTTATAAGTTATAACGAATTAGTTTTGTGTGGAAAATCATCGTTTGGGTCCGGGATCACAGAATAAGAGCGTTTAAAACCGTGAAAACTTATGAACGGGAGCGTTATAACAAAATTTTACTGTGTAATACACACGTTTCCAACATAATAAAACTACTATAGATACTATTTTAGATTTTTGTAATAATAATAAAGAAACAGTATCAACTGTTATTTCGTCAGTTTCGCTGTTAGATATAGAAGAATGTAATAGTGCTGTTGATGATGTACCTTCTACTTGCACTAGTACCAGTAGAAAGAAAAGATATAAGCAAATAGGTCGTAAGCGAGAAAGAGATGAAGATTCTTGGAAACAAAATGTTAATAAGTTACTCAGAAATAGTGGTCAAGCCTACACTACGCGTAAAGGTAAATCCATACCGGCAAAACAATTTAAACAGAATTATGATTGCAAGTGTCCAGCGAAATGTAAAGATAAAGTGACAGAAGAGCAGCGCGAAATGTTTTTCACTTCATTTTGGAAGCTTAAAGATTATTCAAAGCAAAATACATTTCTACGAGGCGCTATAAAGATCAAAGTACCACAAAGATCTCGTATTAGGGATGGAAGTAGAGGCTTTCGGTCACGTACTTTTGAATATTATCTCGATCTAAAAGATAAAAGCACTTTAGTTTGTAAGAAATATTTTTTGAATACCATAAACCTCAGTTGGGGTAGGGTGTACAGGTGCTTAACAAAACATGAGGTACATGCTGTATTGGATTCACGTGGGAGGCATCCGTCAAGTAACAAAATTGATCAAACTGAAATCCGATCACATATTGAGTCATTCCCTGCATTTACCAGCCACTACACACGTCATCACAATCCTAATAGGAAATATTTAAATTCCGAATTGTCAATAAAGAAAATGTACGAGTTGTATGTAGACAAATGTCAATTAGAAGGAAAAATTCCATGTAAGGAAAAATATTACTATAATGTTTTCATAATTTGCATTTTAAAATACTCTACAAAGACACATGCAAGAAATGTGACCAATGGAATATTGCTTTGGCTTCAGAAAAGGATCTATCTATTATAACAAAAATAGAGACTGAAAGAAAAATGCATTTGTCTCAAGCAGAAAAAATTAGAAATGAGTTGAAGAATGAGGCTTCACAAGTTTCAGAAAATTATTATGCTTGTACATTTGACTTGCAGAAGGCTCTAGCATTTCCAAAACTAACCACATCCATCGCTTATTATAAACGAAATTTGTACATGTATAATTGCGGTGTTCATCCAATTAATTCCGGACCACCTGAAATGTTTGTATGGAATGAAACAGAGGGAGGCAGGGGTTCGCAAGAAATATCTATAGTGCTTTACAAGCATTTAAAAAATAACGCTAAAAATTGTACTGAAATAACTTTATACTACGACACTTGCGGAGGGCAAAATCGAAATATTAATTTATCAGTGCAATTACTGAAGCTGTGCAATGAAGCGTCTACTGCAGCCAAGACAATTAATGTGATATTCATGATATCTGGGCATTCCTATCTGCCAAATGACGCGGATTTTGGTGTCATAGAAAAAAATAGTAAACACTCACTGCTTTATGGCCCAGATGACTGGATTAAAATAATTAAAAGCTCAAGAAAGAAAACGCCATATAAGGTCACTGAGCTTAAATTCAATGATTTTTTGTCAACCAAAGATTTATTAGAGCACATTACGAATAGAAAAATAAATACCAACAAAGAACCTGTAAATTGGTTGAAGATTCAACAACTTCAGTTCAAAAGAGGACACCCATTTTCAATATTTTATAAGGACACAGATGATAATAACACAGATGATAACTTACTTCCATTCAAAGAAATTAACATAAAAAGAAACAACAAAAATGCTAGAAATCTTTCTTCGTTGGCATCAATAGATCAAAAACCGCTCTACAACGCTAGGCGCCGTATAACTGATATTAAGAAAAAAGATATGATTTCATTACTTCCTTTCATACCTCCAATCTACCACAACTTTTATAAGTCATTACCTGTTCAAACGAATACTAGATCGAGAGAAATTCCAGAGGAGCACATACGTTATGAATAAAATTTTTGTTTTTTCTAGTATTTTAATTTCTTTTGTGAGGTTAACTCTAAACTGTACTACTTTTCTTACATTTTCCTTAAGAAAAATGTTTCTATAAAAGAAATTGTCATTACTTTTTCACACCGTATTAATAGTTGGACTTGATCGAATTGCGGTAAAAAAAAAAATCAGAGTAAAAGTAAACTAAGTCCACATTTCTTTCTTTTAACCGGTTGTATAGCTAAAATAATGAAGTTTCTTTTAAATAACACCTAAGTAACAATAGTGTAGATACTTATTTATAAAAAATATCAACTTTAAAAATTTCGTTGCCTATTACAAAAAATTAGTAAATGGATCGAAATCAAACGGTCTGTTTTCTCGAAACGAACTTAAGTGGACTTGGTTCACTTTACTTCTGACCCACTCAAATATCACTATCGAACTATACGGTACTTTCTATATCTCACAATATTTATTTATTTACAATTTATGGGTACAGAGACAGGACAAACCCAAAAGATCTGTGCCACGAAAAAATTTACAATAAAAAAGAAAACGTGCAATAAGGAAAAAGGAATAAAAAAAATCAAAATTAAACTTAAGGGGTAATACTACCTTGTGTGTACAAAATTATGGGTCATTCAAATATATATTATCATCAATAAATTATATTTTAAATCAACATTTTAATAAATAAGCAATATTTTTTAAGAGGATAACCTATTAGCAAAAACAACGAATACCATTTTAATCTTGAAATACAGGTTGATTTATTAGCTCACCATCAAACTTTGACATATGATAGCTAATCCAATTACCAAAAAAAAAATGTTAATGAACATCCTATTTCAATTATTTACGAAATTATAACACTTTAAAGTTTTCTGCAGCGAATTTATTAATAGTCAGTAAAATCAAACATTCAACAAAAACAAAGTTGTCATTGTAATATATCAGTTTGCTGTAAGGTTTAATTATTACATACAAGAAGAAACTCAAAATGTACGCTTATAGCACTGAAGAGTATGCTGATATAATTTTCGTGTATGATTTTTGCAATTGAAACGCTCGACAATCAGTATCAGAATATCAAGAAAGATTTCCACAGCGTTATTTGCCATATTATTCAGTTTTTAGCGATTCTTTCAGAAGACTTTGAGAAACAGGTAATCCTATTCGACCGCATGTAGTTAATGTAGCGGACGAAGAAGCTGTAATTAATGCTGTCATTGATAATCCTTCCATCAGCACTCGAAGAATAGCACACAACATACATGTAAGTCAACATTTTGCATGGCGCGTATTGAATCGACAAGTCCTTCATCCGTATCGTAAACAGAACGTTCAAGCTCTACAGCCAGGAGATAATCAGCAACGGTTAGCATTTTGTGAATGGTTATTGTAGTAACATGCCCAAAATAATCACTTCATTTCAAATGATCACTGGACAGATGAATCATGTTTTACACGAGATGGTATAAATAATTACCATAATGAACATATCTGGGCATTACAAAATCTGCATGCGATTAGACCAAGGAAATTTCAACAACGTTTCAGCATCAACGTTTGGGGTGGATTATTTAACAACAATTTACTAATTTAGCGATCTGGGATTCCAGTTTCATCGTAGTGTGGATAATGAAATAAAAAGTAAGTTTTTACGATGATGATTGTTTATTTTATTTGTTTCGGTGCGACAATTGTTTCGACCAATATGGTCTTCTTCTTAGGCACGACGTCAAAAGAGAGATTAGATGTTGAGACGGAGAATTAAAGTTGATTCAGTAATTGGTTTACAAAAACGGTCGCAAAGGGGTTGTGTACATTTTAAGTGATACATTTTCTCGAATCGGAACAGAAACGTTGTTTACATTAATGTTTGTTAAATGAAATTTCAAAACACGTTTAAAAGTGAGGTTATAAGTTTTAAACAAGGATCATCGTAAAAAGAAACAAAAAAGTTAAGAAAACAAAAAGATGAACTGTTAAATGAAAATAACAAAAATTAAGAAAAAACTATGAAAAAATTAATAATTAAAAGTGAAACGGTACTTTTCCGTGAAGCGCAAAAGTCCGACTGTCGGAGGAGTCTATTTTGAACAATATTTGTAATATTTATGTGTTTTAAAAATAATGTAGCAGTTAATTATGATATAAAAATGAAAACTTTAAAGTGTTATAATTTCGTAATTAATTAAAATAGGACATATGGTCATTAACATTTTTTTTTGTAATTGGATTAGCTATCATATGTCAAAGTTTGATGGTGAGCTGATAAATCACCCTGTATAAATCAATAAATGGCTAAGGTATAGATTATCTGTAATAATTTCAATGATTTGTCATATACAGATAAAATTTGGTATACTGTGCAATTTTATAATGAGGAATCTGATAAGATCGGCATCCACCAACATCCCTTTTCGTGAAAATATATAATTTTAACTAACAATTGATAATAATGAAATACTAGCAATAACAGCTATGTTCCAAAAAGCGGCCCCGACTCGTATTCAAATGCATTCAACTAAGAATAAAATCAACGTCGCTGATTGTCGGGGAATTACCCGACAATCGGACAGTCCTAGTCGTCATCGGCCTGGCGCGCCAGCCCGATCGAGTACACATGGAGCGGTGTTGCCGCATTAAGCGTGTTCACGAGGGAATCTCGATTCGAATTTTTCGCCAGCTAGGTAGGCCTCTTAAGCCGCTGCAACGAGATAATGTACTTAAAATCACACAACTGGTAGGGCGAGCACGGCATTACGAATAATTTGTTTGAAGTTGTGCGACGGCGAATATGTCCAACCCAAGACGGTCCACTATCCTCTCCATGCGAAGTATTGGGAAATTTCTATACGAATTTGTCCGGACAGTCGGCGCATTGAACAGAAAGTCATAGCGCAGCCGACAAGGGGGAACATCTAGATTAATGCGAGAAAGAAGATAGGAAGAATCACAGTAACCTTTGACCAATATGAACAGAAAGCAGGCATCACTGCAAGTTCTGCGCTGCTGAAGTGTGGGCATATGATACATTTAACAGGCAGATTGGTAATCTGTATAAGGATGCCGGAATTTATACGAGAGATACTTCAGAAACCTTATCTGAATCCTCTCTATTGTGTTAATGTATGCGTCGTATTGAGGGTTCCAAGCTGTACTGCCGAACGATAAAATACTATTAACGAAAGCATTGTATAAAGAAATAATAGGTCTAGGGCAGCAAAACGATTCAGAAGAGCGCATTACAAATCCCAGCATCCTATTAGCTCTGACCACCACTGCGTCAACGTGTTGATCAAACAGTAGTTTGCTATCTAAAGTAATGCCCAGGTCTTTAATAGTGTCAACACGAACCAGTAAGCATGTTCCGCACCGGTAAACAAATTTAAAGAACTGTTTTTTTCTCGTAAAAGTAACAGTCCGACACTTCGATATGTTAAGTGACAAATTATTAATCTCACAAAAATCATAAAATCTGATCAGGTCATTCTGAAGGTTGAAACAGAATGAAAACTAACACAGTCTGAAACAGCAGCAACAGGAAAAAATATTTTACTGTCGAAAGACATACATAAGACATCTTGAGGTAAGATACGACCTGGTGATGTCACCTATGTACACCATAAATAAGAGCGGGCCCAGATGACTACCCTGAGGCACTCCGGAAGACATGATAACAGGACCGGACGAATATCCACCAACCCCAACCACCTGCGTGCGATTGGAGAGGTACGAAGCAAACCAGCTCAAAAGGACACCTGCGACACCAACGCGCTTCAACTTCAACAGTAATAAACAGTAATTCACTTTGTCAAAAGCTTTGCTAAAGTCAGTATATCGCATCTACTTGGATGTTTTTATCAATAGTTGAAAAAAGAAAGTCGGTATATACTAACAAGTTGGTGTCCACAGATCGCCCCCGAAAAAAACCGTGTTGCTCCGCACCCACATAGGGCTTCATCTGAAAAAATAGCTTGCTGTAAACCATTTTTTCAAAGATTTTTCCCATTATTGCTAAAATAGATATAGGACGGTAGTTAGTTACAAGACTATACAATCTCCTGACTTAAAAATAGGCGTAATTTTCGCCCGTTTCCACACAGATGGAAAAACCCCGTAACGTAGCGACATATTAAAAATTAAGCATAGAGGTCTAGCAAGGCATTTAAAGGATAATAAAAATGGAAGGTATATCATATGAGCCCGGACCCTTGGAAACAGCCACACCAAAAAGAGTTTCTTCAACCTCGGATAAATCAAAACAGCCAACCGAGATCGTATTAAGGCTATGGTCCCCCCCTCCCCTCGGGGTATGCAGTAATTACCGTTTTAGACAATTAAAAGCAAAGTCCTTCCGCCCCATCTCAATAGTTAAAATTTTATCAGCCACATATTGTTATCCTATCACAATCCTTTTGTAAATAGTGTCGAATTGTGACCTTTTAAAAAATTTGACAGTAATTTAAGTAACTTAGGTGGAACGTTTAATTTGTAAATCAGACCGTTATGCCACACTGAATCAAACGGTTTTTGGTATGTCTAGAAAAAGAACTGCTGATTTTATTTGCTGTAAGTGACAAGTGTGTAGATTTGAAGTAAGAATAGCTAGTGGATGTATAGTCGATTTGCCTGATCTAAATCCAAACTGATGATGTGGAATCTTATCTTCAACATACATTAGCCGTCGTTCTTTAATAAGATTTTCAAATATTTTCCCGATGACAGGAAGCAACGTTATAGGATGCATACTACTGTCCCAGTTTTCCATTCATTAGGAAAGTATTGATTTTGGAAACAAAAGTTAAATATGTCTCTTACATGTGCATGAATGTTAGGATGTAAATCATGCCTTCCATCTATTAATTACCTGTTTTAACTGGCTTTTTTGTAGCCCACAGGTTCGTGGGGGCTAATAAAGGACGTCCTCGCTGCCTCTTTGGCCACCTTGTCTGCCTTTTCATTGTCCTCAGTGTTTTTGTACCCGGTAACCCACCGTAGAATAACTTCATTGTCCCTAATGAGTTTTCTCAGGTTGTCGGCCCAACTGCCCGTGAAAATGTTTATCTATGCACCTTTCTGTAGCTTTTATACACCACAACTGTTAGTATCTTGCGTAATAATATTTTTAATGCATGCTATGGGCATATAGCTAGTGATTACTGGATTTTATGTGCAGATTTTGCAAGAAATAAGGACTTATGTTAACCTTGACGATTTTCGCCAAGTCAAACAGTTGTAGCGCAAAATGAGCTTGATCGTGGTTACTTCCTGTTTTACTTATGTTAGTTGTATACATTAACGTACTTAGTGTTAACGATGCCACCACGATGATGTAACGTACGGATTTTGACCAAGACGTAAAAGTACAATGCCCCGATATTTTAAGGATTGCCTTAGACCTCAACAGTGGTGTGGTTTATAAGTAAAATGAAATGTGACTTATTTTAATGTCAGACACTGAAATAAGAAGAATTGAATGAAGCAAAAACAATTATTTTTATTCTATAACACTTCAAATGTGAAGAAGTTACCATATTTGAATTAATAGTGTTAATCATTAGTATTAAATTATATTTTAGTATTTAAATTTATTATTCCTTCTCTAGTATTCTCTATTTCTGGTAGATTAAATCCTTTAACAACCAGACTTCAAGTTAAGAAGTGCCTCTCATTTGTATTAAAGTACGCGGAGATTCATTCAAGCATCAAATACCCCCTTTTGTGTTCGTATTGCATTCAGGATATAGTAATAGAACTTTTTTTAGGCTAACGATGGAAATGCGAAATAATGAAGTAAATCGGGCTTTCTCCATGTTCTCACATTGGCTTTGTTATGTCAATAGTGCCGTCAATCCGTTGATCTATAACTTTATGAGTAGTAAGTATAAACGTAAAGGTAATATAAAAACTTTAGTGGAAAAGTCTTTTCAATGGTTTTCAACATTATTTAATAAATATAAACTTTTAAATTTTCCTTGATTTTAGAAAAGTTCAGGAAGGAATTTAAGAAGTCTTTCGAGTGCTGCACTAAAGCGGGAAGGCAGAAAAGAAAGGATACCTTTGTGTTTCAGCAGATGGGATCGTTATCAAAGAATAGAATTTCGAACCGAAAGTTTACGCATACTAGTGGAAGTTTATCTTCCAGAACTGATACTGTTACCACTAAACTATCTGAATAATTTTTAGATATATAAAAGATGTTGTATTGATTTTAACTTGAATTGTATGTTTGTATATAAATTTTTATGCAGTATATAAATAATATTTGTTTAGATACAATTTATATATGTAGATTAAGTTACCAAAGTCGTATCTACCCCAAACACATTCCCTTCCTACACGCATCAAAATAGCTGGAGGGGATCTCCTGTCAAAGGACATTCGTCACAGGCTTATGTTGTCAGATAAGGGTTGGCGTAAATTAAATTTTTACATATAATCTGGTATGGTTTCAGCATTTCTTCCTGTCATTGGTGTTTCAGTAAATTTTTCGGAAAAAGAGCACGTAATGGAATTCTGGCGGCAGCGGGGTTTGGAATTCTGTCTATAATCGAATTAAAAATTGGAAAGAGGAAAAAGCCCTGATCCGTAATCCACTTTAACAGGACCCCAGGGTTGTCGGTTAGATAAAGAACGGATGAATTGTGAAGCCGTTTGATGGGTTTCATCCTTGCTTGCGGATCTATTATTCAAGTGGACGTGAAAATTGCCCAAAGGATTTCTTTTTAAAGAGCATTTAATTTTCATTTTATTTGAAATAATGTCAAATTAGTGTTATGTTAGAATTCACCTAGTTAGCCTGTTAGCCTATTATAGTAAAGTGCACTTTCTATGTAAACTTCCTCTCTCTTCCAATAAACTCTAATTAGGTACGAAAATTAACCGGTGAACTCCTCGTATGTCTGAATGAGTTTAGCTAACAATAAGTATTTCTAACGACTTGATAAATCCAAGACCATGTTTTTATTACATATTAAAATTTATACAAAAATAGGTAGATGTTGATGCCTGGAGCTTTTCGCTTTCCATTTATTTTAATTTTCTTTTTCAAGAAAGTAATGCGTAATGATATAAAAACTAAAAGATAATATTATTAAAATTTGCAGGGAACAATTATTTAAGGAGAAATTGTAAAATTTATAAGTAAAAATAATTATTTTTTTTAAATTGATTGATTCGTTTTCGAAATTTTTGCGAAAATCTTTGTTTTGTATTTCCCGCTTTAATTAATATTAAAAACTTTAATCACCTTCTTAAAAGCAAGAAAATTAAATTAAATTACCCTGTTCGTTTTTACAACGACCATTAAACCTTTATTATTTCGGAGCAATCCAAAATATTTAAGAAAACTAAACACGTATAATTATGAATTAAACTAAATTTTATTGAAAGTATTTTACATTAAACCTGTATGAAAATTACTCTTGACTCGAATGGCCAAAAAAAGGAAAAAAAGAGACGAAATTTTTCTCTTTCTATAAACGAGTTATAGGCAGGCTCACAGTGCGAGAAAAGAATAAAATAAAAGTGCAATTCTAAACATAAGTTTATTTGGTTATTACTTAAACAACTTTGTGTTATCCACTTAACAAAGTTATTTAAATAAAACAGCAATAATGGTTTACAGTTTGCAGGAAAGGATTGAAATTGTATTAATGTATGGATCCCAAAATGAATGTGCTCGACGAACTGCCGCAGTTTTTAATGAAAGGCATCCAGATCATGAAGAAATTCACTCAGACTGGGTCCGTTGCCAACATAAAACATAATGAGTCGAGAGTTTTGAATGAAACCGCTCAACTGGAAGTGTTGGGTCATTTCGGTATCAACCCCAATACTTCATTGCGTCAGGTATCTCGTGCAACTGGTATATCCTTGGGTTCTGTTCATAAAGTTGTAAAACTTCACAAATTCCATCCTTATAAATTGAAAATACATCAAGAGCTAACTGAAGACGATTTTGACAGGAGAATACAGTTTTGTGAAGAAGTGACCACTATTATTAATAATAACAACGTTTTTGTGAAAAATATCTGCTTTAGTGATGAATGCACTTTTTCTTTAAATGGATTTGTAAATAAACATAACTGCAGATATTGGAGTAATGAAAACCCTCATCTGACTGTAGAAGGGCATACACAATATCCTGAAAAAGTTAATGTATGGGCCGGCATTTTGGGAGACCAAGTGATTGGTCCAGTGTTTATCGATGGAAATTTAAACGGCGAAGTGTACTTGGATATGTTAGAAAATACTATCAATCCACTAATTACGGAAGCTCTCGAGAATCAGTTGGATAGAGAAGAAAATGCCTTACTTGATGAGAATGAATTACATTTTCAACAAGACGGAGCTCCTCCTCACTATGTTCTCCCAGTACGACAGTGGTTAGATAATACGTTTCCAAACAGATGGATAGGACGAAGAGGTCCTATAGAATGGCCAGCCAGATCACCAGATTTGACGCCATTAGACTTTTTTTTATGGGGTCATTTAAAGTCTGTTGTATTTACCCCTCAACCTCAAAATTTAGAAGAACTTCGTCAGAGAATTACTGCAGCTTGCCGTGGAATTCAAAGGGAAGTTTTTGAAAATGTGCGCCGTAGTTTTGAACAACGGTTGTACCATTGTTTAGCTAATAACGGACAACACTTTGAACAATTATTAAGTTGATTTTCTCTGCAAAAAGTTTTTGTACATAATTAAATAACTGAAAATAAAATAGAACGTTTCAAGCAGTTAAAAGTTGTTTAAGTAATAACAAAATAAACCTAAAAGAAAAGAAAAATGAAACAGAAATCGTTTTTTCTAAATATCTCTGACAGACGCCAGGCAAGCTAGCCAACGTAGGTATATCATTGTCAAAATAACCTAAATATCAAAGATTTCGGATTGCTCCGAAATAACAAAGGTTTAATGGTCGTTGTAAAAACGAACATGGTAATTTAATTTTATAAATTAATAATAAAAGATTACTTTTCTTGCTTTTAAGAGGGTGATTAAAGTTTTTAATATTAATTAAAGCGGGAAATACAAAACAAAGATTTTCGCAAAAATTTCGAAAACGAAACGATCAATTTAAAAAAAATAAATACTAACATGTAGTACCTTAAAAGACCTTTAAAATGAGGTATCACTTGACACCCCTTTCCATTTAAGATTTTTAAGGGGTTGGTTTCTGGCGGCGGGGGGTTGAAGTGAGTGAGTCAATTTTTGCATAAAAAGTTGTCCCCCTTGGTTTTATTCTTTACGTATTTCAGCGATTTTCTTTTTAAACTTCCCGATTTACAGAAATTAAGGTGGAAAGTTTTGAAATGAATACCCTGTATGTTAAATTGAAGCTTAAAGATTGCAGTTTATGATATGATATAGATATTATAACATAATATTATTGGAATTTCCAGAAAAAAAATATTAGAAGAAGTTGTCAAATTTGTGAATCAATATTAACACGGAAATTTCAAAAAATCATATATTGACCATATTTTTAAGAATCATGAATGATATGATATTGTGTGTTAAATTGAAGCTTAAAAATTTTAGTTTATGATATGATATAAAAATTATAAAATAATTATTATTGCGATTTCTAGGAAAAATTATTAAAGAAGAAATTCTTAAAATTGTTAATCAAAAATAAAACGAATTTTTTTACGGACACTGTATATGTGATAAGAAATTTTTACCTAAAACTTTGTTGATAGTTGCTATAGAAAAAGCCGATATAGAGAACCCAATTTATCAATGTCCTCTATATAAATCGCATTTCAAATGCACGCTCTGCAAAATCGTGCAAGAAAATAAGGTCGAAGTGAATTTATCATCATTTGCAATTTAAAATAATTTAAATCTGGGTTCTTTCAACAAACCTTTCTAAAGAGTGTCTTCTCTGAATTTTTACATTCAAATTAAACTTAAAACACTATGTCTAAACATAGAATCGTTCCAACTTAAATAAATTCATTAGAATATGTACTTTGAACGTAACCAAATTATTATTTTAAAGGAGCAACATGAATTGTAAGCATTTCGATGCACGTATTTTTCGCTACAATCGACTATTTGAAAGTGATAAATTCGTATCGTATATATTGTATTCATTTCGAAAGTTTCTGGCTGCTTTTTAAAAAGCCAATCGGAACGTTAGCACATATAGATAGCACTTCGAACCGACTGTGAGAGATTACAATTGTTTTTGAGCGCAATGTGTAACGGACCGACTTTTGTTTTGTGGAGTTCCTGACATTAACAATGAGTTGTGACTAGAACGTGCAATTGGATTTATCAATTATTCAATTGTGTGTATCGGCAATAGAAAATATATTGAAGGTAGTAGTATTGGTTACTTAAAAGGATTTAGTGCTTAATTTAAAGATTGTTGTGGTCTAGACTTAATCTTCTACCAGTTTTATAAATATAATCAATAATAGCAAATATACTTATTAAGCTAAATTATTTGCAAAACCAGGATACAACTATTAATGAACTCAATATCTAAGATGGATCAGTTCTTTGAAAGTGTTATTTTAATTATAACTTATCAACTACATTTGAAGAAGCCATTGGTTGAAAAGAAATGAGCTTCCTGAATAGCTTCAAAATGCACTGTAACTCAATATTTATCCCAAATGTATTTATTCCAACCTAACAGTTATTATGTTATGATTTGAAAGAGGAGACTTTAAACTTTAATTTAAGATGAATATTATCCCTTAATTTTATAAAGAACGCAACCAGGACTTTTAAAATTTTCATAATTTTTAAATTTGAGCATAAATTTAAAATAAATCTCATTTCATAGTTTTCATGATCCACGAATTCTTGAATTTTCTTCTTATTTAACATTTTTAAGGCTCACGTACCTTAAAAATTTAACTCAAAATTATTTTCCTCCATATTTTTTTAATCCAATTATCCTTTAATTTAAGATATATCTCATTCCTTACTTTTTATAAACAGCGCTATCAGTATTTTTTAAATTTTTTTAATTTTTGACATTTTTAGATTAAGCGGAAATTCTTTTACTTCAATATTTCTCTTCTTCATATTTTCCTAAACCAACACAATAATTATAGAATTATAATTGAAATCCATTCTACCAGTTGTTAATTTTGAAACAGGTAAATAATTTAAAGTTTGAATCTGTACTTTTAAACTGGTTTTTATTTAATATAACTATAACTAGTTTCGGCCCTTGGCAATCTTCAGAGATTATTCTTATTCTTGTTAAAGAAATCACAAATCGAAATTGAAGGTCATACTATTAATTACTAAATGTACAAAATTAAAGTTCAACAAAATGTAAAATAAATTTAAGGACGTAGTAATTAATAGTATGACCTTCAATTTCGATTTGTGATCTTTATAACAAGAATGAGAAATAATCTGTGAAGATGGCCAAGGGCCGGATCTAGTTAGACTTAGATATATTAAATAAAAACTAGTTTAAAAGTGCAGAGTCAATCTTTAAATTAGTTACCTATTTCAAAACAATAATTATAATACATCACTTGAAAGTGAAAACAATTAGCTTTAATTTAAAATAAATATCATTTCATAGTTTCCTTAAACAAGTGGTACAAGAATTCTTGAATTTTCACATTTTTTAACAGTTTTGCGTTATGTGAATTTAACTCAACACCTTTTTTCTCAAGATTTTTTCAATCTAACTGAATAGTTATTTTATACGGTTTGATAGAGGATACTTTAAGCTTTAATTTAAGATATATCTCTCATTCCTTTATTTTCATAAGTAGCGCTTCCAGGACACACGGCGCAATCATCGGATCCGCAGTTCAAAAGTTGCAGGCGCTAATTCAAGCTAGAGAGAGCTGGTTGCAGAACCCCTCCAAACCCCAATTCTTCTATCTATTTCTTCCCATCATCCCATCTTCCCATGATCATATCTTCCTTACCAAACTACAAACACCTGGGAATTTCGATTGACAGAAGGATCCACAATCAAGGATCTGGGAGTTACTTTTGACCGAAAATTGTCTTTTGTACCGCACATTGAAGATATTGCATCTTCTACAGCGATGACGCTTGGTCCCGTTTTACGCACCTCACGTGCCTTTTCTGAAATCGGTGTGTACAAGTCCCTGTTTTTGCCCTTTACATTGCCCAAATTGGAATATGGCTCTGTAATTTGGTCGCCACAATATGTGTGTCATAGACTTACATTGGAAAGAATTCAGAGGAGATTACCCAGAACTTGGAACGGATTACGCATCCCTGCTGCAGCGTCACAACTTTTCTGCATTGGACGTGAAACGAGACCAGTATATTAAGGTCATATCATTGACCTTGATCATATCATCAAGGTGCAGATGAAAGCTATAAATCGTGCGAAGCACTTCAGATCTCTCACATGCAAGGGACGCGTCATAGCAGCAAAATTCACTGCATATATCTACAAGACCATCTGCAGACCGATTATCGAATATGCACCAATAAAAATAATCAAATCCATCTCCGCCTACAATCTTTGTCCCATAATGTTGCCATCAACTTCCTTATTGATACCTTAAAAAACCTCCTTATCACTACCCAATCTCGACACCACTCGCTGCATCTTCTAGGTCAATTATCACCAAACTAAGAAGAAACTAAATTCAAACCAAGATTATCCCGGGTAGAAAGACTTTGGTCGATAGTCTTTTTTGCGCCAACGTTCAGCGCAGTGTTGTTTTTTTATTACATAATATAAATTTTTTTGTTGTAATTTTTTTTTGTGTCTTCTGTTGGCTTAAATATTGAATATCGTTATGATATTGTATGTAGACAACTTTATCTATTTTATCAAGTGAAATTCAGTTTTGAAATCTTCATTTAAATTCGGGTATAAAATAATTTATTTAAAAATTCTATTCTTAATATTTCTGAATTAACTGAATTACTTTTTATTAAAAGCAATCTATTTATGTAATTTTGTGAAGAATTCAGGGAATTCAGGTTTGTTACGCTTGACCATTGCTTAAAGCTGAATTCTTTCAGGAAATCTACAACTCGCAAGCAATTTCATATAAAGTTTGTTTCATGGAAGAAGTATTCATTTTATTACCATTTCTATATATATGAAATATTATGAGCAAAAAAATTTAAGAGAAATAAAAGGTTTAAAAAAGACCACTTTTTCCTCTGTAACTGCTCTATATTAAACGGTTAGAGAAGTTTCGGGATCAACCCTTCCCATGTTCAGTCAACAACTTTGTTACTTTTAATCACAATCATATCTACAAAAAACCACAACAAAAACCATGAAAAACTCGAACTATGCAAACTATACCTATGCGAAGTTAGCCCCCAATTAGATAGGATTTTACATGTATAGTATTTTGATTATAACAAGAGAACCAGTCAACCGATTTCGATAAACAATGTCTCATTCGAAAGCTTAATCTTTGACCAATACGAAAGTGGAACTGCCCGATTCGAAATCTCTTTCGAATTTCGCTAAAACGCCAACATAATGCAAAGGTATACGAAAATAACACAAAAATGACCTTTTTTAAGTGGTGATAACTCGTAAACGATGTACCCGATGATCATGATCTATACGTCATTCGATTCGTCATAGTGTCTTCTATCGAAATCATAAAATGCCCCATTTCAATTCGCTCCCGTTAACCTTGTACAGCCCTCGGAATAACACCGTGTTCGGCTCGTTGGTTATGCACGTGTGAACGCCCGAAAGTCTAGCCCCCAATATAAAAAAAATAATTTAAACTAAATCGACTATAATTAGAGAACGGTTTGGCGGATTTTAATGTTTTATATCTCAATTAAAAGTTTGTGTCTGGCTGAATGCGGTTGTCGAAATGCCCGATTCGAAATATTTAAGGATTTTGATTAAAACACAAAAAACGAATTAATCAAACACATCAATTATCTCCTTAACTAATTAACCAATTGTAGTCATCAACATCTCGATCAAAAGTATGAGCTTCAATGAATGCGAAGATGGAAATGCCCGATTTCAAAATTTACTAATTACCTGCGTACGCCACTAAGGGGTATTTTGCATTCAAACTCGGAAATAATAATAAAGTTTAAAATTTGAAATTTTGTAGTGATGTTGCAAGTAATTTACTCTTACATGATTAATATACATGATTATAACTTAATTTAGTAAATTGGATGTATTATTACTTAACCCACTCAGTTGAAAGTGAGCTTATTTTGAGAACAGTTAAGTAATAAGAATAAAATGTCACGACTTTGCATTCGTATAATAGTGGCCCCATACAATATTTTTTTAATTCTAAAAATGGAAATTACTCCTCGAGGTATGTAGTTTTAAAATACATGATGATTAATTAATTTAATTTACATAACAAAAGAAAGAGTTACTTTCACACAAAATCGTGTGAAATATTAAAGAAAAATGTCAAAAGTTTGTTAGACTATTTGTTATAGTATCTGATTAAACCCGATGTCCGGATTTGAACCGTTATACACTTTATACATTTATTTAATTTATTATGAAAAAAAGAATTGCGTAAATTTGCGTAAACACAAGTTATATAATTTTTTATACAGGTGTGTCACGTAACTGGTTCCTTAGAACTTTTTCAGGTTCCACTATTCGTAGATGTTTGCAATGTTGGTAGCATGGGTTATTCATTTGGAACTTTCGATCTAAAATATTTTCAAGATGGTTGCCACTTCCGGTCTACCGGAAGTAGACCATAACTTCATTATTTTAAATGGAATGCTATAGTTTTTACTACACCCTTTAATTGTACGTAAAAAAATAGGTTGACTTTGATAAAAGTTATTGGTACCTAGCGTTTTTCGTTTTCGAGTTATTTTGGTTTTAAACTTTTTTTGGTAAATTTCAACATGTTCTTTAAAACCTCATATCTCAGCCAACGTTTATTCAAAAAAGATCTACATTGGCACGATTACTCTTCAGATGCTGTCAAATAGATTGTTATTTGTTGTATCGGAGTATCTTATACAGGGTGGCCAAAACTTGAATTACTGTTTCTCCATATTCAATGGCAAGAAAGTCGAAAATTTTAAATGGAACGCTCCATATTTTTTTAACCTATCAGAAGGGGAATTTAATTCTCTACAAATTATCTGTAAACATTCCTATACCTATTTATTGTAGTTTGCCTCATATTGGGAAATTTGTTAAAACATGCACGAAGTGCAATCCGACTGACGCGTTAATAAAAAATCATACTTTCCTGGCTTATACTGTAATATACTATTTATCGTATTTTATTGCATTTCCACATTCAATTTAATAACAAATATATATTTTTATCAAAATCTAATTTTTGTCATAAATTTTCAAAGGTTTAAGATTCGTTTAGTCTATTAAAAATCGAGTGAGCCTTCTACGGTAGAGATGACTAAAGAAGAGGCTTTGGGACTGATTGTGCAAGCTAAATTTGTCATTTGATCGAAGGACAAAAAAAGGTTTCCTAATTATAAAAAAGTACAGCTAGCTAAAATAGAAAGTTACTCTTCGAAGGAAGATAATGTAGTTACCGCTAGTGCTGCTGAAGTCAAATTGCAGGCACTGTTGGATTTAACATCACGCCGAATAGTGAAATTACAGGAAGAGGTGATTAGTACACAAACTACTGAATCACTTCAGAATGTTGTTCTTATTTGGAAATGGGGCTGTGACGGTGCAGGAAGCCAAAGTGAGTATAAGCAAAAAAAAAACTTGGTAAAACGGATGCTTGCATTTTTATGACTTCACTAGTCCCAATTAAACTAATAGCAGGTGATAGTTCTGTGTTTTGGCAAATCCACGAACGTCTTCGACCAGATTCTGTAGACCTATACGGTTTCAATTCGTACATGAGTCCACAGAGGTCATTCGTATGTAAAAAATACGCGTGGATTCCGAAATATCTAAATTATTACCTTCAAAGGTAACTCTAAATGGCGTTGAAGTAAAGATTACCCACAAACTTTTATTTACCATGGTGGACGCTAAAATTTGCAACACAATCATAGGTACTACATCAACAGAAAAGTATTATTTATGTGGTTTGAGTTCAAAAGATTTCAGCAACATAGAAAAAGTGTTAAGTGTAAAATTAAAATCAATAAAATTTGGTCTATCCATTTTACATGGATGGATTTGATTTTTTGAATGCGTTGTGTGAGCACAACATTCACAACATTAATGAAAGTTGCTCTGATGACGAGTCCAGTGACTCATCCTCTTAATTGTTTATTTATTTATTGTTTGTTAGTTTCCACAATAAAGGTTTTTTGAAATGTTGTTTTACTTAGACCGATTGTACACACACTAATAATTATCGGATATCGAAGTCCGACACTGTCCGAAATCCGATAATCGTTGGTGTGTGTACAATCCACCTCAAAGCAATATTTCAGTCAAATTAGTGATGTATTAACGGAAAATAATTAAGTTTAAATTATTAATTTCACTTTAAATATACCGTTTAAATACAGGTATCTACGAACGAACTGTACAACGTCCTATCAGATTTAATGATGTTAAAATAGATCGATTTAGTTTAATTTTAGCAACGATTTTCAAAGTCTACTTTTCTAAGATTCTGTGTTCTTGTATTATGGGATTTATGTAGTAGGTATATTTTCTAAATTTATGGCAAAATGGAACTACATACGACATTTTAGCAAAAGTAGGTCAAGAAAATTTTTAGATGGATCAATCTTTTTAAGAATGCGATGAAAAAAAAAACAATTAATATCCATATTAAATAATTGTAAGAGAAAAAAGCCTAGTTATGTAAAAAATACCTGTATAAGAGTTAAAAAAAAGGTTAAAAAAATTTTGTAATTCATTTTGTAATTCAACATCGTAATTCAAGAAATAAATAAAAAAATAAAAAAAAATAATAATAATTCTCTTATAATTCTCTCTTTGAAAATAATTATATTCAAAACTAGCAATGGGTTGCATTTCGGATTACTGGGATATGTTTTGTTAAATCGACCTATTTTAACCTCAGGAATTTGTAATAGGATATTGTATGGGTTGTTCACAGATACTCTATAAAAGTAACTAAAAAAATCCAGGAAACATTTCTTTTCCTAGAAATAGGATTGCCTGCCCCATAGTGGTACGCCTATTGAAATGATCCCGTGAATCTGCCGACTGGAAGTCTAGCCCCCAAACTTTCGATTGAGATATAAAACATTAAAATCCGTCAAACCGTTCTCTAATTATAGTCGATTTAGTTTAAATTAATTTTTTTATATTGGGCGATAGACTTTCTTTTGCAGGACATTGAAATTCGATTAGTGCGTTTTATTTTAGTAAAATGACGTAAGTTTTCTTTGAAATGTTTCGAGAAAACGAGTAATTTTTTTATTGAAAGGTTGAGTTTTAAAACCAAAAAACGATTTAAAACCGCTTCGGCCCGTCGTCTTTACATTTTTTGTTTATTCACCTCCAGTATTCCTTCTTCCCACAATAAATTAAGGAGGGGATGATTGGAAGTTGATTCGCTAATAACGCATTTTAGTTGATATGCGGGCGTTTAAGGGTGATAAAGTAGTTTAGAAAAATAAAACTGATTACTTGAATTAAGTGATAAATGCGTGCTATATTTATGCTAAGTGTTAGGTGATATTAGTGATGTGATATAGGACATCATGGGATTGCTATTTTATGGATGTTAAAAGGTATCGTATTAATTCATTTTTTTTGTCACAATAAATTAGTTTATCCTTTCTTTCCAGCTGAGCTTCGAAGTAAAATCCAAGGGAAACAACATCCATTCGGTGAGTCGTTTTCAATTTTATTAAGTGATCAAAACATATCGGGAAAATTCGCGATTTGAACTTTGTAATTTTTAGAGATAAAAACCGTTTGAACGCTACTCCTTGGATTTGTGCTTGAAAAATTATAAAGCTTTAATCAACATTGTCAAAAAATAATTTGAAATTGAGTGTAAACCACTCCAAATAATACTAGTATAATTCAAACTTTTTAATGGGGGAGTCTCTTTTTTTTTGTATCAAATAAAATGATTTCTTCGGGAATTTTTGCTACTAAATTATGTGGTATTTCAATTTAATCTTTTGCATATGTTTTCATGATATATTTACGTATTTAAAAAGAATTGTTTATAGAAAATAATCTTTACATTGTCCCTCAACCAAGTTGGTACGTGGATTGTCTAAGTTGCTGGTTGACACAATATCTATCCTTAAAATGATCGGAAACTCAAAAATCAAATTATGTTCTTTTCTATATATGTACTTGTGATTATCGTTTGAACTAGAACTAAGCAAAAAAAATGTTATTAGCAAAATGGCGCCTAGTCAAATTAAGATAATCGATTTTGTTCTTCAAATCGATAAGTTTAACTCAAAAAGAAATTATATCGTATCAGCTTCTCTGTAGATCATACGATAGAAAGATGCTATTTGAAACAGCAGTTCAAATTTCAAGTCAATCGAATGAGTAGTTTTTTAGGAATCGTGTTAACCAGATGTAAAAAGGATATTTCGAGAAAAATGCACTTACAGTTTCATGTAATACAATCTGCGTGTATACACCTTGTTAATTTAATGTTTATAACTTCTACATTCAGCCAGACGCAAACTTTTCATTTCCAATATATAGCATTAAAATCGGTCAAACCGTTCTTCAGTTATAGCGAATTTAATCAAAATTAATTTTTTCGTATTGGGGCTAGACTTACAGTCGGTAGTCGGCAGATACGTGGAGTCATTTAAATAACCGTACGTAGGTAATTAGTAAATTTTGAAATCGGGCATTTCCGCCTTCGCACTCATTGTAGATCATACTTTCGATCGAGATATTGATGACTAAAATTGGTCAATTAGTTAAGAAGATAATTGATGTGTTTGATTAATTCGTTTTTGATGTTTTAAACAAAATCCTTAAATATTTAGAATCGGGCATTTCGATAACCGCATTGGGCCAGACACACACTTTTAATTGAGATATAAATCATTAAAATCCGTCAAATCCGTATAGTCGAGTTAGTTTCAATTAATTTTTTTATATTGGGGGCTAGACTTTCGGGTGTTCACAAGTGCATAAACAACGAGCCACACGGAACACGGTGTCATTGCGAGAGCTGTACAAGGTTAACGGGGGAGAATTGAAATCGAACATTTTATGGTTTCGATAGAAGAAACTATGACGAATCGAATGACGTATAGATCTTGATCATCGGGTACATTGTTTACGAGTTATCACCACTTAAAAAAGGTCATTTTTGTGTTGTTTTCGTGTACTTTCGCATTATTTTGGCGTTTTAGCGGAATTCGAAAAGGATTTCGAATCGGGCATTTCCACTTTTGTATTGGCCAAAGATTAAGCTTTCGAATGAGACATTGTTTATTGAAATCGGTTGACTGGTTCTCTTGTTATAATCAAAATACTATACATGTAAAATCCTATCTAATTGGGGGTTAGAAAAATTGTATATAAAACACAAAAGAAAAACCGGCGTCGAATGTTAAAAGATTTACCTCAAATCCTGATATGATGTTTTAAAAAACTTTTTCAAATCACTAAGTATATATGTATGTTACCGTCAATTTGTATAATTTAGGTACTCTATACAATGCCTAGGTAATGTATAAAATACCGGGGGTGTCTAGGCAATGTATGAAATATTATGAAGATTATTGTCCCCTAGATACTTTACCTAGGTAATGTATACAATTCTTAGGGATTACATAGAGTACCTGTTGGTCAATCGGCAATGTGTAAAATAAATAGATTTTGGTCTGTATTTATCAATTTTTAGTCATAATAAACTTTTTTACAATCTATAAGTTATTGTACAAAAAAAAGCACCTTTAGTACCTTTCTGTAACCATAGTAAAATCACAATTAAATTACATTAAACTTAAAATTTTTCTGGGTTAACTACCATAATGTCTTTTGCTTATAAGTAATCAAGTAATAGTAGATCTACTGGCCTTTCAGAATTGAGTAAGTAAAAAAATATATTTATTTATTCTTACATGAGGATGCAAGTACATTTAATAAATCTCTGACCTGTCCCCGTAAATTGCAGATTCGCAACTGTACGGAGCGTCGTTTCTAGATTAGGGACATCTTCTTTTTTAAGTAGTTCTTGACGACAAACTGTAAAGTGCTGCCTCGAATATAAATTCTTTACAACACCTTGCGTTGTTCCTATTTTATAAAATTCGTCATCCGTTTTTTGTAAGACTACAATTAGTATATTGCAAGCATCACCATGACATGCAAATGTTAAACATTTTCTGAGCTTTCTGAATTGATGCAGTTCTCTACAGCTAAAGCGTTTTTAAGCATAATGGGCAAACAACTTTAGAACCATAGCCTTCTGCCATATCTTTCTCCGGAGCAGGATAAATAGCATGAATGGGTCTATTGCATGTTCTACACGAATGAGAGCACCCGTTGTCTCCTCAATACAAACACAGCACAAGAGTGTGGAATCCAATGATTGCTCACGTTCTTAATTTAGAACATCTAAGGGTTGTCTATGTACCTCAGAAGGAAGACCTTCAACATTCGTAGGTTCATTAAGAATCTCGGCACTTCGGATAATCATGTGTCAGAACTTTGTTGATGTAGAGCTTCGAGATTGACCTCTATATTAAAGATTCTGAAGGAATGGAAATACTTAGTGATGACTTCATCACATTTTCTAGATCCTCTTCACTCTCCAGGTTATGAGTATGATCGAGAGGTAAAGATATACCAAAGATATTCTATTTTCTCGCCTTTTACACACATTGCCGGCTTCGCATTCGGTATTTTATAGAATACCTAGGCAAAGTATAAAATTAATAATATTTCATGTATTACCTAAACGTTTTAGGTATTCTATAAGTTGCCTAGGTATTGTATAGAATACCGGATTATACAGATTGCCGGTAACATATACATACATATGTATGTGCGTTCAAATTGTGCGACTACCTTGAAATAACAATGTATGAAATTTCAAGGTTAAATTTCGTTACTCTCCAAAAACTGGAAATCGTTCTTACTTCCTTCAACTCTCAATCGTCTTCTTTATCTCTCACTTTATATATTTAATTTATCTAAGATATTTGCGTGATGCGGTGCAATCTTCCCAACATCAGTTTTGAAATATTTTTTGTTATATAAATTGATTCTAAAATTTTTCTTGTTATGGTATTATTATTTGTAATAAATATTTTGGGTTGGGTTGGGTTGTGAAATTTATAAACAAGACAAGCCGTTGAGACCAATTGTTAATAATATTAATGGACCCACATATTCATTATCAAAATTTCTCAATAGTTCTTTGAATAATCTTAATTCAATGAATGGTTACGACATCAAAAATTGATTAGAGTTAAAAGAAAACTTAAGAACACTACATCTGGATAATAACATTAAATACGATGTTGTAAGCTTTGATGTACAGAGTCCTTATTTACAAACATAGCTTTACAGAAAATGATAGAATTGATAGAAACAAACTGGGAACATATATTAGAACACAGTGCAATTAAAAATAAAAAATTGTTTATCGAGGGAATTAAACTTTGCACGTTTAATAGCTATTTCAAACATGATAATAATTATTACAGGCAAATTTATGGACTTCCAATGGGTTCAAGTTTGAGTGTGAATTTGAGTGGTATAGTGTTGAACGATTTAATAACAACACAATTAAAAACAACTAAAATAAAACCGATATTAATTGCTAAGTACATCGATGATTTGTTACTAATCTTACCCAAAAACGAATATCCAAAATTATTGGATATATTCAATAGTTACAACGATTGATTGAAATTTACAGTAGAAATACCGGAGAATGGTATATTACCCTTTTGGATTTGGTTCTGGTTATGAATCAAAACAATAAGTCAATTTCAACGAAATGGAACAAAACAGAAATTGCTAGCAATAGATTGTCAAATTTTCATAGCAACCACCCAAGGTCTCAAATTATTAATACCATGAACAATTACATAAAGAGAGCTATCTCAGTTACAGATAATGCCTTCTTAAGTGAAATAAAAAAGCAATTATATAATATTTTATTAGAAAACTTCTACTCTAAAAGATTAATTAATAATGCTTGCTATAGAATTAATTCTATACAACTACTAACATATCGAGACCCACAGAACAATGTAATAGACAATATTTTTTGAGAAGTAAAACTAAAGAAAAAATAGAGCGCCAATCATTAATTACACAATATTTCGATAAACGTAATCAGAAGAATGAGATTAAACAAGATAATAGAAATATAAATTATGAAACAAGTAAAGTAACAAATTTGAATAAGTTTTGTAAGTTTAAATACATACCGTCATTAACGAATAAAATAACTTCAGTATTCAGAGATTATGATTTTGAAGAAATTAAATTTGCAAAATATAATGACAATAAAATTAACACATTGATTTCAAATATAAAGGAGAGAATTAAAACGATAGATTAAATCGATTCCGTTTACAAGTTAAATTGTACCAACTGTGCTACAGTGTATATTAGGGTATAGTGTATACATACACGTACATGTATGTACAGTGTGTTAATTAATTATCGTACCCGACGTCATCATTGCAAGTATGCAACCAATATCACAGTATAAGCGATTTGTACGCGATTTGCGTATTGCAATACCCATACTGTGATACTCTGATATTGGTTGCATACTTGCAATGATGACGTCGGGTACGATAATTAAATAACACACTGTACAGGTAATCGTCGTTTTGCGTCGGTTCGGTTTACGCCGATTCACAATTACGCCGGTTGGTGCCGGCGTGGGATTCCCCGGTTAGCCTGACATCAGACGACAATAAAAAAATATAGAGAAAATGGAAAAAATGTTGGCATTGTGGGTTGATGATGCCAATCAAAAGAATATTCCTGTAACACTAGCAATCATATGCGAAAAAGCACAGTTGATTTTTCTGATTTGAAGGCGCAAGAAATCACTGACGAAATTTTCTTGGCAAGCACTGGGTGCTTCACGAGATTCAAATCTCGAACCAATATCCGTTTAAACCTCGAGCGGCGAGCGCTGATGTAGAAGCAGCAGCAGCTTACCTTTAAAAGTTTCAAGAAATTGTAGAACAAGGGAACTACCCTGCAGATCTCATCTTCAATTTTGATGAAACAGGCCTCTATTGGAAGAAGTTGCCATCGAGAACATTTATTTCGCGAGAAGAACGTAGTGCTCGTGGATTTAAACCCGCCAAGGATAGACTGACTGTTCTCTTGGAATCAAATATTTCTGGTTCTTTAAAATTTAAGCCAATGGTAGTGTACCATTCCCAGAATTCACGGGCTTTTAGAGGTCTTGACAAAAGCTAAGAGGGACGAAGTGACAAACAATTGTTTAAACGGCGTTTGGTATAAACTTCTTCCTGGATTTATACAAGGTGCAAGTGTAGAAGTGGTAAATAACATTAACATAAACGAAGACATTATCAAGTTTACACGCGAATGTGGATTCGAAGACGTAACAACTGAAGATGTGACCGGACTGTTAGACGTGCATGAATAACCAATCTCAAATCAAGAATTAGAAGAGTTGATGAAGGCATATGATCGTCCTCAATCAGAAAATCCCGAAGAAGAAGAAGAGGATGAGAAAGAAAATCCTAAAAACCGACTATCTAACTCGTATCCTTTCCTCTATAGAAAGGTTAACAGGTAAGCTCTGTGACATAGATGGGGATTACAATCGAAGCGCAAATGTTAAAAGAAGTGTCATAGCTGCCCTTCGACCTTATGTTATGATTCTGCAAGAAAGGAAGCAACAATCAAAGTAAATGAAACTGGATTTTTGGATTTATTTCAAAAAATTTATTATTTATATCAAGAGATTATTATTTATTTTGAATATATATAGGATATGTATTAAGTAAACATAACAGGAACCTAACCTTATACTGTCCATTATATTTGTGTTCGGAACAGAACCCCGGCGTAAAACGACGTTTCCCTGTATATGTATAGTAATTTGAAAGTTTTTTAAAACATCATATCAGGATTTGAGGTAAATCTTTTAACATTCGACACCGATTTTTCTTTTGTGTTTTATGTATAGTTTGCATAGTTTGAGTTTTTCATGGTTTTCGTTGTGGTTTTTTGTAGATATGATTGTGATTAAGAGTAACAAAGTTGTTGTCTGAAGATGGGAGTTGATCCCGAAACGTCTATAATCGTTTAATATAGAACATTTACAGAGTAAAACTGGTCTTTTTTAAACCTTTTATGTAACAACACCTCTAGTTTAATTTATTGTTTTAAGAGAAATATTGTCGTGTTTATAAAAATTAACCAAATTAGTACGTAACTTTTTATTAAATGAAATGGGAGCCGGTAACGCTCGAGAAAATTCTCGAATTACCGGTAAACTATCAACAAGTAATTAGGGTCTCTAAAGGCGTTGGATCGTTGGGTTCTGTAATGCTCGTCGTGACGTCTAATTATTTAGAGTAATTCAATTGCATGGAACAAAATTAGCGCTAACGACAGCTCCAGTGGTTTGTTGAGAAATTTGCGTTCACATCTAGTACTTTCTTTGACTGTTGGGCGTTCCTCGTGAAGGTCACGCTCCAATTATCCTGAATTTATCCAGACCGAGTTGTTTGGTGCACTTTCGTAAAGCTTGGTTTCCCTTGAAAACATTTTCCTTTTCGAGTTCAATACGACTCAGAAAGGGTGTTTAACTATAATCTTATTATTACTAATATTTCCCGCAGAAACTTTAAAAGAAGTACAATTTAGGATTTGCGTATAATTTATAGTATTCAGGAACTATTGAAATCATTTTTCAGGATACCTGCATCGAACGCGAACGGAAAAGATACAAAGCAATGCTCAATGCAGCGATATCGGAAAATCATTTAGCGACTTACCAATTCAATTTTTCGAAGCTCTACCTTGGCGACTTCCAATTTTTATCAAAATTCCCACGATGTTTTCGTGGAAAAACGTTCCACGCATAAATTTTGAATAGATGTCGCCTTTGTGCTTACGAATTCTTGTCATACTCGGTAAAACCAGTCACAGATGACGTTTTCTCGAGCCCTTTTAAAACAGCTTTATTGTTGCAAACGCTTATGCTCCTCGTTTTCTCGTCGCGGAAGTATGTTCGAGATGCACTTCAACGGGGTGGAATAATGAATAACGAAACGAAAAATTCTTACATCCTTTTGCATGAAATCTATTTTCACAACACTTCCGGAAATTTACGGGAGGAAAATTTCGATTTCCGCTGAGAATATCGCCAGTGAGTAAATGAAAGTTTCAAACTAAGAAGTAGAAATAAGAATCTTTTAACGATTGATATGAAATAAGCTAAAAAGTCTTATACGCGTACTCTTCTTGTTCATGTGGCATGTTTTATTAGGTTTTGTTCTACCCACACCCCATCCGACTACAAGGAACGGGTCTTAAAGCTCCTAGGGGATTGTAACAAGACGAACAGTCTCTGTGGTGTAAAAGTTTTTGACGAGGTAAAATTCGGTCACTAAGGAAAAAGGGGGATATCGCTTCTTATTAATTTTGGGTCAACCAAAATAATTTTTTTTATAAAATTAAGTTAAGGGATTTTGAGATTGGATGCTTTAAGAGTAGATTGAAATTGTCTTCTAGCTTAAGTGTTACCCTAAATCACGGAGTAATTAAAGCAGTTGTCGCAGCCAATAGCTTGTCATTTCAACTTTCCAACAATCAAATTAGAACGCCCCTATTTCAATTAGTTGCCCCCTCGATCGAAGTTTGATACAACGACTGCATCTGCAATTTCACACGAGTGGTACGCAAACTGTTAACTCCTCCAACGTCGTGCAGCAAAATCTAAACTACTTACCTATTACGCCAAATACGAGTGAAGCCTCCTCCGTAACAAAACGCCTTTTCAGTCACTAAATGTAAAGGGAACGATACAAAATGAAACACGTTTCGGGGAATTGGAAAATGATTTATTCATAGTAGTTAAGATGTCTTACAGTACGTAGTTAAACTATTATTACAGATGTACTCACAGATCGGTGGGTCATATTGTGACGCCGCATTTAATACATCTATGTGAACATGTATAGATTTAGGTTTAAAGTGTGCGTTGGGATTACACCGATGCATATTGGGAAAAGTTTCGCGCTTCCCAGCTTCTGAGATTTAGGTTTCACAAGGGAAAATCGACCGTGAGAATTTGGTTGTATTGTTGTACACCCGAAACGTATGTTCATATAAATTCGCAGTTATGTGTGGTGTATTTTTGTTTAAAAAAAATACATATATAGTTCAAGCAAAAGCAAAAGTGGATCGTCATCACCACACTTAACCACTTAACGTTAAGAGAAATCACGAAGCATTTTAAAGTGTGGACTTAACTCTTCAGCATAACAAGCGAGCAATTGCCCGGAGTTAAAGGAAAAGTCAACAATGTTCTATTTTACTTGAAAAGATGAGACGTTATCTCGAGAGAAGTGCACACGTTTGCATACCGAGGCAATTTAAAACTATATGTAATAAAACCTAGTTTGTAAATAAAATTTTGTGGGGTTAAATTTTTATACAACTGATTTTCTGTTGATCGATAATTAGATGATAGACATAAATATATTAAATTTGATTTACATGCATACACAACGTAACAGATCGATTCGATTGTTTGATTAAAAGGAGTCGATGGGTTGAGCAATGCATCGCGATTTCAAACAAATCCAACAAAATTGCTGTGTCGACGAATTGACATTCATAATTGAAATGCAAATTTTTTATCTTGGTGTATGTTTATATACAACGTTTATATACAGAATAGGTATATCTAAGCTGTCGTAACACAATAAAAGTTATGCATATAACGTTAATTGACGTGTGTTAATAACGACTCTTTGCACCAAATCGGGATTGCTTTTGATAAATAAAATGCAAAGGCTAAAAGTCTCAGTAGGAGAAATTGATTGTTAAGACAATAAAACAACTCACTTATACATGATTGGAGAAGAACTCTTGTTGTGTACGCGAAAATTGTGCTTTGAAATCTATGTAACCATGCAGATATTTACAATGCCTTATAAATGATAACGTTCTTTTAGTATATTTGGCGAATCAATGGACCTAAATCATTTATACAGGATGATTCTCAACTTATACGCATAAACTTGGGGATTTATTCCTTATGACATATAATGACTATTTGGTAAGAAAAATTGTAGCAAAAGTTTTTTAGGTTCCTAGATATCCTTGAAATTAACTTTCGAGTTAAGAATACATAGAAATTACTTGAAACTACTAGGATGGTGACAAACAGTTGTAATATTGTAGTGTATATGTACAATGGTTTAAAAACAACATTAATTTCTCGATTGTCGATTAGTGAAGATTTCATTGAGATATGTTGGCTACAGTAGGTGGTAGCCAAGTCGTTAGTCATGAATAGGGCTTGGATTTTATGCAAAAGGCACCTTGTTTATTTTCTGGAATATTTTTTTCAAAATTGGTTTCTGGGCGAATTACATAAAAATAAGGCATAAATATGTTACAGTAAGAAAATTGCATATTTTGCATATGTTTACAATTTTTTTGGTTGTTGCATAAATTGGCCATTTACTGCATATTTTCGCATATTTTGTCATTTTACTAGATTTGTTTCTTGGTGCTTAATAATATAAATATAATGACCGCGTGATTTTTAAATATGCGAACATACCTTCTAGTTTCAAGCACAATACAGTATATTTTTTAACAAATTTCACAGAAACATTTGGGGAATGCCTAGCGCTGTTGAGTTTAAGTTTAAGGAAATCCCTAACCATAGTTACTGTGGCTGTGTTCAGTGTGAGTGAGCATTAATCTACCAATCTGTAACAACATTGCCTAAACTAAATTTAAATAATGAGGAATTATTTTGTAAAGCTTGTGTCAAAGTTGTAAGCATTTTTTTAAAAATTATGTCGTAACGTTTTAGCCAACGATTTAAGTTAAAAATTAGTGTTTTCAACGGAGTTGCCAATGGTTTGATGACAACGAAATTGTATTTCTCATAGACTTTTACACTAGGAGTTTAAAAAAATGGACAAAAATGGAAAACTAAATAAAACTGTATTAAATTTGATGTTCCATTCCAAATTCTCAAAAATTAAGATTTAGATTTTTAATCTGTTAGAGTATCTATGGCTAACTTTTTTAATTATTCTTTTTTAACATAACGTGTGAGAGAAAGTCCCAAATAGAACAAAATGTGAAAATTGCAAAACATACAAAAATTTGATAGAAATAGATTGATAACAACTATAAGAAAGGTATATTTTTGTGTATTTCCACATATTTTTGCATATTTCGGATAAAAGCTTGCATATTTATGCGCATATCTCCTATAATTTGACTGCATAAAAATCCGAGCTCTAGTCATGAATTACTTTTAAAATTATGGAGACTCCATAACTTAGTTACTAGCATCTGGAAAAGATGATGTTAACGATTTGTCAAAAACAAACATTGATGGAGACCATTAATTCTCTTCAATCACAAATGATTACTAAAAATTGTCAACCTAAACAGGAATTTTGTTCTAATTGCAGAAATCAATATAAGTCTAGATCACGTTGTAATTCTAGAAATCCTTCTTTGTCATCATTTACTTCATCTAAGCTCTGTTTAATAATCATAAATATGAACATAATGTTCTTGGCCGTGGTGTTTACTATATTTATCATTTTCCAATCGCACACAAAAAGATTGTCAACAATCAAAAAACGAGTAAGCATTCAACAATAAATAATTTTAAATCGGCATGCTCTCCGACTTCAGCAGCAAAAAAGTTCACGTCTTTTTATTTTCGAAAAAACAATCAATTATCGTTTTTTAATCGATACAGATGCAGACATTTCAGTTATTCCCAGATCAATTTTTTCAAAATATAAGAAAGACAAAGATTCTTGTCTTACAGCTGCAAATAGGTCAACTATAGCAATGTACGTAAAAAAATGATAAATGTTACTTTGAACCTCAGAAGAAATTTTGCATTTATCTTTACTATAACTGATGTTTCGAAGCCGATTATTGGTGCGGATTTTTTGTACAAATATGGTATGTTAGTTGATATTAAAAATAAACTTTAATCGATTCAACAACCCAATTAATATCAACTAGTCCACTAACAATTAAGAGCAATGATCCTTCCCCAACGTTATTTATTGTTGAAACTGCTTATACTAAAATTTTCAATAAATATCCCGATTTAATTAGAAATCCAGATTTTCCGAAAACCATTAAGCATTCCGTTGAACATAAAATTGTAAATTGTAACAAATTCGCATCTACCTTTTTGTAAACCAAGACGTCTGGATTCTTCCAAATACAAATTGGCTAAATCGGAATTTGATAATATGATTTCTTTAGGAATTTGTAGACCAACATTCAGTGGCTTCAGCGTTGCACATGGTACCTAAAAGATTCTGGTGATTGGAGACCGTGTGGCGATTATCGTCAACTAAACTTTATTACAATGCACGATAGATATCCCTTGCCACAGGATTTTAATCTAAATTTACATGGTTGTACTACTTTTCTCAAAAATTTACCTTGTAAGAGCATATCATCAAATTCCGGTCGCCAAAGATGTATATAAAACCACAATAGGGCTGTTAAAGTCAATCGATTAGAAAAACCGTCTTTCAAAAAATCGATAATCTAAATTAAATTAGACGGATTAGTAACGTTATCACGTTCGCAAATTGTTTAATTTTTGCAATAATTAATGTAAAAGTTTAAAATTCCCCACCCCCCGACTCCAGATGACGTTTTAAGTACAGGTAACCCCCGTATAACACGGTATATACGTTTCTTGTTGGCTGACAGATCTTTAAAAATATCGTTGTATGGAGCCAAGCTTTTGTGAAGTTCTCTTTTAAATTTTGTGCTTCTTTCAGTGGAAGGATCCTCACTGACAAAATATCTTTCCAATTGTTCAGCAATATCTAGGCCTTTTTTATACCTTTTACAGTAAAATCTTTAACAATAACAGTAACATCTTGCTCTGTATTGTTTTCATCGTCATCATCAGCAAAATCAGTTGTGTTTGTTTCTGATGCCATTTCCAGCAAACTTACCATATCAATTTCTACTTGTACCAGTAATTCTTGAATATCTTCGACATTCATGTCATCAAAACCTTCCCCTCATACAGACTTAGCAACTTCTACAACTGCATCTAATACTTCGTTATGATCTGGATCAATTAAGTTATCCTTTTCAACTGCCTCTGGCCATAGATTTTTCCAACAACTATTCAATGTTGATGGTTTTAATTCCTTAATGGATGAAGATATGTGATTAATATAGTCCAAAATTGTAAAGCGTTTCCAAGCCTGCATGACATCGATAGAATGAATCATCTTCAACATTATTCAAAATCCATTGCAAAGATGTTCTTATGTAATAAGATTTAAACGTAGATATAATATCTTGATCTAGTGGTTGAAGTAATGAAGTTGTATTCGGCGGTAGAAATATTACTTCAACATTTGGGTCACTACAATTTTTCGGGTGACCTGCATTATCCAATATTAGTAGAATTTTAAAATCTATTTTTTTTGCTTTAAGTACT
This sequence comes from Onthophagus taurus, assembly GCF_000648695.1. Lineage (NCBI taxonomy): Eukaryota > Metazoa > Arthropoda > Insecta > Coleoptera > Scarabaeidae > Onthophagus > Onthophagus taurus. The sequence continues at coordinate 351,143 of NW_019286125.1, forward strand.
TCTCCACGCTTGGAAGAAAACAGTTTAAAACCCATTTCTTAAATAATTCAAATAACCCAAGCATACTTATTTGCAGCCCAATATACCGGTAAAGCGTTTTTATTAAGTTTTTTCAATGCCCGAGGATTGAGGGATTTATAAACTAGCATGGGCTTAACCAGGTGATCTTTTCCCCCCTTTTTAAGGCGATCCAAAATCTGAATTTTTTTGTTCTAATGAAATGAAATGTCTTTTAAGACGTGTTTTTTCTTTATAGTAAACATTGTTCGAAGCTAGAAAAAATAATATTTAACATTTTCAAAGTTTCAATAACAATGCATACGCAATTTTACTTTCTATTACATATACGTAATAAATAAAAATAAAATTATCAAACTTCTAGATGCACAAAGCTAACACGACTGACACGCTTGAATGAGAAATATCACATCACGAAATAATAGGGGATTTCCCTATAGTTGAAGTAAAAATACCGTGTTATATGTACAGGGATCTTCACTATTTACAGGGATCTCCACTACTTCTCCAACCGCGTTAGAGCGAAACCGTGTTGTAAGAAACCGTGTTATATGAAAATTCTTCCTAATTTTCGAATCGTGTTAGAGTGAAACCGTTTTATAAGGATACCGTCTTATACGGGGTTTACAAGAAAGAAATCACAGATGTTACGTTCTCTCCCGTTTTCTTCTGTTTTCTTCTAGCGCATAAGATTCGTAGCATTGTCTCTGTCCAGGAATTTTATTGATTTTTATACACTCCAATCGTACGCTCAAATCTGAGTGACGTACTTTGGAGTTCGCGCCCTGTAGTTTCAAACATTATTATTTTTTTTTTGGAAAAACTAAGCCTCAGAATCAAAAATTAAAAAATATAGAGTCAATCAATTTTAAAAACCTTTCGAATAAACCAATAAAAAAAATACTTAACCCTATTATTATACCGTTCGGTTTATTTGAATTCACACACAAACATTTCAACGTTTTATAAATGAGATTACTGCAGGTTTGAATTTTGGTTTTGTATATTTGGATGATAACTTAAGAAATCAATAGATTAAGATAAGATATCAATTGATATTAATAGCAAGTAAAACTAAACGACTTTTGCATTAACATAAAACTTTCAAAAAGTAATTTTAGTGTAGAATCAATTTTAACTTTTTAGGTCACAATATCACTTCGAAGGAACTTATCCTTCACAAGACCGAATTAAGGTGATCCAAGATTTTCCTACACCGAAAACTTTAAAACATCTAGAACGTTTTTTAGGTATGATAAATTTTTACCACAGGTTCGTATCAAAACCTTTTTTTCTCTTTACTTGCACCGTTATATCATTTTGCAAATCATCTCCGAAAATTTAAACAAAATCCCATAAATAATTGGTCAAACGAATGTTTGCATAGTCTTCACAAGCAAAAAGTTGTTTAGCAAAAGGAGCCGTTTTAGCGCATCGGTGTAAAACTAGTCAACTAACGTTAACTACAGACTCTTCAAATTATTCTATAGGTGCTGTTTTATCACAAACATTTGATAATATTCTACAGCCTTTAGCCTTTTTCTCAAAAAAACTCTCGTCTTGTCAGACAAAATATTCGACTTTTGATAAAGAGTTATTAGCAATTTATTCCTCAGTTAAACATTTTAGGCATTATTTAGAAGGAAATTAATTTACGATCTATGCCGATCATAAACCGATTTTAAGCTCGATTCATGCAAAATCACCTTGTCAATGTCGTTATTTAGATTACGTTGCTCACTTCTGCTCGGATGTTAAATACATCAAAGGAGATTCGAATATAGTGGCAGATCACGATTACATGTTGACTCCCTTGAAGTTTCATATCCAAATATTTTAAATATCAAAAATGCTCAAGATATTGACGTATAACTTAATTTTCATTTAAAAAAACAATTGGAAAAACTTTGATTTACGGCAACGAACAATTTCAAACTTAAAACAAAAGTTTGGTGTGAAATTTCAAAATCAACACCGCCTATGTACATTCCTAAGGAATAACGATTCAAAATTTTTGAAAAATTTCATAACTTGTCCCATTTAGGCGTGCGTACAACTCAAAATTTAATTAACTCAAAATTTTTCTGACCCAAAATGAATAAAAATATTTTTACATGGACAAGATGTTGTATTAACTGCCAAAGAGCGAAAATATACAGACATATGAAATCTCCTTGGGGTAAATTCAATATCACTGCTGGGCATTTCGGACATATTCATATTGATATTGTTGGTACTCATGCTTATCTCATTTAAATACAGATTCGGCTGATGATGAGTGGATAATAAACTCTAAACCGGTACTGTATAAATAAAGCATTAAAAGGAAGTGAGAAGTTTTTTTATAATCTATTTTAATTTTTGAATGATTTATCTTCAAACCACCGAGGTCGCTTGAGGGCGAGGCGTTCCAATCCTCCAAAATTGACGGATATCCTGTTTGTATATCCTCCAGCAAACCTTGTTCTCTCCATCCCCATACTTCTGCGCCGTACATCATTGTGATCCTTACCAAGCCACGAAACATAACCTTTCTTTTTCCCACGTCCCTCCCAAAAGTTCTTTCCCCCCATCCCCAAACCTGTCCCATCACCCTGTTCGCTCTTTTTGCCATCGCCCTCACGTCCGGCCCGACCTTATTACTTTCCACGAAACCATATCCCACGTACTCTTTCACTTGCTCTATTTCTCTTCCCTACCACCCCCATTCCTCCTTGTTTCTTTCCCCTTTGCAGAACTTCATTATCTTTGTTTTCTCGACGTTTACCTCCAACCCCTTCGCCTTAAAATATCGTTCCAGGGACCTCATCATCTCCTTCATCTCCACCGCCTCTCTAGCCACGACCACCAAATCGTCCGCATACGCCAAGTGCACCTTTGTTCCTCCTATCACCACGCCACCCATTTTCCAAGTCCGCCGTACATATTGCAAATAGCGTGAGACTAAGCGCAGAACCCCTGTTTCAATCCCTTTGTTGTCCAGAATACCTCACTTAACTCTTCCCCCATTTTAACCTTGGCCATCGTCTCCCTGTACATCTCCTTTACCCTCCCTATCAGTTGTTCTGTGATACCTCTCCTCCTCATTTCCTCCCACAACTTTTTTCTATCCACGTTATCGAATGCAGCCTTCAGGTCAATAAACAATCCATACATGCTTTTCCGAGCATGAGTGCATTGAATCGCAGTCCACTTGAGTATGACCTTTTTCTAAAAACTTTTGCTCAATTATGACTTTATTCATTCGTGCAAGGTTCAAAAGTGTAGGTTCATCACTGTGTAAAATTACTTTTTCAAAAGAGTCTTCTTCCGGCATAATGTATGTCTCCAATAACTTGTAAATAATAGTAGCAAATGTGTTGACTGTTAGTCCAGCATTGCCCTCATGCTCGACAACACAATATCCATCCAAGTATTGAATATCCATAATTGTAAAGTTATGACAATTAATTTTGTCTTATAGTAAAGAGCACTAACATTAGATTTTGGGCTCATTAGGAGCGATTGCAAATCCATCGTAAAAACTCTTACATCTTCTTTCTTTTTATCAACTTCTTTTTTCTTTCGCGCCTTCTTCTTTTTCTCCTGGTGTTCTTGATAGGTAGCTTCATCAACATTACCAGTTTTGTATCCTACACACGTGTCGCATTCATTCTTTTTGTGTGAAAGAGTGCTAAATTGAAATCGTGAAAACTATTGGTAAAAGTTGCAACTGATACTGGTGAAGATTCATTTTTTTTGCACCAATCATTTTTGTAAAATAGATATAACTCCATTTTTGTTTGCCAATTTCTCTCAAGGTACAATTTCTTGGTTGATTTCCGACAATAATGTGATTCTAGTTTTGGCAGAGTGCTAAAGAAATTTGATAGATATTCTTTCTGTTCCTTTATTTTTGCCGTTCTGGAATTAAGTTTTTTGGAGGAATTTTTATGTGTGTTATCGTATGTTTTATTCTTTTCAATCACCCAACGTCCGACAGTTCTAGGTGGAATAGCTAGTGTGTTGCAAAACATCGTTTTACTATTCTTACTTTTGACGTTGTTTCAAGGAAATAAACATATTAGAATTCCCTTCTTAATTCGTTCTCTGTTTTTCTGTCCCTAGCTCTGGAAATAGTTTTCATTTCAACCAGTGTCCTTAGAAATAGTTGTTTTTCGTTCCACGAAAATTCCAAAACTTTATAAAAATAATTGTTCGTTGCTGATCTGTTAACTCGTTACATTTTATTACCGATTGACCATTGCATTTGAACCTTGGTCCTATAGCTTTTGATCTTTTTTGAATGTTATAATTCCATTTTTCTTCTTCTTTATTTTTACCAAATATTCGTTTTCTTCTTGCCTTAATATCTTATTTTTATTTTTCTTCCATCGTTTTTGATCTACATGATTTCAGTTGACGCATGATTCATATGATTTATCAGAAGGATTAGAAAGGTCATCATCTTGAGCAGAAGCGGCACTAACTGTTAACACATTGTTTCTGTTTGCATCATTTTGGCCTTTTTTTTAATGTGAATTCCAGGCAATGAAAGTATTTTAGATGCACGAGATTGAGGATTCATTCTGATATAGATAGGGTACGTTAGAAATTTATGACGAATGTCACAGGTATTTTGTTGCCCCTCGAATAGTTTCGAGTCGTGTTTTGTGGCGGCAATTTTGACATTTCGGGAGTTAAGCGTGTTTCAGTCGATAAACATAATTTTTATACACGTGATCAATTTAAAATGTCATTTTGAGATAAAAGTGGAGTTAGGTCGTTTGCATCTTAAGCCCACGATATACCCTAAAATCGCCGAGAACGCCTAAGGGCGATGCGTTAGAATTCTTCAAAATTGACGATTTCATATTGATATGTGAAATGTGAAAATGTGAAAAAAAAAACGAGCAACTTTGGCGATTTGAGGCGAAATCGTGGTAAAGGTAGAAAATCTCTTAATAAAAGACATTTACCATCAAATCGCCGTGGTCGCTTCCGGGAGAGGCGTTAGAATCCTTCAAAGTTGATGATTTCATGTTGATATGTCAACTCCAGCGCTTCGCCCGCAAGCGACCTAAGCTTAATCAGACAAAATCGTGTGTCCTCTTTAAACACTATTTAGATTTTGCAAGGATATGGTATCAATATTTTGATTGAGTTTTTAATGTCTTCTATCGTTTTACTTATTGAATATATAACTTGTAAGTTGGATGTAATTTTTTTTGTTTTTACCGTTGCTTTTTGAATCGATAACATAGAAGTTTAATATAGGCATCGTGATTTAATATTGGTCTATCGTGACTTCAATGGAAATTTAACCTTTGCCTTTGTCTGATACCCTTCCATTCTTTGATTTTCTTATGTTTTATCTTGTCGATAATCGTATTTATTGAGTTATAATTTTAAAAAACATTCGGAAACCTTTCCACATTTCTTCCTGTTTCTTTCTTATCATAAGGTGTTTGTATTCTTATTTGCTTCGAATTGAAATGAGCCACAAATAGAGACAACTACTCTATTTGACAGATAGAAGGCGCCAAATAGAAAACGATAGACAGACAACATCCACTCCACTTTACTTTCAGTCTGATTTCAAATTTATTTGCTGTGATAAATAAAATTAAATAATATTGGAAGTATATTGACTGATAGGGTATAAGATGAAAATTCGATTTCAAATGGAATTTAAGAACAGCGTACACTTGATTGAGGGACACGCTAAATTACTCCCCGAGGATATTCAATCCCTCTTAAATTAGCCAGGCACTCCAATTAAAAAAGTAAATGTGATCGAAAAAAGAATCTTCATGAAATATATATAATTAGACTTTAATTTTTTTCTAATACATCATTAAGAATAGAATAGAATAGTTTATTCGTGCTATAAATACTTTACAATAGTTACACATGTCAAAAAAAAGAAAAAGAAACCGAGAAAAGACGCAATAAAATGTTAAAATACAAAATACAATAAAAATTCAAAACGGGGAAAAAAGAAACATATTATCAAACATATTATACAGGGTGTTCAGAAATTGGCGGATAATCTACACGTAGCGACATTCTTCGTTCGATTCTAAAGCGAAAATCTTAATTGTAAAATGTTGTACCATGCTTCGTACGTCTTCATCAGGTTCTCAAAGGTTGGATAATTTGTCCATAAATAATCATTCATATTCAATATCTGTTGATAAATAAGCTGCAATTTAGAATAAAAAGAATTTTTAAAACTAGTTTTTTTGTTAACGTTATTTTCTTTAGCGTTAAGGTTCGTTTTTAACATTTTTTCATTATCATATCTTCATGAAATACACATTTGTAGAACATTTTAACAGTAAGATTTTCGATTCAGAGTCGGTCGTAGAATGTCGCTACGTGTAGATTATCCGCCAATTTCTGAACACCTGTATAAACATATTAAAAAAAATAAGCACATTAAAATTTCATGTAAACATACATATCCATGAATTTATGCACTCGTGACAGGCTCGTCTGTCATGTCACATGACAAAAATTCTTCAACCGAATAGAAAGCGCGCTTTGACAAGAAGCTCTTCAAGTAATTTTTGTATCAAGCAGTCGGGAGCATCTGTACAGTTTTTGGCAATTTATTAAATAAATTTGGGGCAATGTAGTTAAAACTTCTCTGGCTCCTGGACAATCTACAGTATTGCGGCAGAAGTAAGTCTTTGTTACGAGTGTTGTAACTGTAAGCATCTCCATTTGTTTCAAACTTACTTTTACAATGCCTTGCATATACAGCGCATTCCAAAATGTAGAGGCATGGAAATGTCAAAATATTTAGTTTAATGAAAGAGCCTTTACATTCCTCACCATATTTCAAATTGTCCAGAATTCTGAGAGCTCTGCGCTGAAGTCTGAAAACGCAAGCAGCGCATAGGTTATAGTAGCTTGACAGAGGTAAAAATACGCAACGCGCAAAACGTCTTGGGACACGTTTGCCCTCAACACCCTCAACACGTAGATGTTGCCACTAAGTTTGCTGCAAACAGACTTTAGATGGCAACGTCACGTGAGCGACGGATCAAGCACAACCACCAAAAACCTTACGCTTTCAGGATTCGATGTATTTGAAAGATCACGCAGCGTAAAGAACACCTGAGCTGTTTTTTCATTATTCAAGCTTAGTTTGTTGTGAATGAACCATTTTTGAGCATTTGATCTAATTGTAGCCATATCAATTTTGACTCGTTCTATTTTTTTGCTCTCGGCAATAAGTGTTGTATCGGCGGCATATAAGACTGCTTTATTATTCAGTAAAGATCTAGTTAAGTCATTAATGTATATTAAAAATAATAATGGGTCAAGAAACGAGCCTTGTAGTACACCCAGTGATAATATTTGTTTTTCAGATAATTCATTGCTACATTTTACAACTTGGGCTCTATTTGATAAGTATGATTCTATTAATTTAATAGAATTGTTATGAAAATTATACATTTCTAATTTAGTTAGTAAAATTCTATGATCTACGCTATCAAAAGCTTTGCTAAGATCACAGAAAGTGATCACTTTATCGCAAAAGTCAATAATCGCGTCCTTGGTGCCCATACCCTCTCTGAAACCGTATTGTGATGGTGACAATAGGTTATTTCTTTGGAAATAACTAGCAATTCTGGTTTTTATAATCTTTTCAAAGATTTTTGATAAGATCGGTAGCAGAGAAATGGGCCTATAGTTTCCTATGTCCAGCAGATCACCCTTCTTGAAAATGGGTATCACAAGTGCCATTTTAAAAACAACAGGAAAACAATGCTTCTCCAAACAGATATTAATTAATTTAGTGAGTGGAGGTACGATGATGTTCTTTATACACTTAATAATTCCCAATGTCAGACCGTAAATGTCCTTTGAAGCAGAAAACTTCAGACCAACAATTATTCCCCTCACCTCTACAACACTGACCGGTTCCATTACAAATTTTGAGTCGGGACATTTTATACCGTTCACATATTGTTTATAATGATCGGTATTGTTTTCAAAATTTTGCAATATTTTACTAGCAATGTTGGCAAAATAATCGTTCACGTTATTAGGATTTAATTTTAACGAATTATAACTTTTTTACATTTTCCACATAGCCTTTTGAGAATAATTGGATGTAGACATTTTTACATCATTAAAAGTTTCTTTACCTCTTTTATTTTTTGTTTATATTGTTTTCGATATTGATTTCTAGCAATTTTGTTTCCATTTGAATTATGGTTAGTATAAATATTATTAAGGGTATCAAGATAATCACGCATATTTTTTAAATCAGGATTAAACCATTTGTCATTTCTCATGGGGTTGTTATTTTTTATTGATTTTTCTGGAAAGATTCCATCAAATCCATTCAACAAAGTGTCCATAAACTTATTAAATTTATGATTATCTTAATTATTAATTTATTATAAATTTATTAGTTTTAATATCTAAAAATAAATAGTTGAAATCAAAACTAATCTTTTACGAATAGGCTTGATTGTGGAACATGGTAAATCACTTCTAGAAAAGGAGATATCAAATCCCTTCTAAATTAGCAGAACGGTTCAATTCAAACAGTAAACAGTATCGGAAACAGAGATTCTGCAAACAAATCTTTGGGGAACATATTCCAATTTTAGTGCTGAGTGATGTTTGCTGTGGAATCGTGGGCGTCTGATAAATTTGCTTTTTACCACGGTAAAACCCATTAACTGACCTGGGATGTCACAAAAACCGTAAAATATCTCAACACGTCGATATGTTTCGAGCAAATGTGGGAGCAGCAACTGAATTACGTTAAATTAAAAAAAATATTACTTCCGAAAATAAATATAATTTATATTCCCATTAAAAAATTCCGAACATGTTTTGTTAAACAATCTATCATAATTTTCTACTACAACCCGGCTGTTCTATTTCGAACACGTGCGTAGTTCGCAGGTTACCATTTTTCACGAAGCTGTTGTCGGTGAGATAAAGTCAAAATTAAATTATACGGTTTCCTTCCTACAGCTTCCGGCGAAATCCTCTACGAAGTCCAAATGACTAGGAAGTTTGGTGATACGGTTAGGAAGGTGGTGCAAATAACATTCGTAATGCCCCAGTTTACAAAAAATTTGCGCTAACCCTCACGGCGAATTTCTGACTCGGAATTCCACCGAGACTTGACACATAAAGTTACTCTACACAACAGATACGCATGCAGGATACCAGGAATGTCCGCTCTATATCACGGGCGTTTGTTATTGAACGAGCACAGCATGTGTGTGGGAATATAGCGAATTGTTCTGATTTTGTGAGAAGACTTTTAAACTTTATTTATTAAAATTGTCACCACCTTGGTCACACATGTTTTAAGAGAATAGAATTTTTGATGAAGAAACGAGAATATACACCGCCTGCGTGGCTTACATTCGGTTCTATGAAATGAGGATATTGGTGTTGGGATGGTGAAAATAGATAGCCATTGAGATTTACTGCCACAGGAACCCGTATCGCATTAGTTATCGTCGTACAGTAGCTCGTTATCAGTAAAACGTCCATAAGTTTTATTGCGGACTTAGAGACTTCCGCAAAACATCCTAAACCAAACACTTGATCGAATAGAAATTATATTATTATTTTCAATATTATTACAATTGGATAATTGAAAATAGAAATCTCGAAAAGTTTTGTTATATCGTGGCAAAGATACAATTTCATAGCATAATAAACCTGCTTGATTCATTATTATTGAGCAATTCAAGATATGTGAACCTCTAAAATGATATAGCCCATTATTTTGTTAATGGCACCCAAGATATCTCGATGGCACTCTTAAACGTAACGAAATAGATTAAAGTGAAATAAACAATCTTTATTGCAAACTAAATGTTAATTAATAAGGAAGTCATCGTTCTGATTAATTTAAAATCTTATTATTAAATAAATAATTTAGCGTTTTAAGCTTTAAATTTAAGCTTACTTCTCAAATTTTAATAACTAGAGGGCGACACAAAACTTCAAAGCTTGCTCGATCATGTCGCGTCGCGTCGCGTCATGAGCTTCTTGTTAAATCACGTTTCCATGAAACTTATTCAAACTTTAAATACAATTCCAACTCGCTTACTTATTTACTCAGTGCAAGTTTATTTTGTTGGAGTTCGCACCTATAAAATAGGTTAAGTAAACAATGTCGTGTGCTGCATTTGACAGCAGAAACGGTAGCGTATAGAATTCGTCTTTATTTCCCAACGATCAAATGACAAAAACAGATGCTCTCAATATCTCAATACGAGAGTTTTCATAATTATGCTTTAAATAGAATTATAGAAAGTTTTCGTAATCAATCAAATTCTTTAAGATGGAATTATTTTGTCTTTAGTGTCGCTACAAGTATCATCGAGCCGAAAATTGCAATTAAAACATTAATAGCATATCTGTGTGATGACAACAAATTTTTACCTTTGTTTTTTAAGTACTGTTCATTCCTATAACTACGTTATCTTTAGATATAGAAGCATATTGAATAAACCACTAGAAAGCCTACTTTTCCCTTAATCTAAAACCGAGTTGTTCTTACAATATCATGATATAAAATAAAGAACATTGCCGGGTACTGAATACAAAATACGAAACGGCGAAAATTAGATTAAACAGTGGTTTTTATGATAGATCACAACAAATTTTATTTTTATAATGTGTAAAAGAAAAAGAGCAATTACACTTTTACTCTCACAAAGGAAGTGTCGGAACTGTCCCTCACCGATTTTGTTGTAATTTGGTACAGCGATAGTATGGGCCAAAATAAGGTTTACGTATTTTTTTTATACGTGCTAATAAATCCCCTGGGGCGAGTTATAAGGGTTGGAAATCGGGGCGAACGGTATATATTCGCGTATAGCTTGAAGCTGAAAGCAGCTATCGAAATGTGATAAATGTAAGCTGATATTCATTTTTAAAGCTTTTCATTGATATATCACACATATTGAGGGCTTCAGGGAGTAAACTACCCCTACTTTTTGGAATAATTTTAAAAATTACCCCGCCGATTATGGCGACATTAACTACCGTTATAGTACGTTTAAAAATATCACTGGTCTACAGTGGTTTTGTTGCCCTAGATATAAGATTGATTTTGGATATATTTATGCTGGTTAGACTCAATCGCCAATGAAAATTAAGATCAAATCTCACAAAATCATTGATAGTTTCATGAATTGCCGATTTCGGACAAGTGCCGAAATTATCGAGCATTTCGCGGAATGTTCAAATGCATTTGAGCAAATGTTAAAATAGAACTGAATTTCAGCATTTGAGCAGGTAATTTTGAGCAAACGCAGATTGGATAGTTTAATTCTACACAATCGCCGATTGTGCACCTCCTATTTGATCAAATGCCGATCTTAATAAAGGTGAGTTTGTGGTTAATTTTTAGGTTATAAAACTCTCTGCCCAGGCAGCACTACCGACATTCGAGTCGACTGACTAAATTTCGCGCAGCGATATTCCGCACCATATCACACATATCGTAAACAAAAAAGAAAGAAGTGAATAAAACAAATATTCATTAAATTTAAGTACAAGATTATGGCTTCTTGTGTTAATGCTGAAGCGTTTAATGGTAACCTGAAAATATGTCTGACTTGAACTAAAATTAGAACTAACACTAGAAACTTTAGGGTTTTTCCGTGCGTCTTTTAAGAAAAGGTTTGACGTTTCGGATGCCATGTTGCAATCTTGTTTCACTTCGAACCAGTTTCTGAAGAAGGTTCAATTAACACCGGCCGTGAAAGCCTTCGTACTTATAATATGTCTTACTGTTAATAATAAAAACTTTACGTGCTCTCTTTCATCGGAGCAATTCAATGAAATTATACAAGAAGTGAAGGCTCGCATTGACAAAAAGCAGGCTGGTGAACCACTTACACCGCTAGAATACCGACGTCTTCATAGATTTGAGGTTTTAACAATAGAAAACGAACGGATTCTATTTCAATAATAATAATAAAGAAAAATATGTTAATATTAGCATAAATGTTATTGAAGAATATTTAAAACTTTGTTTATCTTGCCAGTAAAAGAAAAAAGAGAAAAAGAAAGGTTTAGTTTCGAAGCCGATATTAACGAAGAACTTCAACAAAAGAGGGCAAGTCGATTTAATTGATATGCAGACCGAGCCCGATAACGATTTTAAATTTATTTTAAATTATGAGCATCACCTGACAAAATTTGTATTTTTAAAGCCGCTGAAATCTAAGAGAGCAGAGGAAGTCGCGTATAATTTGATGGAAATTTTTTGTATTATTGGCGCTCCCTGCATCCCCCATAGCGATAATGGCGTGAATTTGCAAATGCTGCAATTACCAATTTAGCAGATATGTTCGACGCTAAAATTGTACATGGAAAACATCGTCATTCACAGAGTCAAGGCTCTGTGGAAAGGATAAATCAAGACGTACGTGACATTCTTGTTTCTTGGATGAAAGACAATAAAACCAATAAATGGTCAGAAGGTTTCTGCTTTGTGCAGTTACACAAAAATCGCTCATACCATAATCATAAGCGATAACCGTACGAGGCCATATTCGGAGAATGATGAATGGTCTCAGGGATTCTAACTTGCCCGATACTGTTGTCAATAGTATTGAGAGGGAAGAGCTGGATGATTTGCTTAACAACCAAACCGACATTCAATCACAAGAAGAAGTAATAGTTGAAACTGAAGAAATGATATTAATATAAGGTTAGAACCAATCACTCAACAGAGAGAAAAAAGTGCACAAAGTTTAAAACGACAAGCTCATAAAATGCTCGAACTCAGTTCAAAAAAAAATTTCATCTGTATGTACTGCGCAAAATATTTTATTGACAATTCTGGATGTTAATCGTGGGCGAACTGCACATAGAAATATATTAGTTGCTGTTATTTCTGAAAATGAAGGCCTATATAAAGTAGGAACAGCTAATGGTATTTTAGAGAGGCTATATGCTAGAAATGAATTTCAGGTAACAATTCTTTATCTAGTTTAAAATACGATTACTTCTTGGCTGATGTTCCCACCAGTTCAGCTTCGCTTCAACACATTGCTTCTGTAGAAACAAATTGTAAACAAGGGTTTGTCCGTTGTAACTGTAAGACTAACTGCAAAAATAAAAAATGCAAGTGTTTTTTAAGACAAGTAAACTGTAACAGTAAATTTCATCAGTCCTTAACATGCTGCAATAAATAAGGTCAATATTTACTTTAATAATTAAGATATTTTTCGTTGTTCTACTTTTATATTTCTGTAAAAATGTGTGTTATTTTTTGAAAAGTTTGGTTTACTGTTAAAAAATAAAAGCCGCTCTTATTCTTTTTTAACCCTAGAATGCATAAACCGGGCCTCTCTGGCCCAGCGAGATTTTAGTTACTCATAATTTTCTTAAAATAATTTCAATCGATTTGAGCATTTAGATATGCTCTAAACACGTCTTTATTCAATACACACTTGATTCAAAAACATTTAAGTGTAATTAGCAATCGAAAAAAAAAATCGTTTCCATTAGCACCCCGTATTTGCATAAACCGGGCCTCCGAAGCCCGTGTGCTACTAGTTACTATAGAACAAGTTTCAACTTGTTCATTACAGGTAATGAATGGTGAGGGTCATTATAATTTGACAAACACTGCTGCGCGGAATTGTGCGTGTGTGTGTAAGTTAAAACGTGCATTACTGTTGGATGTATAAAAGTAGGTGCAGCTGTTTTTCATTCAGTTGGAATAGACGTTGGATTGAGTGAACTTGTGAGATACATATGATAATGGCGTCAAAAAGGAATGTGAAAAGCGTGAGATTTGGTGACCCCGGTTATGAAGAAATATTAGTGCAGTGGGCAGCTGAATGCGATGATCTGCCTTCTGAAGAAAGTGATGTGTCAGAAGCAGACAATGATGACACAGAAGATAGAAATTTCGAATTGGTTCCTGACGAGTATTCTGGATCCAGTTCTGATCATGGTGACGATAATTCAGAGGATGATGTTGATGATATTGGTAAGCCTTCAACGAGCGGTTACATTGCTCCAAGTGGTTTGGTATGGAGTTTGGAACCTCCAGCAAAAAATAAAATTCAACCACACAACATTATTCGGCGTGCGCCAGGACTAGCAAGAAAACATATGGCTGCAACACCAAAAGAAGCGTTTCAGTTATTTGTAACTCCAGTTATTGTACAAGAAATTGTGAACTATAATAATTTAGAGGGCAAACGTGTTTATGGAGCAAAAGGAAAACCGTGGAAAGATGTAACTGTTGATGAAATTCTTGCATTCTGTGGTTTACTTATTCATTACTGTTGTGGGTACACTACGTCAGAACAAGCGTGACATTCCGAAAGAAATGAAAGCCTCACAAGATCGTGTAGTCTACTCTTCATTGTTTTGTTTTCAAAATAACGTATCCATGGTAAGTTACGCACGTAAAAAGAACAAATGCGTAATTTTACTAAGCACCATGCACCACGACGCATCTATCAATGACGACGCTAAGAGGATGCCTGAAATCATCTCTCATTATAATAAAACAAAGGGCGGTTGACATGGATCAAATGGTGTCCACATACACGTGTAAGAGGCAAAGTAAACGATGGCCCATAACATTTTTCTTCAACATCATTGATGTTGCCGCACTTAATGCATATATAGTCTTTACGAAGGAACATCCAAACTACAACATAGGAATGACTCACAAACGCAGAATGTTTTTGAAAGATTTAGCGAAGGAACTAGTGATACCACATATGCAGAGAAGATCTACTAACCCTAACCTACGGCGTATTGTCCGGGAGTATATGAGCAGATTTATTGATATGTGGTCCGCCAGCCGCTCACACGAGTGCATCAATTAAGAGAAAAAGATGCTCAGTATGTCCCTCAAGTATTAATCGTAAAAGCACAATGATATGTATTACTTGTAAAAATAATATCTGTAATGAGCATAGTATTAGAATGTGCACTAAATGCTTCTTTAATCCCTAAAAACAATAAACAATAATGTTTTTTTAACAATAATGTTCACTTTCATATTTAACGTCACGTTTGTAACGTACATATGAATAAATAAATAAAGTTTTACTTCAATAACTTTCTTTCTGTTCTGACTACACGTAATTTTATATAACGGGTCTCAGAAGCCCGGATTATGTAAATGACGATATTTTATTGGTTAAGTATCCTAGGGTTAATAAAAATAATCTTGTATTGTGTTGTTAATGCCATGTTGCATATTCGTATACCTGTACTACCAGACATATAATTTATTTAAACCTTATAAAGAACGGCATTTGATCAAATAGAAGATGTACTGTGTAATCGGCGATTGTGCAGAATTAAACTATACAATCTGCGTTTACTCAAAATTACCTGCTCAAATGCCGAAATTCAGTTCTATTTCGGCATTTGCTCAAATGCATTTGAACGTTCCGCGAAATGCTCGATTATTTCGGTACTTGTTCAAAATCAGCAATTCATGAGACTATCAATGATTTTGTGAGATTTGATCTTAATTTTCATTTTACATTACAAAAATCGGAAAACAAGAAACAAAATAACAGATATATTTATAATGTCAGTTTTCTTTTGAAAAATTAGGATACATCGAAGTATATAGAGAGGAAAATGTCGAAAACATATGTTATATTTCCATAAAACACCTTTTATGAGTTTTTCTTTTATAATTTTTCAGGGGACAATCTCTTTTTAAAGACCAGTAGTAATCTGCCATCATGTGACAATCCTATCGACCCTGATACCTTTTCTCCATCACTTTTCCTGGTGGAACCGCTCTTCCTGTTCCTCACTATAGTTTCCTAAATTATACGGAAATTTACTCATATTTGCTCCTAGAGTCTGAAAGTTTGTCAACATATTTTGTACAATTTCTTCATAATTTGGAGCTTTATGGTTACCTAGGAAATTTTCGACTACCAACACAAAACTTTTCCAAGTTTTACTTTTCGGAACATTCATAACTTTAATAAAATCTGTGTCTTTCATCAATTGCCGTATTTGAGGACCATCAAATATTCCACCTTTCAACTTTTCCATACTAAGCTTCGGAAATTTTCTACAAATATAATTAAAACAACCTCCTTCGTTGTCCAACGCTTTTACAAATGCGTTATCATTCCTAGCTTAATATGTAATGGTGAAAGTATGATTTTGTCTCTGCTCACCAACGGCTACCTTATTACATTGGCTTTACCGACAGTTAAAGAATTTCTTACAGGCCAAACATCTTGTTCCCAATGAAGTTGCTTTGCTCTACTGTCTCACATATAAATGAAGCAAGGGTATTTCGTGTACTTTGTTGACCAAGTAAAAAATTAACCATTTTCAAATCCACACAGATCGGCCATTGATGCTCCGAGTAATTAATTTTTTCTAAAACTAACTTTACATTTTCATATTCTTTTTTGAGTTTTGTTGAATGGGCAATTAGAATTGATGCAAATTTATTTCCATTGTGCAGTAAGACGCATTTTAAACTTCTTTGACAACTATCAATAAAAAGGCGCCACTCATAGGTTTGTATTCTTTTAAACCCATGTCTAGAAGCAGCTTCGCGATATAATTACAGTACACCAGTCCTTCATATTCACTAAAAAATTGTAATAACTCACTTTTTCGCGTTCTGTATGTTGTAATTGTTACTGTTGAAGCCAATACATTTTTTTCTTTCAATCTTGGGGCTAACAGTTCTGATCCTTGTTTTGATAAATTGAGATCACGTATTAAATCACTGAGTTCATTTTGAGAAAATAACATCGGCGTAGATGTTTCACCCTCCCAATCACTTCCACTGCTAGACTGTCCCGATTTCTGTGAATTTGGCCACATCATTGTGTCTGAGAGCATGCGAATTACTTTTGAAACGTAAATAGGCCGAGGGAAATTTTGTAGACTGTAAGTCTGGATATCTCCACGTTTGATTTCGATTAAAACCTTTAGCATCTACCACGCAAAAGTAACACAATCATCGAAATGATTCTTAGGCTCCATCCAGATCATAGGAATACCAAAGTCTGATCCAGAACTCAACACAGGACTTACAAACTTTATGAGGAACCCATGATTTATCTAGTTTGTCTATTTTAAAACCGAAATATTCAACTACTATATTTACACTTTCTTCGTGACAAACTCATGTTTTAAAAGACAAGACAAATATATTAGAATGGACATTCAGTAATTGAAAGAAAATATTCCCGATTTTTGTGAAGGAGGTAGAAGTATGAAAATTATTACCGACAATATATTTTCTATCCCAAATTTCTAACCCTTATTAATTAAATTCTTTCAAAAGTAGTACTTAACGTATAAAAAAATCATCGTGGTAAATTGCACCAGAATCGATAAGCAATACTCGCAAAAAAAAATTATTTTTGGGGTGGTTAGGATAGTTAAACCCAGCCACCACTAAATGTCGTATAGGGCTTATTTTACTGTGTAAATCCTAATTTGCAACTAATTTATGGTTTTTTCAAAACATTGTTCAAACGTGTAACAGTTTTATCACATTATGCTTAAGGAAAGGGGATATTTATTACACCCCGTAAGTTTGCAACGGATGGTCAGAGGCAAATGAGAAAAAGCACGTAATTTATATTTTTAAATGTACTATAAGGGTAATTAATGACGCCAAAATCGACAGGGTAGTTTTTAAATTGGTCCAAAAAAGTACGGGTAGTTTACCCCCTCAGATAGATGTGTGATGAGAAGCTCTTTAAAAATGAATGTACCGTTCGCCCCGATTTCCAACCCTTATAAGTCGCCCCAGGGGCTTTATTAGCACGTATAAAAAAATACGTAAATCTTATTTTGGTCCATACTACCGCTGTACCAAATTACAACGAAATCAGTGAAGGACAGTTCCGACACTTCCCTTGTCAGATGCATAAATATCGAGAAAAATACGAAAGAGCGATAATTAGTTGAGATCGTCGTTTTACATCTTGTTGATGATACAGCACAGGATTCAAAACATATTAGAACAAAGTTTTAGTATAAAAGTTGTAGCAAATTTTATTATTAATAATAAATTAATATTGCTCTTTTATACTTGTGCTCCTAGATGTATAAATATCGAGAAAAATGCGAAAAGGTGATAATTAGTTGATATCGTGGTAAAGCACGGGATTCGAAGCATATTAGAACAAAAGTTTTGGTATCAAAGTTGTTAAAAATCTTATTTTCAACAATATAGATAGCTCTTTTACACTTTTGCTCCCAAATGCAAAAATTTCGAGAAAATGCAAAAAAATGAGGATCAGATGAAATTGTGGTTTTACATCTTGTTGACGATGAAGCAGGGGATTTAAAACATATTAGAAAAAAAGTTTTAGTATAAAAGTTGTAGCAGACTTTATTCTTAACAATATTGCTCTGTTACATTGTTGCTCTCAGATGCATACATATCGAGAAAAATGCGAAAGAGTGATAATTAGTTGAGATCGTCGTTTTACATCTTGTTGATTGTAGAGCACGGGACTCGGAACAAGTTAGAACAAAAGCTTTAGTATAAAAGATGTAGCAAATTTTACTATTAACAATATTGCTTTTTTATATTTATAAATATAATATATTAACATATATTATACTAGATGTATAAATATTGAGAAAAATGCGAAAAGGTGATAATTTTTGTAATCGTGGTTTTACATTTTGTTGATGGTAGAGGACGGGATTTGGAACATTTTAGAACAAAAGTTTTAGTATAAAAGTTATAGCAAGTTTTACTCTTAATAATATTGCTCATTTACACTTTTGTCCCCAGATGCATAAATAACGAGAAAAATGAGAAGAGGTGAAAATTACATGAAATCCCATGACTTTCCCACGTTTTATGATAGATCTATATTCTATCAAATATAGATCATCCGGTTCGGAATATTTTAGAAAAAAAATTGTACAAAAGCTGTAGTAAACTTTATTAAGTTATCTAAATTTGGCTAAAGTTATACAAAATTGTCTAAAATATTCAAAACGTATGTAAAATTATCAAAATTTTACAAAATAGTTCAAAATGATTAAAATGTTACTGAAATTATGTAAGCTTGTACAAAATTATTTGAAAGCGCTAAATTTATCTAAAATTGTTTAAACTTGTCCAAAACTGGAAAATTTTATGAAATTGCCTAAAATCATCAAATAGTATTTAAAATTGGCTAAGCATGCACAAAAATATCTGAAATTGTTGTGTCTAAAGTTATCTAAAGTCGGAAAAACTTTACAAAATTGTCAACAATTATTTAAACTTCCGCAAAATAGCTATAGTTATTTAAACTTGTCTAAGCACGTGCAATATTATTTAAGATGATAAAAACTTTTTCAAAATTTTCTGAAATTGTTTAAAATTATTCAAAGTTAACCAAAAAAACAGTATAAAAATAAAATTCAAGGAATGACAACGATGAAAATTAATTTATTTTAATTAATCCTAACATATGAGGTCCTACATATGTTTCGGAAATTAGATCTCGTCTTCAGGCATGACTAAAATGAAAAAGAACATGAGAAAACAAGTGTTACAATCGTCAATTAATTCGAAAAAATAGTTACCGTAAAGGTATTTTATAAAAAGTACATAAACGAAAATGGAAACGGGATCTTAAAACGTCAACTCTGCAGCTATATGATTAACCAAAGCAACAAATCAACATTATGTCGTTATATAAACTTTAACAAATCTGCAAAATAAGTAAAAACATTAAATTATGAATACAAAATATGGCGTGAACTTACATGTCGCAGTATCAAAATTTAAAAATAGTGCAACAAAATTTTAAAATATAATGAAAGCAAACCTCAAACCTCGTTCGTCATAGATGTTACATTGAAAGCAATAATATTGGCGAACGAGAAATAACACATGTAAATAGCGAAAACACAGAGAGTGTACTGCATGCGTGTTCTGAATGGGTGATTGAAGATTGTCGGCCTTTTTCATCGGTAGATGGAAAGGGGTCTACAAAGAAATGCTTGAAAAACTGATCTATATCGAGGCAAAGTATGGAAGTAATATTAACATTGACGACGTGATTCCGAATTCAACAACAGTATACGTTATGTAAACGAAATGGCAACGGAAAGAAAATCAAATTAATTTCATCGGATTTTGAAATTAAAGATATGAAGAATGTGATATTTGTATCGGGGTTCCAGCATTATAAAAGCGTTAAAGGACCACGAACGCATAAACTGTGCTAATCATTTGTTCACCAATGTGTTGGAAGCTGCATTCCAAAACACAAAAGAGCTACATCCAATATTAATAGGTTGTTAAAGGTTTTAAAAAATCAAATTTGCAGCATTTGTTGAACACATCATTAAAGAACTATTGCTCTACACCTTGAAATTCTTACTACAATTTATTCAAGTCAATTGTAAAAAATTTGTTCAAAATAAATGAAATACTTGCTGGTATCAATAAAATGTGTAGATATACATTTCCCGGTGTTAAACATTTTGGTTGAACTTTCTGATAAATTTTACATAATCAATAGGAAACTGCAAGGAGTAAATCATGTAACCATAAATTATCTATACCTTTCAATGAATAGTTTAAGACAATCATGTATACAAGTAAAAGAAGACACCTATACGAAAACTAAAAGAAAATATGCTTCCAAATTCAAGCATCTACCACAAATCAGCTTGCTTCATGTATCCCCCAACGAATGCTTTCTTAGAACGAAATAAACACATGTAATGACAACATTATACATAAAAACTTTTCAATTTCTGAAAATAATACTAAAAGACAAGATGAGGATTTCAATTTTTTCTTCTCAAATATAATTGAAAAGCGTCAACTGTTCAATAGAGAAGTAATAGAGGGCGAAGTGTAACGTTATAGTACATCAAAAATTAGTGTAGATGTAAATTTTGATGTACTGAAATGATGGAATAACCATGCAACATAATATCCAAATTTATTTAGAATTGCAATTAAAATTTTGTGTATTTCTGCGAGCACTGCTGCTTCTAAACGAGTATTTTCTATGGCGGGAAATTTAATTACCGAGAAAAGAAATCGTTTGGGGCCAAATAATGTCAACAATTTACTATTTTTAAATTCATTATGTAAATATAAAATTGATTCAACATTATAAATTTAGTTTTTGAATATTTTTCTATAGTTTTCTATTTTTTGGTTACTTTTCATGTAGTTTTGATAAAATAGTTTATAATAGTTTTGTTTACGTAATAAATCTATTTTCTATTCTTGTTCTATTGTTTAACAATTTTTAAAGTAAATAAACATTTTTTTTATTAAATTTTTTTTTGTTTGGATAATCCTTGTTTTCCAATGTGATGGTGTATCGAAAATTTCTTTACTAATTTTATCTCGAAAAAACCGTTAACAATTTTTGAATTAAAACGTAAAAATCTTAAAATGTAAAAGATTATGAAAGATAATAAAACATGTTGTAATGTAGCCATATTCATAATTATTTAAATAAATTATAAAACATTTAAACTATAAAAAGTATGCTCAGCAAATTAATTAATAAGTATCAGGTCATCGTCCGTTGAACCATATTATCGTAGTAAGCATTATTGCTGTAATACTTTAAATTGATTACTCTTTTGTAAGAAACTCTTTCATTTTAAAACCTAACAACCTTCAACGATACCACAATGTGTTTGCGTAGTTAATACAAATTTTTCGAAGTTAGCCAAATTCATGCTTGGTGTGTTTCAAAAAATAAACTTCCAACCTAAATATACCGTTTCTAATTCGAAAGAATTTATCCAAAATACCAAGCACCTTGATCTAAAGAATAAAATTATGCTGTCATTTGACGTAACGAATCTATATTCAAATGTACCCATAGACATCACCCTGAATTTAACCAGTAAAATATTCAGAGAACATTTCAAAGATAAAAATTTAACAACTCAACTAGACATTATACTGAAACGTCTATAAGATCAAAGATGGACTGCCGATGGGAATGCCTTTGTCAGGTATCCTGGCTGACATATATCTGGATTATGTTGAAAACAACTATATTTTTTCAAACCTTAATCCTTTCGTAAATAATATCACAAAATGGGTTCGTTATGTTGATGACATTTTTATAGTATGGGAAGGTAATAACACTGATTTAAATAGGCTTCATACATATATCAACAACATACAAGATAAATTAAAATTTACTCTGGAGCTCGAGAATAATAAGGAAATTATTTTTCTAGATCTGAAACTGATCAATGTAAAAGATACAATAACCTATGACATTTATAGAAAACAAACCACAATTTCAACTGTTATTCCCTTTGATTCAGCACACCCATTTTCCAAAAAAATGGCGAGTTTTCGTTTCTTTTTTAATAGAGTACTAGATTACCCTTTATCACATGAAAATAGAATCAAAGAATTTAACTATATTTTTAATCTAGGTAAACAAAATAAATACACATACAAAACACTTAATAAGCTTTTAGCCAAGATAAAACAAACAAAGGATCCTCTATATACAAAATTTAAAAAAGACAATTTATATAAACATGTTTCTTATAATAGTTTGACTCAAAAGGCCCAAAGTTTATTTTCTAAATATAATGTGACTTTAGCATATAGTAATAGGAATTTCATAGTTAATTTGCTATCCAATCACCATCTTAATGATAATAAAGAAACTTCTCATGATAATGGTGTTTATAAGATCAACTGCAATGATTGCAATAGTGTATATATCGGACAGAATGGGCGAAGACTAGATATACGATTACACGAACTTAAAAATAAACCCAATTCTAACATATTCAAACACATCAAAGAGACTAGACATATTATGGATTTCGAAGGGGTGAAACTATTGCATAGGTGTGATAAAGGGTTTAAACTTGATTTATTAGAAAAATTTGAGATTGATAAACATAGTAAAAACAATTACATTGATCTTTTTAATGAACAAGTCGAAATTTTCTACACCCCTCTTTACAAATATATACCTAAAAAATGTTTTAATAGCAAATTTTTATTTTTATTTTCATTAAGAAATTGTTTACAGATTTTCATTTTGTTTTGTGAGCAATTTAAATGTAACATAACGTAGTTTTATCTCTCTTAAACGTTTGTTTTTCTTCTTTCTCTTGTAAATTTGATAAATTTACTTTAGTCGCATGACCGGTATTTGTCGTATTTTCTGTTAAGTAAGTTTTAGATTCCATTTTGTCTCATGACAAATTGTAACGTGTTAACTATAAGATTGTGCTTCGATATTTTCTTAGTGATGTTTTGTTAGTTGATTGTTTATTTTCAACAGGTGTGTTGGTCTATGAGGATTTACATTTTTTAAGGACTTGACGTGAGTTAAAAGTAGATTTGTTTAATTACGATGATTTTAATTTTATTTTGTTGTTTCATTTAATTAAGGTTTTGACTGATAATGGTTTCAAACCATTCGCTGCTTTTGAATGAGCACGGTACTACATGATTCACACTTCTATTGACGAATGAAAGAACCATAGCAACAACGATTGATTAATAATATGATTCGACATGTGAGCCGTTCGGTGCAGGTCTCGGAGTCGACAATACAGCAACTTAAGAAATAATACCACACAACATGATGCACAGTAACTATGGACGAATAAAGGCAACACTCAAGCAACGAATCAGTTAATATGATTCACTATGTGAGCCATTCGCTGCAGGTCTGTGATTGCAACTCTTTTATTTGTTACAATAAGCGAATACGAGATTTAAAAAGAAATCTTTCTGTAAAATCAGTCTTACTTAATGCGCAGTCAGCATTAAATCATTTTCGGAATAATAACTTTCTTATATGATTCGGACAAAACGCTAACATTACATGGAATCAATACGTCTTCTACTTTACGCGGTTGTTACTACGTTACACAAATGGCTACAATTTTCCCCCCAAAAACTACAAAAATTGCATGTAATCACTGTAAATTGTTTACTAAGAGGTAGTTAACGTCGCACGGGTTAATTACATAATGTTATTATAAATAAAATACATATTTTGATGGACATAAATCATAACGATGACTTTCAAACTTTGCTGTTTAAATAATTACAGTTTATTACAGGCTATTAAAAATGTTTTTAAATTTTATAGTTAAAACCTCTGAACATTAGAAAATGATTAACTTAAAGTAAATGAGTTGCAAACTTTTCCACTTTTGTGTAAAATAGCTCGGCTGTAATGACTTGTTAAATAATCTATTATCTCATCATTAAAGAAGCTTTTACGGAGCTTGAACGTTTTAATAAAAAAATTAATAATCCCAAATTCTCACGGTATCTACACTTAATAGACGTTCATGAACGAAAAATTTCTTTGAATAAATTAATAGTTAAATATACACAGAGTTTCCTTACAATACATTTCTTTGATATTAGTTATTTTTAATTTACAAACTAAAATTACTCGTCAAAATACTCACTAACCTTTTCTTCTTAATATTTCATTTACATTTCGAGTCTCACCACGCTGGTCTTGGTACTTCTCCTATGCGCAAAGTTGGCCTCAGCACAAGTGCTTCGAGTTGTTCTCCTCGAGGATCTAAAGTGTCTTCCTGACCCATTAGGATACTCTTTGACTGTATTTTTGCAGTATAAACTATTCATTTCGTAGTTTCCATTGCTGGGGGATGTTGTGCAGCAACCCACGGCGCGCCGAAACTCTTTTCTGAATTTCCCTGCATAAAATGAGGAAACGTAAAAAAAGTATAAAATGGTTAATAAAATTTCATACAGGAAGTTGTTAAAATTCGGGGATATTACATGTTTCTAACAATCTTGTATTTTGTTATGATGGAGGATTTTGAAGGTTACAATCCGGGGTTTACACCGAGATGTCGTAAACGATAAAAGGTTGGGGTGTTAGAGTGTATCAGATCTCTTTAGGTACTCAAAGTTACAGCTTGGATTTTATGGTTTTGCAGAATAGGCTTTTCACCTTAAAACGTAACCACGGTAAGAAATGAGATTACGTTTTATTGATTAAACGATTTAATTACCGAGTAAAACTGATTAAATTTGAGAAATCTAAATGTTTATATAAACAGTGTCCGCTAAAAAGTCAGTATAGCGTCTTGTCTACAAAATCTACTTCCTAAAACTCAAATATGCTACGATACAAGGACAGTAGAATCTAACAGGACTGCTACAGCCATTGTTGCGATTCTACTGTCCTTGGCTACGATATATTTTTTGAATATGATTTTTAAAAGATCGAGTTACTAAAAGAAAAGAAAAATAATAATTATAAACTTGACAATTTTGTATAAATACTTCACTTCGTGTCTGGTATCTAAAATTATAATACATATATTGTAAAACATAATTTATTTATAAAATATAACAAAAAACTTCCTATTTAATTGTGGTAAAATCTTTTCAAAAACAACCATACCACAAATTGATGACCCCGACTTGAACAGCACTGTTTACTGTCATTGGAATCAACTGTCAATTGGAATCAAACATGTACTCCTTCCAAATCAATAAAAGTCAATTAAAATCGACTTCGAATATCTGAATCAGGAACATTTAACCGGATTTGAAAAATAGAGAAAAATAGCAATGCCGCAAGTCCTTTAAGTAACTATATAATGAACCCGTTTTGGAATAAAGTTGTATGTTCTGGTAAAGAACATTTAGAAACACCATCTGAATCACTGTTACTAACTCAAACCGAAGATTGTGTTGAATTGTCACGATCAAGAAAAATTTTAAAAGTTTAATTGAAATTGGAATTATCCATTATCCCGTACTCGTCCATTAAATTCTTATTGCTTCAGTGAAGCTGATTTTGGAAGATTTTTTTGTTTGGTACTAAAGTGGAGAATGAAAATTTGGTGAAAACGAAGTCAAAACCAAGAGACATAGAAATCTTCGGAAAGTAGGGAGTAGATTGTTGTAGTTGGTACGTTGCTTTACCTTCCTTGAGACGATAGATAAAGCAGATAGATAAAGTTTAACAATTTCTAAAAATTTATTTCTTTTAATTCATCCTACTATTTTGGTCATATCTTGTATCTAGAATCTTACACATACTGCAAGATATCGAGAGTGACCAAATCAATAGTATGTATAGTTAATATACGACTACCTCCCTTCTAGACAACTAAACTTGATACTTAGTTTAGACAAATCGAAGCACAATTCAAATTGTCACGTGTCACTAGTGACAAAACCAAGTACAATTTAGTCCAAAGCATCATCATTCGTCGTGCTCTCAGCGAAGAAAAACGATTAAATGACCTTCTATCAAATATGCATATGGGAGAACAAAAGCTTTCAGATTTCTACCGAGAATTTTTATCCAATATAGGCAATTCTCAGGTAGTAAGTTGTGATCTTCTTTTGAAGCTTTGGAGGACAAGATTGCTAAACACTATTTCAGTAGCGCTGTTAGTCTCTGGTAAAGAAGAGGTAACAGATCTATTAAATATGGCGGATACGATCTGGGAATCAATCACTTCCACGCCAAAAATATACGAACCCACACACTTAAATTACATCAACTCATTATACTCACACAATTCAACAACCTCACAACCAACAAACACTTCCACTTCATATATTACTCAAACCAACATGACCGACATGATCATAGCCTTCTATACTTTCACCACGACATGTCAGAGTATATTTAGCTCATTTGCGCAAAAACAGGCAACAATTGACTCCCAAATTGCTTCAATCAACAACAAACTAAGCAACAAGAGCAATGAATTCCCAAATGGTGATCGTGCCCGCAACTGCCATGGTAAATGGTGCAAATTTTATTATTCTTTCTCAAATAAAGATACTTTCTAAAACTCAAAAAAAGGACTATATGTTTTAATAGAGAATAAACCCATAATTTCCAATTCAAAGAATTCCAAATTAAAAATCAATGAGTTAAATTCAAGACAATTTATTTATGACATTATAAATAACTTTATGAATTGATTTAGGAGCAGAAATATTAATCTTACCAGTTAAACTATTTCCCTTCATAAACAAAACTCTACATTCGTTTTATCAGCAGTGGTGAATAGATCAGTTATCAAAACATATGGTAAGAAGTTACTAACAGTTTCTCTACAATTAAGACGTAACTTTCCATTTGTTGTCTAGAGGACGTTAGTAAACCTAATATCGGCGCTGATTTCTTAGACAAGTACAATATTTTAATAGATATTAAACATCAGCGAGTTATGGATTGTGAAACAAATCTTTCAGTAATAGGCTTCCTCTCACGTACTTCTCCTCAACCACACCTTTTCTCTATTGAAACAAAATTTACTCAATTACTAAAAAATTTAACTTCTTCTCCCGATTTCTCCATTCTTGTCATTCATCAAACAACACATAAGATAATAACTAACTCTCATCTGCCTTTCAATCGCCCTCGAAGACTAAATTTCAGGAAAGTTTCTATAGCCAAAAAAGAATTTGAAGTCACGGTATCATTAGGGATCTGCCGTCCATCATCTTCATCAGTAGCCTCTCCATTGCACATAGTCCCTAAAAAGGACTCTGGAGATTGGCGCCCTTGCGGAGACTATAGGCAACTTAATCATATCACAGTTCCATATCTCACATACAAGATTTTAGTTTTCACTTATCTGATTGTATCATCTTTTCGAAAATTGATTTAGTTCGAGCTTACCACCAAATTCCGGTTACAGCCGAAGACAGTAGTAGTATCCGTAGTAGTAGTAATAGTAAATCCGAAGATGAACACTGAGAGCAACTAAGAATACTTTTTGAAAGACTAAATACTTATAATATAAATATACAACCAAATAAATGTATATTTGACGTCCCCTCACTAGACTTTTTAAGTCATACAGTATCAGAAAAAGGAATTCGACCTTCTTAATCAAGAATAGACGTCATATCCAAGTTTCCTCAACCAAAAACAGTAAAACAAATTCAACGTTTCTTGCTAATGTTAAATTTTTATCACACTTTCATACCCAACCTATCACAAATCCTATTCCCACTACATAGACTAGTAAATAAATTGCAACTTCAAAAAATCAAAAGCATTAAACTCTGGACAACAGAAGACGAACATTCTTTCTCTAAAGCCAAAGAATCTCTAGTCAATGTTACACTTCTCTCACATCCTTCTCCAACAGGATCGTTTTCTCTATATACTGATGATGATCAAATTAACAATGGAGCTACTTCACCAGTAGCCTTCTTTTCCAAAAGAATGTCTATCAGCCAAATGAAGTATTCCACCTTTGACAGAGAACTCTAAGCTATTCCGCGGTTAAATATTTTAAACTTTTCTTACAAGGGAACCAATTCAAAATTTTCACAGATCATACACCCCTAATCACCGAGCTCTTTTCAAAAACAGCATAGTTGAGCTAACCTCTGAGATCTCTCACATTAAAGGATATGTTTTTTGGTATTAGCTTTATCAAGAATCACTGTCGATTCTTTAACATCTATTTATCCCTCTGACAAAACAATTAAAGAAGATCTGGGTTGTTCCCCAGCTGAATTAGTATATGGCCAACCTCTACGCCTGCTAGGCGAATTTTTCGTTGCTTCTCAAGTTCACTTAGAAGTAGAACAGCTACTATCTGGTCTTAAGGAGACATTTTCAAATTTAAAACCTGTTCCTTCCGCCACTTCTTTTCATTCCAACATTAAACATTTTACCCACAAAGACTTATTTGTTACAGATTTTGTATTTCTAAAATTAAATCACTTTAAACCATTCCTTGCCCCAAGGTTTGAAGGTCCATTTAATGTCATTAAACGTTTTCCTAAAACTTAACGTTGGCCGTTTGTTACCAGCATTTATAGCTAATGACAAATTAGAAATTGCTTGTTATCGAAATTCTGTTGTACAAATAAATCTTTACATGTTCGTTTTGAAAATTGAAATATTTTTTACTAGTTAAACTTCATTTTCTGGTTGACCTCAAGTTTCTTGGATTTGTAGCGTCTTGTCTACAAAATCTATTCCCTAAAACCCATCTTATATATATCTTTTGTATATGATTTTTAAAATACCGAGTTACTAAAAAAAGAAACAGAAAAATAATAATAATAGAGTTGACAATTTTGTATAAATACTTCACTTTGTGTCTGATATCTAAAATTATAATACATACATATATTGTAAAATATAATTTATTTATAAAATATAACAATCAATTTCCTTTTTAATTGTGGTAAAATCTTTTGAAAAATAACCATAAGACACTCGATATGATTTTTTGAAAATTTCTTGTTATTTTTGATTTATAAATTTGACAATTTCTTCTTTAATAACACTAGTCTACAAAAAGCAATTCATAAAATGTACATTTGACGCCACTGTATTTTTCTTATGTAGTTTGGTTCCCTAAAGCCAAAATTCACATTTAAAATTTTTTCTATGGACACGTTTTGGAGCTGATTTTTTTAGGGTATGTTGACTATTTGCAGCATATCTCGAGTTAGATATGATCGATCTGGTCGTGCTATTCATCAAATTAAAGAGTATTGTATAGCCAATAAATGTTATTAATACTTTTTCCAATCGATTCGGTAGTTTTAAAACAATGGTCCATAATATGTAAAAAAGGGATTTTTTTAGACAAAATGTGAACCAAAAATTCATTCAATATCCGTGGAGAGTCGCAGAAAAATTCTTTTTTACCTTCTACGTGACGTTTGCTCTTTTTAGAAGACAACAAGGTACGCAGGATGAGAATCTGTGGAGAAATTACCAAAAATTATGATCTTCTATATGTAAGAGCACAGCTTTTTCTTGTACATGAAATTCCGCGCAACTAGACCGTTAGAAATTTTTAGGTTTCATGTTTCGTACGTTTCTGAGATTTTACGTGTAGGAGCTATTGATCCCAATCTTTCGATTTAAAATAATTTCAAAATAGCTGCCACATCCAGTGTATCGGAGGTAGCCTACAACTTCGTTATTTTAAACGGAATGCTGCAATTTTGATTTGAATATTTGAATTGAAAAACAGTTTTTTTTTTATCAAAAATCTCAATACAAAATTCACTCAAACGCCTTGGAGAGCCGCAAAAATTCCGTCTTATTTTTTACATAGGGTTTGTACTTTTACAATAGGAAGATGCCCAGGATTTTCCTGTTTCTATATTTTTCGGTATTCCTAACGTATACTTATTGCCGTTTTACTCGGTGAATTAAGTTTACCTGAAAAAGGATATTTGAGGTATAGTCTCCAATTTTTCTGGTGGTTTTTATGACCCTCAGAAACAGTAGCAACAGTAATTATCACCCCGAAAAAGTACCTGATCGTGATTTATGATAGGCCCTCCTAGCGAATTAGGTCCAGGGACGCACTTCTTTTTTTATTTTATTTCAATATGAATTATTTAACATTTCTAACCGGCGATTGTCGTAATTCAAGATTCTTCATCAGTGTCATAATAACAGTTGTCACTTTCCGCGCATTCTAAGCTGTGGTCATCAGAAGAATCATCAACACTAATAATTAAACGCTGTACATGTGGCGACACATACAAATCTTCGACATCTTTCACGTGTTTTACGCACTACGACCACAATTCGGATGAAATATTATTACATTGCTCACGAATTATATTAATATTGTTTTTAAATATTATGTTTTTGTAATTTCCGTTAATCCAAACCTGAACAACTCACGCCGGAGTTTGGGGTTCGTCAACTACCTGTTTACAACCCCGTCTTTGTTCGTTATATGACTGCAATTAAGTCATAAAAACCAGCAGAAAAATCGGAGACTATACCAGTGCATTTTATTATTCTTGGTAAACTATCGGTTTTACAACAAAGGATCTTCGCATACAGGTTTGTCCCATCTTTTTGCACCTACTTGAACAATATTAAAATAAATACATTTCTCGTGGACAAATGAAAAGGTTTTTTTCCCAGAATCTTAAGAAAAAAGTGAGCATCACAAAAACCGCCACTGTACCGTAAGGGAAGGTTTCGTGGAGAGTAAGATTGCTAAAGTTATTCATTCGAGTTCCATATTTAGCGTTAAACAGTTGTTCACAAATTGTATCGTGTAATATAGTTTAATTGTATACTTGATTATAAAATGAGTAAAAGACAACGAGTTTTTGAGTGTGAAAACGACCCCCTTAATTTCTGTTATGTGTGTGTTGAATGTGTCGTCAAGAAAAACATGCGTAAATTTACTAATTCAGTACAAGAAAATTATCTCCAATATTTTGGACTAGCAGCTGAGAATCTTCAAGAACAATGGACACCAAGTTTTGTATGTCTTAATTGCCATACAAATCTTAGTGAATGGGCTTCCGGCGCGCCAGGGTATGTATTTCATGTTAAAAATACTTTATAGTTTATAACTTTTTTTAACGCTAGGCGGTACATGAAATTTAGCGTACCAATGATTTGGAGAGAACCACTTTGTCATACAACCGACTGCTACTTATGCCTAAGTAAACAAACCGGAATTGAAAAAAATATGCGATGGGTTTATGTAAATGTACTATCTGTCACGTTTCCAGTTCCGCATTCAGATACACTTCCCACCCCGAACTGCCCTGATTTATCTCAGTCCCAAAGCTCCACTATACCTCAGTCCTCAAGTACTGATACGTCAGATTTCCAAAGTGATTTAACTGAATGTCAAGGACAGCATGAACAGCATCTTTTAACACAGGAAGAACTGAATGATTGGGTGAGAGACTTAGAGCTTTCACAGGAGAAAGCAGCATCTTGTATGAAGCAATATCACCTTTTGGATACGAGTGTTAAAGTAACAAATTACAGAGACCATAACAGGCCTTACACAAAGTATTATACGTCAACTGATAACATGCTTTTGCAAAGACATTCTCGGTTTGTTCGAGGAGCTTAGCCAACCTTATAATGCACACGAGTGGCGGTTATTTATTGATAGCTATAAAAGTAGTTTGAAAGCAGTTCTTTTGCATAATGGAAATGAGAAACCATCAATTCCGATCGCGCATGCTGTAAATACTAAAGAATCGTATGAAACAATGGTTAAACTATTAAAATCTCTTAATTACGAAGAAAATGAATGGAAAGTTTGTGCCGATTTAAAAGTCACAGGATGTTGTGTGGTTTACAAAACTACACGAAATATTGTTGTTTCCTTTGTCTTTGGGACAGCCGCGCAAGAGAACACCATTATAAGAGGAAGCAATGGCCTGAAAGAAAAAGCCACACCCAGGGCGAGGGCAAAATTAAATATTTGCCTCTTATTAAAAAAAAATATCCTTCTACCACCATTACATATTAAATTTGGACTCTTCAAGAATTTTGTGAAAGCGCTGAATATAGAAGGTCAAGCGTTTGCTTATTTAAGAACCTTATTTGGAAATCTTTCTTTCGCAAAAATCAAGGAAGGTGTTTTCAACGATCCACAAATAAAAAAACTTTTAAAAGATGACAAATTTCAAACCTATTTAGCATTCGTTGAAGTTGCAGCCTGGAATTCGTTTCAGTTAATTGTTTCTGATTTTCTTGGAAACACTAAAAGCCCGAATTACTAGACAATTGTTGAAAATTTGCTTCAGAATTATGCAAAATTGGGTATGGATCATTATTATTATTATTCCGGGTATCCGTAAAGTACCGGCATCCCCGCAGCTTCCGAGTTAAGAGACATTTAGATTCAAAATAAAAAAACAATGAAGGAATGACACGTTTTTTATTCTGAATTTAATTTCGATGTACATTTCAAAAGCTACGGGAATGTAGACAGTTTACAAATACACGTTATTACATTATTTTCAGTTATATGTATAATTTTATTTAAATTTTTTCCAACATATGTCTCTAAAAATTCATTTTTTACACTCACACTTAAATTTCTTCCCGGAAAATCTTGGTGACGTAAGTGACAAACATGGCGAAAGGTTCCACCAACAAATGAAGAACATTGAGCGGCGTTATCAGGGAATTTGGACTGAAAGAATGATGAGAGACTATATCTGGTTCCTCATAAGAGAGACGGATTTTCAAAGAAACAGAAGGCAAAGCGGGGAGCAAAGTTATTTCTAAGACTTGTGCATACTATTTTATTAATACCTAAATGTTACAATCAAAATAAACTGAATGAATCACTGTATTTCGTGCTTTTTGAGAAAAATTAAAGAAATGGGAAAAGCTGGATTTTGGCACTTTGATTCACAAATGATCATAATTTCGATTTAAGTTAGTTTTAAATTAATAAAAAGACCAAATTCTGTATAATGACATTTAGAATTCATTTAATGTTATGTCAAAAACTTAACGTCACATAAATGTTGATTATTTTGTGTTTATAATTTGTTCATAACAATAAATTAACAATTAATAGTATCAAATTCTTTGATTGTCGTAGCTGGACGTAAAAGTCTTTTGCGTCCTGGACGTAAAAGACTTTTTTGCACGATCGGACTATTTTGTTTATTTACGAGTAGTGTTTCTATGACGGTAAGTTGATTTTACTGGTTGCTACGGCTAAAACGACGGTAAGTAATGTACTTACCGTTCTAGAACGGTAAGTATAATAAATAAAATTTCAAATAAAAATATTGCTTTTTTCGGTATTTGTATCAACAGAAAATGTCCGTGATGTAGAAGCACAAGCTGATGATTTTAGTATATTATCAGAAACGCTGCAAGGCGATTCATTATCATCATGTAGAATCTTTTCTGCAAATTGATTTTTGTTTTGAAGAGAATCTTCAACATAACTTTCAGCCACAGTCGAAGATTTCTAACCTCCATGTCTTTTTAGTCCTAAAACGTCTACACCTTTATTGGCTAATAATGTGGCTGAAGTACGTCGAAACGAGTGACCAGTGTAATTAACTGCATTTTCCAATTTTAAGTATTCAGCAATTTTCGATGATAAAGCTCCAATAGTACCTTTACCGACTACCTGATTTTTACATTTCCCATTCCGATAATTTAGGAATAAATGCAACGACTTTGCATTGTTTGGCCGCAGTTTAATATATTTCCGAACAATTTTCAAATAATTAATTTTTTCGTTTTTTTATTTATATTATTTTATTTTGTACAGTAAATGTGCGCTGAATATTGGTTTTTGTATTTGGAATGGTTATAATAATAAAAGATTCACGATCTTCTATATCTTTAATAGTCATTTTATATAACTCTTCTCTGCGACATGCTCTCGCTACTCCTAATATCAATGCTACCTAAAAAAATACATTGTCGGAAATATATCCTCGTATTTTTACAAGTAATCTAAATTTACCTTATGGATTAAAAACAATTCGTCTGGTGCTTCAATTAAAAATTTAAACATTTCATCCTTGGTAAAAACACTAGCTTTTTTAGGTTTGTACCCAACATTTTTTCTTTTTAGAAAGGCAATTAATGTTGAAAACTTGGATATATCAATGGATTCGTGTAAAAAAATTGTCGCTTTCAACATTGAGTATTCGGCCCATAAACTACCTGCAGCTTTTAATTTTCCGTTTCTTTCGACCAAATATGCCAACAAGATTTTTTCACTCGTATTTTTATTCTTTACTCCACACCATTTTTTGAAAATTTGGTACGTCATTTCATAACGTTCCCTAGATTTTTCGGGAATTATTGCCGAACGTCCAATATTCCAAGCTTTTTCTATATCATCACCATTTTCACTCTCAGAATCACTCATTTTGGTTATATAGTAATATATATTATAATTTATATAATTTATATTATATTAAGTTTTAATTTTATTGTAAGCACTGTTTACAATACAATTTCACAAATCACACAATTTGTTTTTTTTTGTAAATAAAACCAGGGAATAAAAACAGAATTAATTCAAATTTTTTACCTACTTTATAAATCATTACAAGTGTCAACATATTTTAGTAAATTAATTATTATTTATGTTCATTTCGATCGTGCAAAGAATGTTATAACCATCACGAACGGTAAGTAATTTACCGGTTTCCGACACATCAACAAACATTGTCGTCAACCGGTAAATTGTACTTACAGTTCTGGATACTTAATATACTATTACGTCCTGTTGACAAAAAACTATCGTTTTGACGGTCGCTAAGTACTACGCAAAAATCAACTTTTAATAGCAGTTTTCGAAAAAAGTATTAATAACATTTATTGGCTATACAATACTCTTTAATTTGATGAATAGCAAGACCAGATCGGTCATATCTAACTCGAGATATGCTGCAAATAGTCAACTTACCCCTAAAACAAAATCATAGCTCCAAAACATATCCATAGAAAAAAATTTAAATGTGATTTTTGGGTTTAGGGAACCAAACTGCATAAGAAAAATACAGTGGCGTCAAATGTACATTTTATGAATTTTTTTTGTAGACTAGTGTAATTTTTCCCTAGAAATTTAATATTATCTTATAATTTTTATATCATACCATAAAGTAGAATCTTTTAAGATTGAAAATTTCTTTCCTAAAAGAACAGGGGGTTGCTGATTTTTTGGCGGTCAAATCACAATACATATAAATCTAAAGTTAGGTTTTATTTTGATTTTAATAAGTGATTTTAATTTCCAATTCCACACGTTTGCAAATTCGAACGTACATCACGCAAAATCAAAATCAAAACTCAATTAAAACTTGCATAACAGTTTACGAAACTAGTCAGATTTTGCGCAAACCCGTGGTCTCCTCTAATAAGTGCTTCACAAAGCCTTTCTTTTGTTTTCGATGGTAGCACCGCAAAGTTTTATTGGGTGCTTGTAACGGAGTTACGTTTTATCAGAGGGGTAGTCATAAACTTTGATGCCTGGTTAGCCACACACTGACGGCCGAGATAGATACTTCGGGTATCGCCGTATTGCGCGATTGGAAGGTTTAGTTAAAAGCACATTGTGCGTGTTAAAAGAAATTTGTTTTATGTATATCAATTTCGATGTCACCCGAGAAAATCTATTCGAACAACATTAGCTTTTGCTTCATTTGATGGATGGAGTCCTTGTCTGTTTAAGCGTTTACGTAAACTTGTAGATGGAAGCATCAATTTTCCACAAAACGAAATTGTAAATTTTAAGCCTCTTTCGACTTGTAAAGAATCTTTTATCGAATATTTTGTTGTAGTTGTCTGATTTTGATACCATATCAACAAACAATTAATTACAAGTAAGTCTTACGATTCACACTATGAATTAACTTTATACGAATCAGTTACGAATTTTAATGAGTGAGATTTATGAAGAATCACTGTTCCGTGTGGTAACTTCGAATAGTATACCCGGGTGGACACGGAAGGTTAAATAAAATTAATTTTCGCCAACTTTTTTTGTAGCAACAAGGGGTAAAGTTAATTACATTTGAGATTGTGCTGAACTTGAAATAGAATGCTCTAGAAACTGTAGAACGAACAAATCACGTACGATTTCCACGGAATTTCCACTGTAATACAATTGTGTGAATTGGGTTGAACCCGTTTCGTAATATATCTAGTTTTATTGGTAGAAATTGGAAAAAAGATACCTTCCAAAATAAAACGCTATTTAATTTATTCACTTATACTTGGTTTTGAGCCTCACGTTTGGCAGCAAACTCATAATTTTCATCCCTATCTCATATTCATATTTCTTTTTTGGTAACCTCGACACTTTGACATTGTAGTTGGAAAAAGCTAACACGCAAGTTCGATTTGCATATAGATGACTGCGGTATAGTTGGTGCAGTTTAATAATCTTCGTGTAAGCTGGCTTCAAACTTACAGATCCGTTGGTTTTGAATGACAGGCGATACACGATAACCTCCATTTAATTGTTTTGTGGCTGGATTTCGATATTACTCGATCGCTGAAGTATGAGTGATTGTTATGGTATAAACCATCAATGTGGGATATATTGGAAAGATTAACGGGAAGCGATACTATTGAGAATTAATATCTATAAATTCGATATGGTTGTACACTTTCATTATAAAATGAAAAACGCAATATTGAACAGATCGCCAGTTAATGTAAAAGATACGAAATTTTCATTAGCTTTTCAAATAAAGTTTGTTTCTCTCGTTTTGGGACAACAAAATGGTCGCGTTGTGTTCTTTCGTAGTTTAGAGGAATAAAATCGATACCTTACTTGTAGGATACGAAGTCAAAATACACCACAAATTAGATTAAATTCAGTTGAAAGAGTATGAGTATTAATTATTATTTCACCAAGCATTAAATATTAACTTCTACACTTGGTTAGAATGTTCGTCCGCATATCTAACTCGCAAAGTGATTGATGTCAGGTTTAACGAGGGTCATGGTAATATCGTTATCCCGCTGACATACCTCTGTCGTTCAGGATGAGAATATGGAGAATTATAGCCGCATGTTTACAAAGTTCATCGGAAGTAACTTACCACTCATGAAGTTGTAGATGATTGGGTTCACGGCACTGTTAGCGTAACAAAGCCAGTGGGACACTAAAGAAAACGCGCGGTTGGTATCCGTGTTCTTCAGCCCGATTATTATCCTGAAACAGACAGATTCAATTAGAACGCTCGCCAAATTCTCGAAGAAATTATCATTTGATTGCGATAAGCGTTGGAAGGTGCGGTTAACTGCGACAAGACCAATTTGGATGGGTTCCATTTCTTTGGGAAATTATAGCAATTTACAGTTGAGTTTCAATTGTCCTTTTCTCGAATTAGAAGTTATAAAGAACCTCGTAATCATAAAAAGTTCCTTGATAGAAGCGGAATTTTTAATAGGAAAAAATTAAGAGAAATTTAACGTGAAGATAAGAATCCATAAATTTTGATAATGTTTAAAAATTATTTTATTTAACATAAATATAGTAAAATAAAATCCATGTTGCAAGTATATTTTAATGGAAAAACTAGATCTTTTACTTGCTTAAAAACTTTATTTAATGTATAGTCGTATCGATTTCGGGAAACACTCCCATCATCAGCGACAAGCTGTATACAAAAAGAAAATGAATGTAAACTTGAAATACAATTATAAGAACAATAAAAAAAATATATATATATATACGTTTCAATCAGAAAAAATAAAACTTACTGTCAATAAGCGTAAATATTAAAAACAGGAACATCCATATTTAAAAACAATGAACATATAAACTATTGAAAATAAGAATTCACGACAATCACACGAGAAAACGAGAAGACATGTGCGGGAGGTGGAGTTATTAAAAGTAAAACATGTGCTATTGTGAAAATGATGGGAGTGTTTCCCGAAATCGATACGACTATACATTAAATAAAGTTTTTAAGCAAGTAAAAGAAGTTTTATCTAGTTTTTCCATTAAAATATACTTGCAACATGGATTTTATTTTCAATACAAATGTTAATACTTCGACATTAATCCATGGATATAGAAGAGCTGTATACAAAAATGGGAATCATCAATAATCATATCTTTTTTATTAATCAATGTATGAAAGAAAATTTAATTCCAAATTTTACAAAGGTGAGATGTGGGAGAATCAACGATAAAAAGAAATTTAAGTTAGTTAAAGTGATATTACGAGAAGAGAAAAGACAACACTATAAGAAGCTTAACACCACCTACGGAAAATTAGCACATTGCTACCGTTTACTCAGAGAAGTTTTTCACTTCTTACAACTTGAACAAATTATCATTAAAATAAGGGACGAGGCAGAAATTGTGAGGGAGGAGGACTTGAGGAGGAAGAGGAGTAAGCTGGCTAATCTAATTAAATATAAGGTTAATAGGGATAAACTGAGGAATAAAAATAAAATTAATACTCAAAAAGATAATATACCCCAATTCACAAATTTAACTACCATCTCGTTTAGTGAAGATGAAAGCATTCCTTAACAAAGAATATAAATTTGCTTTAGTTAAGGAACCTAATTGATACGAAGCTGCCATAGATTTCGACGTCATTATTAAGCAACATAGTCAGGCTAACGAAATTAAATATCATCTTATATATATTAAACATATTCATTTATGGCTTCCAATAATTACAATAAACTAAGATCCGATCCTACGGATAAGATTATTAAACAAACCAGAGAACTTATAAACAAGTGTAAAGAAACTTTAATCGAGTTCACGCCAAGATTTAAAAATTTTAAAAATTCAACGTTTTTTAACAGTTCATTTTTTATCCATTTGAACCCTATTCTCCCGAGGCTCTATGCACTTCCTAAGCTACATAAGATCAATATGCCTATTCAACCCAAAACAAGCTTTAATTCTTCACCTACTTCTAAACTGGTTGATTTTTTGTTTAACATTTTCAAGATTATCAATTTCAAAGCTAAATTTTCTGTAACTAATTCCTTACAATTTAATGAACGAACCAAAGATCTAAATTATAATAATAAAATACTTGTTTCTTTTGATATTACTAATTTATATTCAAACGTACCCATCGATAAGACACTTGAGTTAACTTCACATTTGTTTAAAAATCATTTTAATAATATTAACACCGAACATTTTGATAGCCTTTTGAAGCATGTAGTTAAGCAAAATTATTGCACTTTTAATAACGAATTTTTTCATGTCTCTGAGGGACTTCCAATGGGAATGCCCCTATCGGGGCTTCTATCGGAAATATTTTTGGACTACATTGAGAACAATCATATAATTAATAATTCTAATCCCTTCAGAAATAAAATATACAATTGGATAAGGTACGTCGATGATGTATTTTGTGTGTGGGACGGGAATTTGGCTTCACTAAATGATTTTCACGATTTTATAAATAATTTACATCCTAATTTAAACTTTACTTTAGAAATTGAGAAGGAGTGTTCACTTAACTTCCTTGATCTAGAACTCACTAAAATTAATAATTTTTTGTCTTATAATATTTATAAGAAACCATCTATGGTCCCAACAACAATTCCTTTTGATTCTTTTCATCCAATGTCTCATAAATTGACGAATTTTCGTTATTTGATTAATGGTGCCATCAGTTACCCTTTATCAGAGGAGCATAAATTTGGGGAATTTAAATATATTCATACTCTTGCATTGAATAACGGTTTTCCTTTAAGTATTATTAAAGGTTTACAGTTTAAATTACTTCAGAGTAAAGATCCTTTGTATGTTAAGGTGAATGATAATTATATTTACAAACCCATTTCATATAATGAAATATCTTTGGTGTCCAGAAGCTTTTTTGATAAATACAAAATTAAATTAGCCTTTTCTAACAATTGTTCTATTATTAGGCTTTTATCTAATTACCACCCTAAAAATGGGAATATACTTCAAAAAAATGGCGTGTATTCGGTTAGATGTTCTAACTGTAACGGAATTTATATTGGACAGACAGGTCGTCGTTTAGGAAACAGAATTCATGAACATAAAAATAGAATTCAGTCTAATTTATATAAACATCATATGGAGACGGGCCATAGCATAGATTATGAAAACGTTACATTACTTCATGAATGTTCTAAGGGTTATAAACTTGATCTTCTGGAACTTTTTGAAATTAATAAACACAGTAAAAATAATAACCTCTCCATTTTAAATGATCAAATTAGTAATAATTACAAGCCACTCTTTATGTATTTGGCTGCTGGTAAGATTTACGTTTTGATATCTCTTTCTTTTTCTTCTTTTTTTGATTTCGAGTTCTTCGTCTTTTCCTTTTCTTTTTTCGGTCCTCTCTCTTCTTTTTTCCCAATAGCACATGTTTTACTTTTAATAACGCCACCTCCCGCACATGTCTTCTCGTTTTTCTCGTGTGATTGTCGTGAATTCTTATTTTCAATAGTTTATATGTTCATTGTTTTTAAATATGGATGTTCCTGTTTTTAATATTTACGCTTATTCACAGTAAGTTTTATTTTTTCTGATTGAAACGTATATATATATATATTTTTTATGGTTCTTATAATTGTATTTCAAGTTTACATTCATTTTCTGTTTGTATACAGCTTGTCGCTGATGATGGGAGTGTTTCCCGAAATCGATACGACTATACATTAAATAAAGTTTTTAAGCAAGTAAAGGAAGTTTTATCCAGTTTTTCCATAAATATAGTAATTTTACAAATTAAACATAACTTGAATTTGAATTGCTAATTTAGGTGCAACACGGTTAGGCGGAAAAATATAATCTTTTGGAACAAGCTCTGGATGATCAAGTTAATATCTTCTCGTTAGTTGATTTTTAAACCTATGTAAGTACAGAACTTCATAAAGAAAAGATGGAACGGGAATGAAAGAAACAAGATTATGGGTGTTATTACTAAAGAAATAATAAGAATTAAAGAAATTTGAAGATTGGCGAATATCCCTTGATAATAGCGCCCACCTGGTCCTGGCGTCCCGGGATGCATAAAAAGAGGAATATTCGAGTTAAAAAAATTTATATTTAAAAATCAAAAGAAACTTTTTTTCTGAATTTTTATGCTGTTTGAATTGATTATGTCACTGTAGTAACAAGCTAGATTTTTCTTTAGAAGGAATGCAAGTTTAAGACGGTGTTAACCGTTAATTCCTGGTTATTTTTGAAAAATAGAAATTATTTTGGAGATCTTTTTATAACTTTATATGGGCGTTCATATCTTGGAGTTAAAGAGGGTTGAATCCCGTTAATTTTGAAAAACTAATTTTGAATGAAATAAATCTTTATGAATGAATGGTTTTTGGTTTGAATAGAAAACTGTGTTGACTGTTTCAAACAATGTTTCACGTATGCCAAATCGGCTGAAATAATGCCGACAGAGAGTATCCGCAATGGTACCAGAAGTGATATCGTTGAAAGGAAAGGCTTCCGGCCAATGCGTGAAACGATCAATTACGGTCAGTATAGGATGTCCCAAATTCGTTGTCCGTATAGGTTATCTCCGAAACTAAAAGAGATAGAAAAGAAGTAGCTTACATGTCACGATCTCGTTTTTCGAGAAACTGTTAATGCTGAAAACTCCGAACAGCTATCGTCTTTAATTAAAACGAAAAAGAGTCGGAACTAAAAATAAGGAAAATCTAATTCTTTAATAAAACGTACAAAGCCTTATAAAAATTTTCTAATTGATCATTCAGTAGGTGAGAATCATTTCTATGTTTAACTTTATCGATTTCAAAACCCTCAAAAAAATCCATTCTCACACCCTTATCGCATTTGTGAAGGAGTTTCACACTTTCAAAATTAATGTTATGTTCGGTCTCACTCATATGCTTAAATATATTGGAGGTATTCTTCGTTTTGTGTTCATATAATCTTTTATGTAGCTTCCTATCGGTCTGACCGATGTAAACAGCAGCACAATCACAACATCCGATAGAATAAATACCACTACAGTCCAAAATGTCTTCTTTCTGTTTATGATTGGCCAAAATATCGCTGATCTGTCGACTGGACTTAAAGACAACATAAACATCGTATGATTGTAGAATAGACTTAGGGCCAATCTTACAAAACAGTTTGTACCGCTCCGTATACCAAGAATAATGTAATAATTCTGAAAGAAATAATGTAAGAATAATGTAATTCTAATGTTGATATAAACAATAGAATAAATACAATTCCGGCGTATAGCATAAGTAATGGTATACGGCGCAGGATAGCTATACCGTGCAATTCAACGCGAATAGCTTATACTAGGAATAAGTCAGAGATTGTTTCACATTGATTATAATCAATCAGACGTAATAGTTATTGTATGAAATGGCTTCAACAAATAAAGAAAAACGTGTGAGATGTGCAAATTACAGTTACCAAGAAACAGAATCTTTATTGGGCCTTGTCAAAAAGTACAAGCACATTGTATGTTATACAGAATGCAAGTATACAGATACTACAAGTATGGCACAAAAGGAAAGAAAGTGGCAGAAGAATTTAACAGCACCAAAGGAACCAACAGAAGTGGAAAAATATTAAAAAGTAAATGGGAAGCTCTAAAAAAACAACAAAACTAGAGTATAACAAAATTAAAACATCTGCAAAACGTACTGGTGGTGGTGCAGGTAAACCGTGTTCGAGTTTATAAATTTTGCCACCAAATCTACAATAGTTCTGTTGAATAATATGATGAAGTATATTAATTAGGTGTGATGTTGAGTTTTTATCTTTAAAATGATTATAAAAAATATCTTCCACAATGTTTAAACAGAGAAAAATACGACAGAAGGATTATATGAATACTAACCACCCTATTTCACTTCCTTTTAAAGCTTCATTACCCAGAGAAGGTCCCTTACCGCCAAACTTGCCTAAAATATTTGATAGAACTTACCATAACAAGCTTGAATACACCACTAATCTCAGCAATATAAAATTCAGTAAAAATGAAACCGAATTACTTAACAAAGCTCATAAATTTGCTATTCAATCTCAATCTAATGTTCATTTGACTGCAATAGAGATAGATTGTGCAATTAATACAATAATCGCAACAACATCAAAAATGACATTATTCCTATTTTAAAGAAACATGAAAATCCACTCACAATAATCAGAAAGGTCCAAACCGTAATATACATTATAAATTACATAATACTATAAATTCAACAAAACAGAAATTAACCGATAATAATGCATTATACATAAAAGCCGACAAAAACGCCGGTACTGTCATCATTAATAGAGATGAACATTACAATAAATCGATCTCCTTTTTAAATGATAACGGTTATAAGGAAGTTAAAAAAGATCCTCTAAACTCTATAATCACGAAAATAAGAGACATGGAAACATAAGGATACCTTGAATAAATTACGCCAAAATATATATTTTCTCACTCCTATGAACTCTTAGATCCTCAGTTATATTCTCTCATTAAACTTCATAAAGACAACCTACCCATAAGACCTATAACTGCATGTTACAATTCACCCACCTCTAAAATTACTTCTTTCATCTACGATATTTTTAAACAAATTGATTTTCAACCTGAATATACTATAAAAAATTCTTTATAACTAATCGAAAACATAAAACATACTAACCCCAACAATAGTATAATATTATCGTTTGATGTTGTTAATCTCTACACTAACGTTGACACCAATTACACCTTAAACATTGTGGAAGATATTTTTTATAATCATTTTAAAGATAAAAACACAATGTCACACCTAATTAATATACTTCATTATATTATTCAACAGAGCTATTGGCTGATTTGTATTTAGATCACATTGAGAAGAACTTCATTATTAACCATTTGAACCCTTATTCCAAATATACTGTCAAATGGATCAGATATGTGGATGACGTTTTTTGTGTCTGGAACGGCAATAGATCTGATCTTGATAACTTTCTTGATTGTATAAACAACATTCATACGAATCTTAATTTTACTTTAGAGGTTGAAAATGAAAAAAAAATGAACTATTTAGATTTTATAATATTTAAAGGTGACCACAGTTTTACCTACGACATTTTCA
Source organism: Onthophagus taurus (assembly GCF_000648695.1). NCBI lineage: Eukaryota > Metazoa > Arthropoda > Insecta > Coleoptera > Scarabaeidae > Onthophagus > Onthophagus taurus. Next base: position 395,452 of record NW_019286125.1, read on the forward strand.
GAAAACCTTCTTCCCTAATTACTATAATTCCTTACGATTGCTTCCGTCCACACAGCCAAACATTAGCCGCGTTCCAATCATATATTACTAGACTGTTGAGATACCCTTTAGATAGATCCGCTAAATTCAGAGAAACAAAGTTTATTAATACTTTAGCAAAAAAGAATGGTTATCCTTCCAACACTATCGATAAATTACTGTTCAAAAACATCATTAAGCAGGATCCTCTTTATAATTATGACAAAGACAGATTTGGCAATTTTAGATCACTGACATACAATAAGATCAACTGCAAGATTTAAGTCTATTCTACAATCATACGGTGTTTATGTTGGCTTCAAGTCCAGTCGACAGATCAGCGATATTTTGACCAATCATAAACAGAAAGAAGACATTTTGGACTGTAGTGGTGTTTATTCTATCGGATGTTGTGATTGTGCTGCTGTTTACATCAGTCAGACCGGTAGGAAGCGACATAAAAGATTATATGAACACAAAACAAAGAATACCTCCAATATATTTAAGCATCTGAGTGAGACCGAACATAACATTAATTTTGAAAGTGTACTCCTTCACAAATGCGATAAGGGTGTGAGAATGGATTTTTTGGAGGGTTTTTGAAATCGATAAAGTTAAATATAGAAATAATTCTCACCTACTAAATGATCAATTAGAAAATTTTTATAAGCCTTTGTACGTTTTTTAAAGCATTAGATTTTCCTTATTTTTAGTTCCAACTCTTTTTTGTTTTAATTTTATATCATATTTATAACCTGTTTACGACAGTATAAATTTTCCGTTCGAAATCGAGAACTAGTTGTCAGTTGTATCGCATGTGTTTTCATGAAAGGTCTTTTTAATTTATAAAAGTTTTAATCTGTTCGTTTTATTGTAAAGTTTTTACATTGTTACTGTCATTTTTCTAGTGATTTTGTATGTCCTTACGTTGTGACCTCTTTATAAGTGTAAGTTAAAGATTTTCTAATATTTTTTGAGAAATATAATTGATTTTATTGTTCCTCTTTTGTGATGCTTTGTAGATTTGGCTGATGATGACATGTAAACATGCCGAAACCGGTACCATATAACTGAAATATAATATTTAGAGAAGAAGACGCCTTTTTGTCTTTATTATTAAATTATATCTCTAAATCATGGATTTTTTAAGAATAATATAGACTTGTTTTGCCATTTTTGCAAGACAATGTTTATAAGGGTTTTATTGAATTTATTGATTATTTTTGCCCCACACTGTATAGTTTATTTTAAATACATACAATCGTTTTAGAAAGGACCAAGGTTCGTTGAGTAAACATACTATAGGTATAGTACGAATTTGGGATACCTGTACATATGAGTAGCCAAGGGAGGGAGTGAGAGGACAGAGCAAATCAATGTGAATGTGGACAAATCTTAATTTTGGTACCGGAATTGTGCTAACAGGTGATCTTATGTGTTTGTGTACATACTGTTGCTTGTTGACATTGCAAGTAGGTTTTTGACCATAAATGATTGTGTTTTCTCATGTGACGCCAACAGAATCGTGTATTGATGATGTGTATAGTTGCGCGAATACCAAGATGTGTTAGGTTGTGAAGTTTGTTGAAAATTACTTTACGCAAGCTTTGTTGTATGTATAGAGGGCTGTTTCTGTAAGTCGTGGCATACTTTTAATCACAAATAGTACAGCAAAAAGAATGACGATTCGTGTAAAAACTTTTGATCTAAACCCATAATTGGCTAAGATATGGCCTTCAAAGTTAAGAAATTTTCAAACACTCTTAAATATTTTCAATATGGTTTGTCTTAGACAGACTAAATTTAGCAAACAGTGCAATGTTATCATAAGAAATCGTTTAAGATCACTATTGAAAATATCAATCCACGGGATCAGTGCTATACAGGGTGTTCACAAAGGTTATTTCTTTAAATTTTTTGTATTATGTCATAAACCCTTAAATTTTCTAACTTGTTCTAAAAGCCTATTTCATTTTAAAATGATATTCACTCTTTTGATTAGACGCATCGTTTTCGAGATGTTTGCAAAAAGATACAACCTCGATTTTGGAATGTTTTCATTAATCGTAGATGCATATGGAAACAAATTGATTAGTAAAGACAACCTGATAGAAAAACATTTCCAAATATCGAAAGATATTTACGTGAGAGTTATGGGCCATTGTTATCTGCGTAATGTAACTTGTGTGGCTTTGTGCTCCTTTTCCAGTGTTTAAGCGCCCCATCTACGTAGATTCTGAAAAGACTAGGTGATGAGTAGCATTCTTGGCCGAGTTCTTTACTAGTTTTAAATAGCTACCCCAGATTCTGCAACGCGTTATGACTTTGTGGTTTATATTTGTTGTTTCATACAACAAATATTTGTTTTTTTACTCAAACAGAAAACATTGTCCGTATTCTTTGTCAATTATCTGCGTCAGAAGTCTTACATAAATTCCACTGAATATATTCATTATTGCTATAGGCCTATAGATCCTATACGATCTTTTGTCGTTCTTTGTATATTGATATGATCTATGACTTTTTCCAGTCGTTAGGTATTTTATCAATATTCTAACAGTTTTTCTGATGGCTCTTTGGTCAGTTCTATACACAGTATGCTCTAATATATTCGTTACAAACTTCTAGGACTTGTAGAGAGTACTGAGTAGAAAATATTTTGAATTAGAACTTATGTTTATAACGCTACCACTTTTACAAGTGATTTATCATACATGATTAAACATAACTTGTTTGACAATTCAAATTATTAATAACCAAAAAACAAAAACGAAAATGAATCATTTTTCACAAACAATTTTATTTATAGTTACTTAAACTGTCTTTCTCCGTTTCAAAGGATGGTTATCATTCTGATCCACTACAAGTGGGGTTCGATGTGACGACCACCAACTTTGTTGCACGTATACTACCTACGAATTATGTTCTGGTAAACTCGCTCTATCACACGCGGTGTTTCTGTAATCTGTCCTGCAGCGACCACAACTCGTGCTAACAGATCTTCTTCTGTCTCTACAGGAGTCTCATAAACAAAATTCTTCATATAACCCCAGAGGAAAACGCATGCGATTCGACCACCTCGGTCGAATGTGATTAGATGTTTCCGAATACGAAGTGAAAAGTGATGGGTACGTCATCATGCTGAAACCACATGTCTTGACGGACGTTCAATAACACCATCTAACAACACGTCTAATATTGTTGTAGGAAGATCAACTAGATGGGACCCTTTAGCTTGGATGGAAAAATCTACGGTCCAATCGCATTACCATCCAGAATGTCCGCCTACACATTGATAACAAATCTGTTTTGGTATCCCTTGACACGCGTGGCATGAGGGTTTTGTCTGTTCAGACATGGTTGTTTCGAAAATTGAGAACACAATCTCCAGTAAAATAACGCAGCGTGGTGTAAAATCAACTGTAGTGAATGTATTCTTTGGAAGTGGCATGGATGTAATTGTTGTTCATAAAGAACTTTCCAGGTTTTCTTCAACGCAATGCAGCATCGCCTCTTCCAATTCAGGAATCCACTTCACCATGTTGACATGTGAATGAGACTCAAACCAGCTCTGAGAGGTAAGAGACATCAATTGACATCACGTCGTCCGAAATAAGTACAGTTTTCAAACGGCTGTAGCTCGGACACGTTTTTGTACATTAGTTCCAATTCAAAATATTATCTACTTAGTCGCCTCTACAAGTCCTAGAAGTTTGTAAGGGGAATTTTAGAGCACCTGTATATGTTTCCCAGTCCTGGAGCTGTTCCGATTAGATACCTCCTGTTATATCTATTCATTATATCCTGCTTCCAAGTATTCTACTCTGTCCTCCTGAGGTAATCGTTCATACTAACTAGTTAAGGTGTATTAACATGTGTTATAAAGTGTCTATCCTGTTTATTTGTTCTTAGTATTTTTGAAACGTTCCACGCTACCTGTAATCTTCTTCCGCCAATGTTATTATCTCTGTCTCTGCATGTTCTCCCCAATGCTCATTTCTATTCTGTATTATTTTCTTTTTTACAGCGTTTTAGGCTTCTTCGTATCGTATTTTATCTTCTATATCTTGTGAGTTCTATCATTTTTCGTACTGTTTTGTTTGTTATCAACTACACTGTGAATGGCTTCTTTTAGGTGGTTGGTCTTTTTTGCAATTGCTACTTCGTCCAATATGTTATCTAGTCTACGTTTATACAGCTATGCTTATCACTAAGTCAAAATCTCTCTAATCAGTAAGTAATAATCATTGCCACAACCCATACCTCTAAATACGCGTACATTTTTGCCTTTAACTAGCTTTGTTGTTTTAGAATTACGTAGTCCGTAATAGTGCAACGTTTTCGATTTTCTTCTCTCCATGTGTATTTGCACACATGGCTATGAAACCACCCGTCCATAATTCTTAATTCATGAGTCTCACATAAGTACATCGATCAGTCTGGTTCTATTATTATTTAGATGGTCTTCCCCATATGCTCCTACCACGGGTGAACAATAGTCAGTCCCTGCCTAAAGTCATGGCCCTTCAATTTAGAGATCAATATCTTAGCAACCGTTCGATAAAAGAACAGCGGTAAAGCTTATTGTAATATTTTATGTAAGGTTACAGGTTGTAATAGGGTATGTATGTAAGGTTAATTTTCCTTTGAAATATCAATCACCCAGATAAAGAATGTTGGGTAATGTTGGGCTGGCTTTCTTTTGAAATGTCAATCATCCAGGTAAAGAATGTTGGGTAAGGTTAGTTTTCTTTTGAAATGTCAATCATCCCTGGAATAAATGATAGGTAAGGTTGGGTAAATTTTGTTTATCAGGATCAAAAATAAAAAAAGGTTTTGATGAAACCAAGTAGATTTTCAACAACGATGACGCTCTGTTTCTCCTTAATATAACATAAATAGCTATTCTTTTCTTCATATCGATAGCCGTAACATATAAAAGAAACATTTCTGACCAATTACATTAAATGAATTGATAATTTTAATAACTTTTGGAAAATTAATAAAAATTAGTTGTTAATTATATGTATAAAGAAGTAGTTCGTCAATTTACTGCAGCTCAATTCATCATATTCTCTGCAATATGCAATGATAGAACTATACGAACCAATAATCCTCGATTAATTGGTTTCGAATATCACATTTACAAGTAGTTTACTCGTAATTAATTTCAGTATCACTTTCACAAAAATTCAATACAAATTACAAAGTATTAAATATTTAAAGGACGCTACATAATATACAAATGTTACACAAAATCTTATTAGAACTGTCAAAAGTAAAACGTAAAATTTTAATCTACAACTCCACTCGAACTGAAATAAAACACATTTTATATTCGCTGTTAAGAAATCTTAAATTTTGGAAGTAAATGTATCATTTCACGTAGAAAGAGGCTTTAGGTTTAGTACTAAAACTTGCCGTAGTAAAACAGAATGTTCATGTAAAGTAGCTTTTTTATATGATGCTCACATGTTGTCGTCGAAGAGAAAAAGTAAGTAAATCCGTGCGTGAAGCAAAAGGGTTGTCCTCCAAAAGCTGGAGCTTTGCGGGTGCACTTACCTGAGCGCGTTCAGCAAATGCACCGGAAAGTAGCAAACTGCAAACATAACCACGACAGCGACGAGCATCTTGGCTGCTTTTTTCCTCGACCTCAGCTGTCCTTCTAAGTTGACGTTCGTGTTCGGAAACGAGTTCACCGATCTGTTGTTGGAATCTTTAAAATAGAAAAATTAAAATGTATTTCCTCGAATATTTCTTGGAATATTCATTAATCTGAATAATACTTAGGAAAAGTTTTAACGAAGTCAATGAAAGAAATACGAAAAAGTTTTCATTAATTTCCCAACGAAATATGAACGTTATTCGATATAGAATTAAAATAAGAAACTTTTTTAAATAAAAATTAACTCGTAAACTGTATTAATTTCATTAGCAACTAACGATCTGGCAAACTGAATGAGTGTATAACCATTAATGAACATTTTTGGTATGTGGAATTCTTGATATATATATATATATTTCCATTTCAATGATAGCGATATATTAAATTTGACTTTTCCGTGTGCGCCCATCGAAAATCCCTGATCTGAATTTGAAATGCCTTCTCATTCACTCAGTGCTCGAAGAGATGGGGTAAGTTCAAGGGCGGTATCATATCAACCCCGTGTCAATTTAGTTCGGACCGAAAACGCCGGAAGTCGCAACTAAATAAACGTACGAACCGACGTGCCACTTCCTTTTTCCATTGAAACGCTTTGGTATGCTCCCTGCGGCGGGTGTTTCAATGCGGTATCAGCGATTTAATGGAACTGCAAAAGTGTTTTCATGAAAAATATTAGTTTACTTCTGCGAAAACTGAAAGCGTTTAATTTTTTCTAACATTTACTAAAGACTTAAAAAAATGCATAATTATTGTAAAATCAATACTGTAACTTTAGTTTTTTTTTAATTCAGTAGAAGGGCGGTAATTAACTTTTTCTCTCTCTGGATGCTATGAAATCACAAGACTTGCAATTACCATTCTCATCTCCCCCGTTTCATTCATCTTATAAAGCCGGATTTAAATTAGAACATTTTAGCTTGTTATCGACGATACCATTCCACAATTTTTTTCATATACGTAGAAAAACGGAAAAAAAGGAGATTCCCTACTGCCCGGTAATAATTCTACACTAATCCCTTTTAAATCACCGCTATCCCATTGAACCCCGTGTACACGGCCCTTTCGTATTATCTATGCTTTAGATATTAAAGAGATCTTGTTAGCAGTTAAAAAGGTTGACGTTCCCAGCGTGCGGTTCTAAAGATGCTAGACAAGTTTAAGTTCACTTCAAGCGCAGATAACCACTTAAAAGACTTCAATTTGAGTGGAAATTCTTCCTGAAAGATAATCTTCAATAATAATCTGTAACCATAATATTACTATCATTTCTGTCAATGAGTAATAGTACACGGTAAAAAATGGATGTAAAAATACATTATACTACAATAAACTACAAGATTGACTTATGAAATAATACATGAATTAAAACGTAATTTTCGAAATCCAGTTAATACCAAGTAAAATTACAGGAAATTAGTAAATTTACAAAATATTACATTTTTTTAATATGAATTACACAAAGCAATGTAAACTATAGGAAAAACCTGTAAATAAATGGAAAATCAAGTAAAACAATGTAAATGTATTTAATAAATTGGGAAATCATGTAATATTGTTAAAAATTACTATTACGAACATATAAAAAACGGCATGGCCCCACCACCACTTTCTGCGTTCAGTCGGCCGAATAGCGTTGCAACTACGCACAACGCGTTGACATCATTGTGCCAAGTACAGTCTAATAACATATGAATCGTCGAACGTTATACGCGTTCTCTTATAATAATAATAATAATAAACCGCTTTAATCTGTCCATTTAGTGTTTGGTTGTTTGGTGCCCGTTAGTACGTATACAGGTTGTACACAAAGTTTTTGTGTTCCAAGTTTGCTGTCTGTTAAAATTGTAAAAGTTTACACTTTTTCCACTATTCTTTTAATGCTTCTGTCTGTAAAACATTATAGCAATGGTGGAAAAACTATTGGCTTTCATAATTTGGACATAAAACGAATTTGGATATGTTTTGGCTTAAAATTATGTAAATGTACAGGGCTGAATAATGAATTATTACATAGCAGACGAATTACAATATTCATAGCACAAGTAATTTTACATATAAATATAGTCATTTTTACCTGTTAATACATGTACATTACCTGGGTTATGAAGTAAAATTACATCAATCACAAACGAAAAGTACAAACATGGAAATGGAAAATGCGCTTGTTTAGATATGCATTTATTTTGCTATTACATACGTGTAACTTTTTATGAATATCCATGGCAATAAATTACCAGTACTGGACCATGTAATTATTTTTTACTGTGTAGGAATTAGGAGTTGAAGTGTAACCTTAAAATTAGCAAATCTAGGTATATATATAGGTGTCCCGTATCTTCCGCATCAGAGCATTATACGGTTGTATAATGCATTGTACCGAAATGTTTATGATAACCGCACGGAAATTGTTTAAAGATTAGATTTTAAATTCACGGAAAAAGTTTATTTCTCTTTCCGTGTCGAATCTATTGGTGAGTACACGTGCGAAACTAGTTTAAAACGGGTATTCGATACGAAAAGTTGATCAAAACTCAGATTTTTTGAATACGTAATTGAATAGATGTAATGGTTCTAAATAATAATACTATAGGTGCCAGCCACATTCACCGGCAATTGTTTTAAGACGCCATTTTACGCGGTTGCTTAACAGTGTCAGTTTGAATTTCTTGAACGTTTACGTTGTGAGGTACAACTTTTTAGTGTTTATAAAAAACTGTAATTTTAATTACAAATTTAAGTTAGTAATTGAGGCATTTTCGAAAAATCTCAATATGAATCGTGATAGTGAAGGTATGTATTTTGTTATTAACTGGTTGCTATGGCCTAAAAACCATTATATCTACCTACAATTTTTGCAAACACTGCCTATATTTGTTTAAGAATGAATTTCAAAATTCTGTTATGTTAATATTTGTTGAGTTTTGGTTTAATATACAGGTTTAATTTATCTCTATACTAAGTTGTACCCCTGAGGAGTTATAGGCCTTCAAAGTTGGGTCTTAAATTTTTAAATCATTGAATATCTTCGTAATACATTAAGCTAGAAAAACCAAATTTGGTATACGTTATGAGTGTACTGAAGGTATTAATTGGTAGCAAATTGAGACCAATTATGGCATTTCAAAGGGTTGATTAAGGGTGATGGTCTCCTAAATTTTGACAGACTTTTTTAATCTTTTGGTGGATTTAACACATTATTGCCTCATTTCATGTGGAGTTTAATTCTAAAATTTTTTTTACTCTTATTATTTCATAGAAAACTCAAATAACTAAAGACACGTATTTCGTTAATGCTACTTAAAATCATCGAAAATTCAGTAGTCGGCTGTGAAATTGTACGTCAAACTTGACAAATAGTTTATAAAACCTTGTTGTCAAATAATTTTATAACCTATTTGTCAAGTTTGACGTACAATTTCATAGCCGACTACTAAATTTTCGCTTATTTTAAGTAACATTACGAAATAAGTGTCTTTAGTTATTTAAGTTTTTTATGAAAACGACAAAGTTTTTTAAAAAATAATAAGAGTAAAAAAAGTTTTAGAATTAAATTCCACATGAAATGAAGTAGTAATGTATAAAATCCGTCAACAGGTTAAAAAGATCTGTCAAAATTTAAGGTACCATCACTCTTAATCAACACTTTGAAATGCCTCAATTGAGTTCAATTTGCTACCAATTAATACTCTTGGTACACTCATAACGTATACCAAATTTGGTTTTTCTAGCTTAATTTATTACGAAGATATTGAACTTTTTAAAAATTTAAGAGCCAACTTTGAAGTCCTGTAACTCCTCAGGTGTACAACTTAGTATAGAGGTAAGTTACTTTAAATCATCTTAATTTATTGTCCTCTATATGTCCCTGCTCTGTGTCGGTTCTTATGTGAATCACCCTGTATAGAGGAAGTTTAAGTTTGTTGATTTATGGCGAATTATAGATGAATTTTTGAATTAATATACATAGGTTATGTTATTATTATGTTACAGTTTTATTATAGTTATATCAGAGAACATAGAAAGAAGTAAAGAACATGAAATCCTATCCTATCCTATTCTTACACCTTTTAATTTGTGCTAGGTAGTTCAAGAGATCTGAAGACATTTACCCAGAAATTTTTGTGTGATATTGTGCTTCAACATCCTGCTAAGCCTTAGAACAAAAACTGATAAATTGTTATATGCGACACAAATGAACTTGAGGGCCAGCGGTAAAGTAGATGCTTCCAACATTTTAAAGGATGTGACAAGATCACCAGGAAGTATAATAAGTAAATTCCTTAAATCGACTGCTAAAGCACATAACATCCGGCAACTGTCTCCTACAGCAGCTCTGTCACTGTTTGTGGAGGGAGGTTTTACAAGAATACAATACAATCTTGTGAAAAATACGGATAAGGAACGCTTTCCATGTTATTCGAAATTTGAAAATGAAACTGACTTTGATGGAAATATCTTTCAGAGCTCTTTTGTACCACTCAGATTAAGTGCCAAAAATGGCAAAATATTGTGAAAAAACCCAGTACCATCCTCCCTCAGATATTGTCGACCAATAAGAATAAGGTTTATTAAAGAATCAAAAGATGTCATCAATGACGAAACCCAATATATAAATAACCAAATAAATGACTTACAAAAAACTCAAACATTGTTAAAAAGTGGATCTGATGTTGTGGTTAGTCACACATTGTTATTTACAATGATTGATGAGAAAATATGTAATAGTGTAACTAACACAGCTTCAACGATGCGCTGCTATTTGTGCGGTAAAACATCAAAAGAATTCAACAACCTATCGGACAAGAAAGATGTAAACCCAGCATCACTACAATTAGGGATTTCTGTTCTCCATGCAAAATTACGCCTGTTCGAGTCCATTCTTCACCTGTCATATAAAATTCCAATCAAAAAATGGCAAGCAAGGTCGGATGAAGATAATAGAATTATAACAGCGATAAAAAGAATATTAAAATTACCGAAGTAGACAAAACGTTGATTGAGAGGTTAAAAATAATATTGGAGGCCATATGCAGTGGGTATGAAATTGATATTTGTAAATTCGAAAAATATGTCATAGAAACAGCTAAACTGTATATAAGTTTATACAGCTGGCATCCGATGACTCCAAGTACGCCGAAAATTTTAGTGCATGGTTCAGATATCATTTCGCATGCCTTATTACCGATTGGACAACTTTCGGAGGAGGCTGCTGAATTAACATTTCCGAACATATCGGCAAGGTTTTGTAAGAAAATTTTCACGAGAGATGTGCAATAAAGATATTTTAAATCGATTATTGCTGAGTTCTGACCCTCTGTTAACAAGTATACGTCCGTACCCAAAAAATCATCAAAACCTTTTTCCAAAGAAACGATTGAACTCTTTCTACCATCATCATCTAGAATAACCTCAACACAAGGAAGAAGATGAACACGATTCTTCTTAGAATAGCTCATGTAACGAGTCCGATTAACTTATTAGGACTACATTTATGGTACAACAATTTTAGTTTATTTCAGTTTGTTTGGTTCTTAGATTTTTAAAAAATTTATTATTTTCAAAAAATTAAAAAAAGGTATTGAAATATTCATAATCCACCTTTTCATACTCCAGGTCACAAATTTGTCCATTAATAAAATTTACATTCAATTGCTATAATTTTTACTTATATTTACGCTTTTCAATTTTGAAACAGGTTTACTGACGATTTTAAACACATAAAATACAAAAACAAATTTGATCAACAATGAGTATCAAATACCCCTATGCGGAGGTGAGACTGATTGCCTAAGTGTGAGTTACGATCTTCGAAGGCGTTTCCCTCAGCTTTTGTTTAATCACTATTGGACGAACTTTAAACAGTTCCTGTGCGGTTATTATAAACATTTCGGAAAAATTTTATTAGAAAAATCGCTTCAGAATAATGTATCCTACGATACGGGACAACCTGTATATTATAAAGTAAAGTAAATGAGAAGTGAATCGTTGAAATTCAACAATAGAAACTTAAATGCGGTTCCTCCAACATTAACGGAACCGGCATCAGTGTTCTTTCTGGTTATTCTGTGCCTCGGCCAAGTTAACGGCAAAGGATAAGTTATGTAAGCATGGTAAGCCGAAGCCGCTTGCCGTATTTCGCATCAATACAAAGTTGAGAAACACGCAATGTAGTGCCACGGTCGCCAGCGATCTTGGTCTTGACTTAGTAAATGATTAAGAATAAATCATGTAATTTTATTAAGCCGAGTGGCCTTATTACATCCTACACCACTATCAAGTTAGGCAACACGCGTTGTAGTGCCTCGTCCGCAAGCGACTAAGGTTAAGTTAATGATAAAGAATGTATTATGTATTGTATTAAGCTGAGGCCGCTTAGTCTATAGCGAGGACAGCGACGAATCAAGGTTTACGAATCGATGTTTGGAGTTGTTTTTCCAGGAATGGATTAGAACACGGCTGAAAAAATTTTCAGCATAATTTTTGATAACAATGCCCTTTCTACGTTCTGATAGTTTTATGGAGTGGACCCACGTTACTTTCAGGACGACAACGATAACTGTCATGTAGTGAATGTCACATTGCTACAGCGATAGAATGGACTGACCTGAACCTGTGGGACGAATTGGATCGCCGAGTGATTTTTCCAAACCTGTTGTGGAAAACATGTGAAAAATGGTGTGCCCAACAACATACGAATACGATGTATGATACAAAAATCATAAAGAAAGTTGTAATGCAAATCACTAAGGTAGTATCAAAACAATGAAAGTAAATTCTGTAGTTGATATGTTTAAAAGATCAATGGAGAAAGACTAACTTATATAAAGGTTTGAAAGGCTAGTTTTATTCCTTCATCAAGTCTTTAACAAGTCTGCATCGAGTCAAGTCTATATAAGGTCTACACCATCCCTGTATGTACTCCTCAACATGTTTATATCAAGTCAAGTCTGTAGAGAATCCTCATGACCTCATGACAAGATTTCTTGTCATGAAAACAAGAAGTCCTCACCAAAGCTGCATCAACGAGTGCATCAAGATTCCTTCAAAATTGTATTAAATCTCTATACGGCCCGTAAACCATCTCCATCAAATATTCTTTAAATGTTCTCTATCATGCTTGCATCAAGTCACGACGATTCTGTTAAGCCAAGTTTCTACAGAGTCAAGACTCCATCAAGTCTTGATATTTTGTAGAGTTTGCATCTACTTTTTAAAGTCTGTATTAAATCCCTGTTATGCCTCTGACTTGATAGTTGCATTATGCCTCGATCATGTATACTTTAAGAGAGTACTTTGCCTACAAGAAGTCTCCATCAAGTCTTCATCGATAACATTTCATATCAAGTCTACAACATGTTTCTATCACTTTAAGTTCCCATTAAGACTGAATCATACCTTTATCTCGTTTGTATCAACAATTTATTTTGAAGTGCATCAAGACTCCTTCAAATCTGCAGAACATCTCCAATATTTCTCTTGGCTTGATAAATTCAGTAAGACTCCATCAAATCCGCTTTAAACGTGTATTATGTCTGTGTTAAGTCTTCATCAAGTCTGCATATACTCAACTGTGTATAAAGTCAGATCAAGTTTTCACCATTTTTCTATTAACTGTGCATCAACATTAAACAAGACTATGTACTTTTAGAGCAAACTAAACAAGACTATGTAAAAAGTAGGGTGATTAACTCGAACAATAGTTCTAGGGAATTGTGGAAATTTGTCACTGCGAGTGTAGGTGACAGTGTCGTTCTTGTTAAGGGGAATATTGTGGTAAACGACACTAATCAAGTTGTAAAGGACTTTTGTGGTTTCTTTGTGAATGAACCCAAGCGTATAGTACAAAGCTTCTTTTTTGTCTAATTTCAGAGTCTGAAGTGCTACTTGCTATTATGAGACTGAAAAATATTGGTAGTGTTGGCCGTGATGTGGTGTCTGTAAGAGCTGCGAAGGCTATGCGTCATGACATTTCGTGCCCTTTGTCGGAACTTTTAAATTTTAGCGTTCTCAATGAAATATTTCGTACTTGTCTTAAAAATAGTATTAAATAAAATGATAACGAATACAACAATATTAAAAATAGTAGTCGTTGCAGTCCATAAGAAGGGGTCGCTCACTGAGATTAACAACTATCGGCCTATATCTATAAATCGTGTCTTTTCGAAGATTTTTGAATTAGTTATTGATGATCGCCTTTTAACTTATCTGAATAAATTTAATTTAATTGTTAATAACCAGTATGATTTTAGACGAGGTAGATCAACGGAAACTGCTTCAATTGATTTTGTTGAATTTGTTTATGATAATTTGGACAGTGGCAAGTATATCGTAGGACTACTTTTGAAGCATCATTCTTCAGCATTGTTCGAGAAGTCGCCATTCTATTGTTTAGTTAAATTATATAATAAACTGGCTACCTCCATTAAAGCAACAACTAAATATGAAACTTTTAGAAAGAAGGTTAATGTTTTTTTAATAAATGAGACGTATTACTCGCTACAGGAATAACATGGCGCCTGATAATATTTATAGTTGATTTTTTGGTGTTTTATAAGATGATGACCAATGCTATGGACTGCTAATTGGTTGAAATTAGTATTTAATCTTTAATAGGTCTTATAATATAATACTTTAGATCTTTATAAAGCCAGTATGGAGTTAAGTCTACACAAAGAATTTGCTAAACTTATATTCAAAGTTGAATGGTTTGGTCGAAAAGGAAGCAAGCCAATGAGATTGCATTAGGTGATAACGAAATATTTTAAATTCTTCCTTCTCTGTAAAAGAATATAACAAATTAACAGTACTTCCGTTTAAATTAGATTTATCCACACTATAGTGTAAAAATATAAGATATGTAAGAAATTACTTGAAATTTTTTAAAATTTTTTTCTCTATTCGTCAAGATCAAAAATTAATCATCTTATATTATTAGAATCCAGACGTTTTCGTTTTAAATTCAATACAATTTCTGCAGTAATTTGTCTCCGAGAAATTTGCCTTTCAGCCAAGCGATAATTTATCTTCCAAAGTGAATTGATTGAAATCACTCTTTGTTCGTATAATATTCTCAAACAACTTGAAGTTAATTAATATCTTAGTTAATTAATATATAAAGACGTTAAACAATAATTATTTCAAATAATACCCAATTATATCCATTTTTAACACATTTTCGTGACATTTCTAAATACATTTACAATGTTAATTAAACGCTTTAATTTACGTACTTAATGGGTGATGGTTTACAGTTCCGGACCTCCAGAGAACTTGCACAATCTGGCAATACGTAACGGTCATAAAAAGTAGTGGAATTAGGTACAATAAAACCAATTTCACGATGTTCCAAGTGGTTTCGGTGCCTTCCGACCAATTAGGTGCACATTGGGTAAAGTAAATGGTATCAATTTTGAGTTCTTCGCTCCCCGCAGTTTCGTAAGCAATCAGTTCGGGAATATCTGCAACATAAGATGAGCCAATATTATATGTCATTTAAAAAGGGATCATTTATTTTCTAGAAACGTTCCTGATAAATGACTATATGTAATGGATTCGTCGAAAATGTGATATGTAACTGGAGTACAGTGAGATAAATTGGGGGAATACTCACCGAATAAGAGTGCCAGCATCCATATCATAATAATAGCCGTCTTCGCTCTGCTCGTGGTAGATTTGAATTTGAGGGGGTAGCAAATCGCGTACCAGCGATCGATTGAGATGAAAGTCAGCGTCAAGACGGAAACTGTGACGGAGACCGTCTGAAACGATGGAAGGAAATCAGATCAATTCCAGCTGGTGCACATGTTACGATATGCAGATAATCTTAGAAGCCAATCTTTCAAACTTATATCAGATGCAGCCAAATTTAACAAGTAGATTAGATTAGTTCAACTACAATTTCAATGACATAACTTTCATGAAACAATAAAAATATGGTTAAAATGAAAGAAAATCTTTAGTCATATACAGGTTATTTATGGGGAAAAGGGGGCGACTTAACCAGCTTGTTAGTAGGCTTCTCAAGCATATCAGTGTTTATAGCCCAATTAGCAGTATTCGTAAAAGGGGGCAACCTTCGACAATCTCGGCGATCACATCGTAATCTGGTACTATAATAAAATTTAAGAGTTGATTTAAAAATTTGATTGTAATTTAACTTTAACCTAAAAGTATTGGCAACAAATTCACTTATATAAAAATAATTTTGTATTTGAATATCCGTAGTAACATACATAAAGTGACCTACACTAAGGCGTATCATGTAATTCGAACAAACTCAAAGCAATATTCTGAAAGTCTAGTGGAGGTGAACCGTAACTTTTTATAACCCTAGGCAGATATAAAACGACCATATCTATTGAGAGGCTTACAAAGGTTTAAAATAGTTTTGTAGTTTGTATGAAAAGAACAAGAAAAACATATAACTTTAAAATCTATTTAGAACGTGACATTTATAAGGATTTGGATTTCCATAAAGAACGTTGAATAAAATTTAAAAAAAAATTATAATAAGCGGATTAAGGAATAAGGTTAGATAATCAAATAATTCTGTTTAATTAATCCAAGAAACTTGACGGTTTTAATAATCAATTTTATTCTTTTTATAAAGTTTCCAATAACTTTATAAAAAGACGAAATTGATTATTAAAAAGTTACAATAAACCTTATTTAACGTTGAAATATGTAACGATGTTAACAAAGAAATATTTTATTTATGTCTGACTAGGTTAAAAATTGAGCTAAAGTTAAGCTTCTCCTTTCTAAATCAGTTCAACTCGTTTTATATTGAAACTTAATTTTAAATACACATACTGCGCAAGTCGTATATTACAACACCTGCTTCAAATTTCGTTACGCGTTGGCCAGTCATAATTTTGTTTTATATTAAGAACTTATATTGTTTTCTGGTTTCATTAATCAACTTTCACGAAAAGCTTTTAGTAATTTTAAACAGAATCATAATTACTAATGAAGTAGGATATACTTTATGTTTTTGTAAGGAATTCTTATTATATACGTATTATTTAAGATTTGATAGATTTTTTGCAAGATTTTGATCTATTTTTCAACTCAATTTCCAATACGCTGTGCATGAAATTGCAATATCCCGCAACATATTTATAAGCGAAATAATTTCAAACTCCGTTTAAGCATGTTATACAGCTACTTCGTTATGAATATGCCCAAACCTGCCACTGAAATCAATTCGTTGTTGCAGAGTGAATTCAGCAGACAAATGAAATCAGCTGATCTCCTTCAGGTTGCTCTGACCACAAAATATCTTTCCAGGTAAATCAAATGATAAAAATGTCAGAAAATGTTTAAGAATTACTTCTGGATTTTTTGAACGTATATTTATCGAGGTTTCGTACTTACTCAAACCAGAGGTTTAAGAAATGTGAATATTGTCAATGTAACCTTTGAGGTACATGAAAATATAAGTTACTGAACCCAGAGGTGGTTTACCACTATGACAACGACAATCAGCGTATTTTCTTTAAAATATTCTCCTAAATATAAATAATTACGTGATTGACAAAACAATTTTGTCATTTGGTAAATAGAAGTTAAGTTCTCACATTAGTTGTAGTAAATGACCTAGAAAATAAGGTTCTCGCCCAAGCATTAGCAGGTAAGGTCAAAGTCCAACATGAGATTGACCTTGAGGTTCCACTAGAAAATTTATCAATTGGAAAATATCTACTATTAAAAGATGTTTGGACACCGTACTTCGACTATTTCTTGTTCAGAGGGAAACAACTCGGAAACAGGAATACAAATAGAAACTTCCAAAAAGAGCACTCAATGCACGAATGCAGGAAAGGAGACCTGTAGGACTTTTGTTTATCCAATTTTGCACCCTCTGCATATAATACGCCGCCATGTCCTCTAGCGATCGTCAGTAGTCTGCTCCAATTATTATAATTAGATTATCAGCATACGCTAATGCTTTTGTTCCCGGGGTCTGCACCACCAGAAGCTCATTCAAAATTAGGTTCCAAAACCTTGGACTCAGTACCGAGCCCTGGGGGTAACCTCTTGTGAGCATCCTCCCCAACATTACTGTTAAGCAGTATTCTCCTGTCCGTAAAGTAGGAACTGAAGGATAGGAAAGAACTAACTGCTTTATATATTTTTGGTGACACATCTATTTCCAACAGGCGTCTCAGAACAATATACAATAGCACTCTTAAAACATACGTCGTTGAAACTTGTTGAAACTCGTTGTTCTTAAAACATCGTTGATCTTTTCAAATGTACATCGTCCAGCTGTGAACCCATATTGGTTAATATTTTCTGTATCTCATTGCTCCGAATAAGGCCTTATTCTTTTGCACAAGAGCTTCTCAAATATCTTCTTCATTACTGGGAATAAAGATATGTAGGACTGTAGCACTTAATATAACTTAATATGTATACCACTTTGCAAAGTTTGTGGAAATATGCATTCCTAAAGCACTTATTTAAAGGTTTTATATTACTTCTGGACAAGTTTCATATGCAACAACTAACATTTCTGCTTTGACGCCATCTTGACTCGGTGCTCTCCTTTTTCTGAGGGTACATATATGGTCCCTTATTTCGTCCAGGTTAAAAACAGCGGTTTGATTGAAGGTAGTAACGCAGCAATCATTGCTCTGGTTGTTTTCCAATCGGCAGTGTGTGTGTCATTTACGCTGGGAACACGCAGTAACCGCTTACGCATTAGATCATCTGGGCTTTCGGGGTTGGAGGAGAGCAGGCTTCTATGTAGAGCCATAGAGGAAATTGAATGCAAACTTTAGCCTTGTCAGTACCTCATAGCCGGGGTGTTGAAATATCTCAATCATATTGCGAAAAGGTCAAAAGATATGTAGATGATAGTTGTACATCTTGAAATGCAGAAATGGTGAAAAGTCTATCATGTCCGGAATTTGTCTCGTACTATGTATTCTAATCTTCTTTACTCTTTTTGAATAACATATGCGGAGAGGCTGTGCAATACTTAAATTCGTTTTAGCGATTTAATTTTTTGCTCGTAAATCGTGTAATGCCAAGCTTTGACTATAACATAATCCATATTCTCCAAAAAATCGATACACACCATCACAACCGAGCTAACTAGAGCTTCATCAAAGTGGGAAACATATAGTTTGTACACAAAAGACAATTGTATATTTATTCTTTTTTCAACTGGTGAGGACAAATTATAGCGGAAAATGTCATATAAGTAACTGTATACTAGTGCAACGAAGATAGAACGAGACCAGTAAAAATAAATTACAATTGAAGTTACACGATCAGGTTTACATCTATTTGTAAAAGCGTAGAAAATTACCATTGCTAATTGACGCTATTACTATTTATATTATTTATTATTATTACGCTATAATCTTATACTTGGGTTGTATTGCCATTCAGCTAGTTTATTTCTTCAAGCTTAGCCGCTTAGCTAGCTTTGATAATCTAGTGCTTGGGCATATGATACTCCTGGTTGAATTTGTCGTATTAGCATGGGTTAAACTTGATACACATTTTAATTTTTAATATTATTTACGCTTATAAATTGCGGTGTAGCTCTTTTGGTATGTAGTGGTTCGTATTTGAAGATGTTGGTGTCAAATTTTTCATTAGATTTTAAATCAACGTAAAACATTAATACAGACTTTTTCGTGATTCTGTGCTTAATATTATGTATGTTTCGGTTTCGTGTCCACGGTTTAAAAGAGCTGACTTCATTTTATCAGTTTCCGTTCCGTTATGGATTGCACTTACTACAAACCTAAAAGTCTAGGGAAAATGTATATGTATAATAATATACATATAAAAATACATATACATTGTCCCATATACAGGCTGTCCATTATGTATGGAATATAGTATACAGCCTGTTGCAGAGTAAGCGCCTTATTTTCTTTTAGCCACACTATGGGTACTACTTTCAAAATACTTGGCAGTAATATGTTTTAGGACATTCTCCACACGATGGTGATACCAGATTTTCAATTGGACAAATTATTGCAAAATGGAGTAAAACATTCATGCGCTACTAGATTTAAATGTTAGTTTGCTTTTTAATGGGAAAAGAAATGAATTTAAAAAAAAAACGAAGTACTATCGTAAGAAGAATGTTTTTAGAATCTCAATAAAAAAATAAAAATTATGGCATTCCATTAAAAAAAAAAGTTGAAAGTCACCATTTTGAAATAATTCGTCCAATTGAGAATGTGATATCACCATCGTGTAGAGAATGTCCTAAGACATATTACTGCCAAATATTTTGAAAGTACTACCCATAGTGTGGCTAAAAAAAATAAGGCGCTTACTTTGAAACAGACTGTATATTTTGGTACGTATCAACTTTATAAAAAAAACATTTTATACAAAAGTTGTTAAAAATTTTATTTGCCATAATAAGACAGCATTCAATTGTGTTTATTTCAGAAAACAAATGGCAATGTACCCTTTCGTTAGGCTCATTTGATAGAGATTTTTTTCTCTTTACGATGACGAAAAGTTTAGTACCCTTATATCTGAAAATTTTTGAAAAAAATGTAAAAATTGTTTATTAAGAAAATTTTACTAATGATATTAATCTACATATCCGAGATCGTCAAGTATCTCCAAGTACTTCTAATTATTGGAGATGTACACTAATTTTTCGTTTAATTCTTTTATTTTGTATGTAAATTTAATTTACGGTAATAATTCGAGATACATGACGATCTCGGATATCTAGATAAATGTAATTGATTAATTTTTATTAGTAAACAATTTTTACAGTTTTCTTTTTAATTTTCAAATTCAAATTCAAGTATCCTGCCTCACAAATATACAAATATTGCCATTTAACAAAATTCAAGTGTTATTCGTTAGTCATTTGTTTTCTAAATTAAAAACAATTGAATGCAGTTTGATTGTGGCAAATAAAATATTAAACAAATTTTGTATAAAATGTTTTTTTATAAAGTCAACATTTACCAAGATATATACTATATATACATAATGGGCTCCCTGTATAATATAAACTTGCAACATGGATTCATACAATCAACTAAAAGTCTAAAACATATGTATAGAGAATACAAACGAACAAATGAGTTAAAAAGCAAAATAAACAAATTAAAGAAAATCTAATTCAAAAATATCTACTAGATCAATGGTTAACAGACCAGGGAAAAACATATTGGCAAAAATCAAAAAAGTGAGTAAATAAAAGAAGACTGGCGACATTGCAATAATATATCATAACACACCACCTCCAAAATGCATTCACTCGCAAACCAAATAACGACGATGGTGATCAACACCAATAATTACCTAGTGGTACACAAAGAATATGACAAACATCTAGCTAAAGGAAAAAATTCATACCCCGAGTATGATCTTATAACCAAGAAGTTACTTAGACAACTTAGCTCAGAAGTGCACAACACAATCCGCAACATATTTAACTTCTGCATACAAAATTTCATATTTCCACCAATATGGAAGAAGGGCACAAGAAAATGATTTCTTAATCATCATGTTCCTGATGAAAGACTTCGCATAAACCTTATAGTGGAATGAAAACAATGAGAATAGGGCCGTTAAGGTCAATCGATTAGAAAGCCCGTCTTTCAAAAAATCGATAATCTAAATTAAATTAGATGGATTAGTAACGTTTACACGTTCGAAAATTGCTTAATTTTTGCAATGATTACTGTAAATGTTTAAAATTCTCCACCCCAGACTCCAGATGACGTTTTAAGTAAAAAGAAAGAAATCGCAGACGTTACGTTCGCTCTCGTTTTCTTCTGTTTTCTTGTAGCGCATAAGATTCGTAGCATTGTCTCTCTCCAGGAATTTTATTGATTTTTATACGCTCCAATAGTACGCTCAAATCTGAATGACGTACTTTGGAGTTCGCGCCCTGTAGTTTCAAACGTTATTATTTTTTTTGAAAAACTAAGCCTAAGATGTTGTTGAACAACTTCTTCAGTAAATGAAAAATAGATAAGTTGCCGGCATTCTTTAAGAATCGTGGTAGCCGCACGAGCCTGGGATTTCCCATGTCCTCACCATTTACCAAGCACTTAGGCATAGCCTTTAACTTCCTTCAGTGTAGCTAACTCTACATCCCCACGCACCAATTTCCAGTGATTTACCAAAAACCCGTCAGAGTCTTAGGGACTTCTTTGGCAATCCACGACTTTTTAGTCATGATTTAGCGCAGATACAAAGAAATGAAACGCCGAAAACGCCGAAACGATCTACGCTGTTTTCTCTCGTCACAGCCGGTTAGGATTCATATTGCCTCACCAGTTGGCGAATTTTGACGGCAAGAAACCATCTACCACTCATATTTCTGCAACATGACCAATTTCTATGAGTTATGATTAATCTCGAATATTTTATCAAAACACTCGCCTGATTATCTAAAGGACTCCCTGCCCCTAATCCAGTACATCAGAATCTTATTTTTAAAACAGGATAACCATCATGTTCAAAACACTTAATTTCTAAGGTACAATTATGATGGGTGAAGTTTATGTCTTAGAAAAATGATACTAATTTTGCTATTCCTTTTTGCCACCTACAACTTATTGTAAAAGCACTTAACGAGACCTACTGTATTTAGAAAAGTGCACCGTAATGCTAAAATCGGACTACAATCAATAAAATTGGTCAAGGCGAAAAAAGAAAGAAATAGTAGTCGAAAAATCACGAACATTCGCGACGTTAATCAACATACAATGCGCAAATTCCGTTCACCCGAAACTGCGATAAATTTTCACATCGGGTTAACGAATCGAAAGGGCAGATACAGGACAAAAGGCTACGATGCCGTCGTCGCAAATCTAGTTTCGAAGATGAAATGTTTAGAAAAGATATTAAAGCCAAGTCGTTTTAGGTGAAAATCAGATTGTTCTTCTACAAAAAAATGTCTTGGGGCGTTTTATGATCTATATACCATTTCGTAAACCGAACCACATCCCAACAGGTCTTAATAAAAAACATAATGAATTTAACGATGAAATGAAATCTCGAATATGAATTCTGCGATGAATTACGTGGTGTGAATGGAAAGCGATTTTGTTTATTAATAGTTCAGATTTTTTAAGAATTAATTTAAACATCTTGCAACTTTATTACGGCGATTATTGAGTTAATACATCTCCACTCCGGAAAAGATAAACATACATTCAAATCGAATGCACCCGCACATCTCATGAATACAAAATTAAGGATGAATCCCGTATTTACGCGGCAGGAGGATCTCGCATTCAACGAATAAAACATTTTCGAAGATACAATGTTTGTGGAAAAAGATTGCCTTCGATTTACAATGCGAAACGCATAATTTATTTAAAGTAATGTAACACAAAATTTTCAATGGTACTGATTTATTATAATGTGCAAAAAAAATTCAAATTGCCAATTTCTATTTTCAAGTAAAACAGTAGTTATTAAAGCTGCGTTAAATACTAATAGTATTGCATGATATTTACAATTCTATTTTGATGAACATTTTGTCACGGGAATCATTGCTCTATCAAATCTAGTCATTGCTGCATTAAACCAATTATTTTTTTTAATATTGTACGTTCCGCACAATTTTATAATGTTTATATCATTCTATGATGTAGGTACAAATGTATTTATATATCTTCTCATCCTTAATCATATCTCCTCTCATTATTTTGTAATTGTCGTTTTCTTTTCTACTTGTATTTTCATATCTAACATTAATGTCCACGATGCACTCATGCAAACTATTAGGATCGATTCTATGAAGTAATTGAGTGTCATCTGCATATAGATAGTATCCACCGTGCTTCATATAACAATAAATACTTTGTGGGGTACGAGGTTGTTAAGGTGGTTGTTAAGATAGTAAGTGATACGAATGACTTGATAGTTGTCATACAAATGTTAAGAAAAGAACTCCTGAGTTTTGTGACCGTGTATGGCACCATGTAGTCTGTGTCGTAATTAACAAAGCTTTCGTTCGAAGTAGGATTATTTCAGTAACTATATCAAGATATCGACTTCTCACACCCGCTAGAACAAGCGGGATTTCGTAAACAATTTTTAACAAACGATCACCTACAGAGCATCAAACTGATAAGCGAAAAACCGACGAAGTACAATAGATCACTTGCTATGGCTTAAGTGAATTTTCATTAAGCATTCGATACAATAGAGTTTGAAGCCATTTTGGACGCACTTCAATCATATTGAATATAGATATACGAAGCTAATGCACATCATACACAAAAATACAATGTCAGTGAAACTGCATGAAAACATGGATCCTGTCCAAGAAAGCAGAGGACTGCGACAAGGTGATGCGTTACCGCCTAAACTGTTTATTGTTATACAGGAATATGTATGTAAAAAAACTCCATTGAAGTGGCCCATTTGGGAAATGAACAAAGAGACTTGAGTAGAGTCCGCAGACTGACTGTAATAAATTGTTCTTTTATATTTTTGGTTGTTACAAGTTTAAGTGGTCGTTATAATAAAACTAATAACATTTTTCTAAAAAACCTGTTTATTCTTTGATATGTTATTATAGACTGCTCAATTCAATGTATCAAAAGTCATACATTCAGTTCGTTTCATAACGGATATGCATCGTCGACAAGTATCTATTTGTTACATTATGCCAATGCATATCCGTTCAACTTACTTGTATTTCTTGTTATACATATATTTAATTCTATTTATTTTATAGTTTTATTAATTCTTAATAAATAATAATATATATATAATTCTCTCTATCTATAATTCCTCAGTCTTCAGCAATGCCTTGTTAGAGCTTCTTATGCAGACTCACTTCCCAGGAAATCTAATGATGGGGATTAATAATGTCACAGCGGGCTATTCCTGCATGGCAAAGCACCCCTCAAATACGAATTGCGGTGTAGCTAGAAAAGGCGTCACTTACACATGCGTCGACCAGGCGATTCAAACGTAATTATTAAATGGTTCATCTCGCCCGGAGAAGACAATATCTTTCCTGCTTTGTTACAGCATGAAAGGTTACTATTATTGCGTATTTTGGTAAAAATTTTGAGAGCACGTGTCGCCTGGGAATATGTCCAGCAAAATGTAGTACTAAGGTAAGGGTATCTTATATACCTAAAACGGTATGGAGTTCGGTCTCCACTCCTAATGCCTTTCGACCCATCAGCTTAACGTCATTTCTGTTGAAAACCCTGTACGCTGTCACTGGTATCTCCACTGAGTCCCCACCAGTACGCTTATCAAGCGGGAAAGTTCGCAGAATTGGCTGTACACAACTTGGTTGGTAGATACTCTACAGGATGCTCCAGGGTAAAGAGACCTTGGTTTGTCTGTTTCTGGATAGACATAGAAGACGCGTTCAACAACACAATACCACAATCTCTTGAAAGAGCTGCTCTTGACAGAGGAGTTGAATCAATTACAGCGGGTTGGATTCGCAATATGCTTGAAAGCAGAATAGTTTCTAGTTCACTGAACGGTGACGCTTCAGGCCGGCAGGTGGCTGTCCGCAGGGAGGGGTGTTGTTCCCCATGCTTTTATCCCTTCTGGTTGATCACCTGATTGCGGTAGTCGAAGTCGTTGGTGTAAAAATACAAGCGTATGCTGATGACATTGTCCTTATGGTCAAAGGAACCTCTTTGTGGAGGATATCCAACGTCCTCCAGGTGATCCTAAACAATATTTGCGCTTGGTGTAAGGCAGAGAATCTCTCGATAAACCCGCACATCGTGTGACAATCGTTGTGCCCAACTATCCAAGGTGAAGAAACTCTTTTCTCAAAAGAAATCAAATATCTAGGAGTAATCCTACACAAAACCCTCTGATGGAATGGACTTGTCGTACCCTCTCATGGATTTACAGGGAATTTTACACAATGCTAGATTATCCTTGTGGACTTGTCGTAGTCTTTGTGGAAAAAATTGGGGTCTTATCCCTGAAAGACTGTACTGGCTCTGTGTGACTGTGGTTAAACCTATGATCACATACGGAACGGCAGCCTGGTATAGGAAAGCCCAACAGACTTCTTGCATATAGAGAAAGTAGCTAGTATACTAAGTAGTAGCTAACTACTATTAACAAGTTTAAGCAATATACTCAAAACTGCTCCGACATGTCCTACCAATGGACTGCGACAGACACTGTAAGCACAGATAATGTGCTATCAATGCCGTCAGATTTGACGGGATCACTACCAGTGATTAATGCTCGATACCAGATTATACTGCCTAAACGGCAATCTTGGATCGAAAACGAAAATTCTCTGGTTCAGGCAGATATTTGCATATTCAGAGATGGATCAAGAACGCCGGAAGGGGTGGGAGCAGGAGTATACCGCCAAACACTTCGGATTAAGCAAGCTTACAGCTTGAGTACGTACTGTACTGTATTCCAGGTGGAAGTATTTGCTAAAATCCTCCTTGAGAGAGGGGTGAAGAACTTGACAGTACGGTTTTTCGCAAACAGTCAAGCCGCTCTCCAGGCGCTGCAGGCCGTGAAAACGGTGTCGGCTCTGGATAATTACTGTAAAAGAACTTTAAATACACCGAGTTGTGATAACAGAGTTTCTCTGATCTGGGTTCCAGGTCACTCTGAGGTTGCTGGCAATGAAGCAGCAGACGAGCTAGTACGAGAGGGGAACGCTAAAACGTTTGTGTGGCCAGAGTCAGCAGTTAGTATATCATTTGCGATGGCCAAACATAGGATTAGACTGTGGACCTGAAGAGAGACTTACTACTCCTACTGTGGACCAGTTCTCCTGGAATGAGACACGCTAAGATGTTTATTGACATCGCCACTAGCAAACCCGGGAATATTTTTTAGGACTTGTTCGTAGCTGCATTAAAGGTGTTGGGCCAACTTGTTCGGTGTAGCCGACGATGTTGAATACCGAAGGACAACGAGCACAAAGAGGAACGGTTAATCGTATCAGATTTTCGATTTTTGGGTCGCAGTTTATCTCCCCCCTCTCCAAATGATCTGAATGACTTCACCGAGCATTAATATTCATTAAAAACATTGGACTGCACGGTGAAATTTGATAATGTTAACTATCGCTTTTTCTAATTCTGCCACATCTTCAACTGATTCTGAGTCGATGTCGCAAATTTGAGAGCGTTTACTCTAAGTTTGAGTCTCAATAATCGTGCATGACAGGCTGTGCATTGATATCGTATGTTCCTGTCCAGTGGAATGGTAGAAATACCAAAATTTCGCAGCCGTCGTTCACGGGAATTAGCAATCTCTCAAATCACATTGAATTAACACGTTGATTACAAACTCAGGAAGCCTCTTCGTCATTTCAAGCGTCCAAAATTCTCAGGTTGGACTGCTAAAATTTAAAGAATTTGCTTTAGTCATCGACATATAATCTTTCAGCAATGACGGTGGTATTTGAATCCTGCCGTAAATTGATAAAATAAACTTTAAAGTTTGCTGTTTGATTTATACATCATTTGACGATGGTGTTTAAGTCTTTAATTGATATATTTATACCAAATAAAATCTTCTTGTTGTTCAATCATTTTCATTATTCTCTCTCTCTCTCTCTGAAACTTAACTACAATTAAAACAAAATAGTTTTACCTCACAAGGTTAAGAAATTTAAATTTTAAGATGAGAAGTTTTTTACTTGAACACTTCAATGTAAATATATTTTTTGGTTTGGAAAACTCATAGCTGTCAACTCAAAAGAGAACACGTCACCGTTTGGAATCCAATATAGTCTGTTACAATTCGCTTGGGGTTTAAACGAAATTCGGCGTCCGAATGCAGTCATTAACTGCAATTCTACCCGGATTTATTTAACACTTCTACACATGTGTTAAAGCTAATTGACCTCTGGGACCGATTGCAATTAATTTTCCGTTAACGTTACTGACTACTTCATTTCCCTGTTTAATTGCATTTAATAATATTTAATTAATGGTCTGTCCTATGTAGTGGACATTTCCTCCTCCACAATACCCAGTGGTCGTTTTAAACGTACAGTGGTACATCTATATAGCAAATAATTGGAATTATCACATCAATCGATTTATAAAGTGGTCGCATTACATTTTATCGGAAAATTAAAATTTATCGAAAAGAAATTGGTTCCAAACGTGCTTTAAAATGAGAATGGGTTGGAAAAGATTGAAATAACATTTCTTAAAAGTATGAATTATCCTGTAGCACTAAATATAATAACGCGAATTTAATTATCTTACTTCTCTATTATCTGGTTAAACTACCTTTCCATTTATACATTTTGATGTTTAATTTGGTTAAGTGAATAAGTGGCAGAATATATACCACTAAAATAAACAAAAGAGAATACAATTTATGGTATGATTTTACTAAGCTGACAGAACACAAAGAGCATAATATCTTCAAGCTGGAAATAGAAACGTAAACTTGGGTTAGAGAGAGGCGGAAATAGACATAACGTAAACAGGGGTGATGACAAAAAATCGTGACCCATTTTTTGACATAATAATTTCACGGTGCGTAAACATATTTTGTTTTAATTTTGAAGGTAATATAAATCGTTCGAAAGCTTTTATCAAAACTGTTATCAATGTGTTGTTAGAAGTAAAGCGAGATTAATCGTGCTTTTATTAAAACAATATTCCAATCAATAAACCATTGTTTATTAATAAATCTCGAAATCAAATAATTCTTGTTTGTCCTGGTTTGGTTGCAACACATACCATAATTCCTCGATAATCTACAGACTGGTAAGCATTGTCTTGGTTAGTCGTTTGGTTTTGTTTCTTCAATCCTCGATGTATACAGCAGTACCAACGTGTTAAAATTGATAAGATCAGAATTGATAATTCAGAGTAGAACCAAATGATTCTTACTTTAAATAAATTATTACCCCACGTTCATAAATCAAACAATTTACAGTGGGGTTTGAGTTCTTCGAAGATGCCAATCACTGACAGGAAGCTGATATTGATGCTATAAAGTTAGAAATAATTATAATTATAATAAAGGATGATATTACAAGTCCAGATTTGAGCAGGTCCTGGAATTGTGCCACATATATCACTCAAAATGAATACAATGAATACTAAAATGATATTAAGAAACAAATCAAGGATTTGTCAACTTACAGACTAGACAACGCAAGCTGTGAAGGGGTATTGTACTGTAACAGGTTTCAAAAAAAGACTTATTTTGCTTTTTTTGAAGGTTTACAGTGTGTAGAAAAGTGTACAAAAGAATATTTTTGCATCAAGCTAGATAGCTAACCTACAAACATTTTTCGTTTATTTAAAAAAGAATGGAGTTTAAAAAAGAATGCTACGGTTTTAAATTTTTAAACACGATTTTTTCAAAACTATATCGTCAAAATTGGTTAACATGTTTTCTCAGAAACCAATGAACCAATCGTGTTGCCACTATGCACACATTATCGGGCCTATATGTGTATCTACAGCCTGAACTAGAATTCTATTAAAATTCTCACATTTGTAAGAGTTTCTTTCCGAACACCAAACATGAACATTGTAAAACTTGAAATTTATATTTAAAGTGGTTGCAATTTTAAAACTTTTTCATGTTTTTACTTACATAATTGTAGTTCAGGATGTACCTAGCTCTAACCCTAAGTTTTAATAATCTATTCGATTATGTCGATTCAGATTATCCACAGAGACGCAAATGTGTTAACAACAGAACCCGTTTTTCTTTTTGCAACTCAGATTTGTTTCATTGTACCGTTTTAATTTCAATATTTATAACCAAATTGTCTTATATTATATAATTTAAATGTTAAATGATAATAAGAAAACGGTATAACGATATTCTTTGTCTACTTTCTAACAACAAGATGGGAAGAAAACGTTGTGGATTATCTTTCACACTAGAAGAGAAGAAGATCCAGCCACCTATAGGATAATAAAAGAAGGACCTAACCGAGAAGATAATAAAGTAAGAGAAGAAAAATGAGACAATTATAAAAATCTACAGGAATTCCAGCAGAACAACAGAAAGTTTGTTCGTACAGGCCCCAGAACCACCAATAATACAGGGTGGTCAATTTAACGTGAGACTCTAAATAATTTTTTTATTCAAATAGTTTTAAATATTGTTTATTTATAAAAAAATGATCAATAACAAGTATAAAATTTATAATAACTGTTCAAATATTTCCCCACTCACTTCAATACATTTATTAAACCTTTTACTAAAACTTCCTTTACATCTTAAAAGATTTTCTTGGCTACTATTTCTGCATGCATTTCTTATACACACTTTCATGTTTTCTGACGTAGTCGGTACTTCGCTATAAACATTATCCTTAAGGACGCCCCACAAAAACAATCAAAAGGTATTAAATCAGGTGATCTGACAGGCCGGGAAATTGGACCTCCCCTTCTAATCCATCGCTCAGCATAATCCCGATCTAAAGCTTCACGTACAATATGTGAAAAATGTGCTGGATACCCATCATTTTGCAGCCACATATTTTGTCTTTCTCCCCTGCTCAAATCTACAAGTAACGTTGGTAAGACGTCATCTAAAAAATTTCGGTACTACTCGCCATTCAGCATACCATCAATAAAGTATGGACCGATTAATTTATCACCAATTATGCCACACCAAAAATTAACCGACCGAGGTCATTGATGTTCTGCTTCACGCAAGCATTTTCAACGCTCCAATAGTGCATGTTATGTCTATTGACTTGTTCTCTTGTTCTCATGTTTGTAAAAGTAGACTCATCCGTAGAACCGCATTCGTTCTTGTGCCCATTGACAAAATATTAATCGATTTTCAAAATCACCTCCATAAAGCTGTTGATGCAATGAAATGTGGTATGGGTGATACTTGTTCCGCTTTAATATTCTTAAAATGCTGGTCTTCGATATTCCGGCGTCAATTGCAAGTCGTCGAGTGCTAACTTGAGGATTTACCTCAACGCTAGCTAATACCGCAATTTCCTTTTCTTCCATAGTTACAGTTGCTCGCCGAGTTCTTTTTCTTGGTTCCACATTTCCAGTGTTAGTGAAATCATTCACAACTCTGTAAAAGGTACTTCTGGAAGACGTATTTTGATCAGGAAAACGTTCTCGATACAAAGCTATACTTTCAGCAACTTTTCTAATACTTTCTCCATAAATAAAAATCATTTCGACTTTTTCTGCCACACTTAAAGTATCCATTTACTGATTTAGTTTAAACACTTTGCATTAATGTAAAACGATGGAATGAATTCAGAATTTGTTGCCACGCAGTTTTTATGCAAATGTAATTTTACCTGTTACATTTTAAAACAATTCAACCAATTAAGTCTCTGAAAGCGATATTCTGAAAATGCCGATATAAGCAGTTCCACGAACTCTTGTTTTTTTATGCGTTATTATCAAATTGACAAAGGCAGAAAAATGTCGGAACCTTTTAGACCTCTTTCCAAAGCTATTTCCGACGAGCCAGGTCACCCGATGTACCTCTTCTGGATTTTGTTTGTTGAGCATTCTTAAATAGTATTCTAAGGGCCGATTTACATCAGACGAGCGAATGCTCATTCCATCCCCACTCTATCATATTCTTTTAGTGTAAACAAATATAGAGCATTCTTTCGTTGTTCTGTCTGTGTTCTCAAAGATTCTAGGGAATATTCTAGGAATGTTCGATCGTTTGATATAAACGGCATTAGAGCGTGCGAACAATTGCTTGGAGCCTTCTTGCGTGTTCGGACGTGGTCGCTCATCGGAGCGGTCTCTTCAAAGCGTTCTTGTGTTCTAGCCGAATGACCATTCGTTCGGCTGATCTAAACATCTATGTGCAAGAATTCTAATTCTTGATGCTCTTGTTCTAGCTCTAGCTCTTTGTTCGTTTGGTTTAAATGCACCTTAAGAATTAAGAACTAAAGACAATGTATCGAATCGGGTAGGAAAATGTTTAAAAATTCATAATCTTATTTGTTCTTGCTAGATTATAAACGTTAGTTAATTATTTCTGAAGAAGTTTAAATTTTTTTCAAAAGATGTTTTGCCGCTGTACTGGCAAAAACACACATTAAATTTTTTTTTTAGTTACTTTTTCTTTTAGATCCACAGATTCAAATTTTACAATAAAATATGTAGGGTACCATTTAAAAAATTGGTCATGACCTTCATATAATCTTGAAAATAAGGTCAAGGTCAAAAAATGTTATCGTCATATGGTTTCCCCCTTCGCACAGAACAACTTTCATTGGTTCATTTTTATATAAAATGAACCATTTTCGAGATTATCGCTTGTCGCACATTAAATGGACCAGCCTGTATATGGATTACCTAAAATCCTTCTCCCTAAAAGGAAGAAATCTATACGTAATGCGAAGGGCCAGCAATGGGATCACTGCTGTCACCTGTGATTGCCAATTTTTACATGGAGATGTTTGAAGAAGCGTTATGGAAACCGAAATTATGTTTCCATTACATAGATGACTTTTGTGATCTGACAATGCGGAGTAAACTCACAACACTCCATGATCAAATTTATCGTGGAAACTGAAGCTGCAAAACAGTTACATTTCCTGGAGAAGGACAGGAGATTAGGAAGACAGATAAGGGCATGGAACTGGGAGTGTGTCAGAAGAAGACAGATACGAACAAGTACCTGCAGTTTTCATGCCATCACCATCCACAACGGAACAGATCAGTGATCCAAACCTTGTTGCAACGAGCAGAAAAGATATGCGACAAAAGAATTTAAAAGAAGAAGAAAAATTTGTACAAGATGTACTGCAGAAGAACAGCCATACCGAAGGGAAGACTGAGTAAGTACTACACCGATTTTATCTGCCTCCATTATGTTTCAGTGATGAATGATATCGTGATACGATACGGTACGGTCAACAAAATATAGAACGCTCTTCTGATAGCTAAAGACATACTAAGCCCATTAAATGGAGCGAGTGCAGTTGGCCAACCGGAACGTAACATCGAGTACCGAAATAAGGAACAAGAGAGGGACGTCCGACTGAATAAAATCCAACAGTCTGCAGTCACAGAGCATTGCTGCAAAGGAGGACACACCATAGAGTTCGACACAACCAAAGAGCTAGCAAGAATTAGACATTATTTTCAAAGAATGACAAGAGAAGCGATAGAGTTTCATCAAAAACTCTTAGACAAAAACAACTTAGTTAACCATTCGACAGTAATTAGTGTTAATTGATTATTAATTATTTTTTCATTTATTGTAGTTATTGTCAATCTTTAACCACATTCGTCACTTCGAACTTGTTTCTGATGAAAGTTGCATGGCATCCGATATGTTAAACACTTTATCAAAAGACGCACGGCTTAACCCGAAAATTTGTGATAGTGCTAGTGGTAGTATTGGTTTTAGTTTAATTAACAGCCTTCGGTTTAGGGAAACTAATAATGTTAAAGATTTGCCGAAGACTGGCCCGCAGAGATCTGCGACAAGTGAAGATAAAAAGCTCGATATTGATTGAATGGTGTCTTATTATGAAAAATAAAAACAACTGTTACATAAAAAGTTTTTTTATAAAGTCGATATTTACCCAGATATATGTTTACTATATTCCACGCATAATGGGTATCTTGTATTATAAGGTTAAAATTTAGTGTATTTAGGAACTTATAAATCATTATAAACTGAAAGTTATCGCAAATCTCATTAAGTCTATTACTAACAACAACTTGTCTCGAATCTAAAACTCTTTACGGTATCTGCTTAATTAATGCGTGGCCTAAGGTTTTAACAAACTTCAAACGTAATTAAGTTTCAAAAGTCTAAGCCGATTGCAGTGTTCCACCGAAGGTTCAATTCAAGTAATGTTTGATGTCATTCTACTACAATTATAATTACGTGGATACACCACACCGCTTTAATTCCTTTAACGTATTATGTTAACAGATTTTGTAAAATCAAATTCTGCTAACTAATGAATATTTACTACCATGAAGCAGTATGAATGTCGATGGAGATGTATTAGGTTTGCAGATTTGAACCCAAATGGATTCGAATATCGTGTAAATGACGGATCATTTAACGTATAATTTACTAGACAAGCAACTATGGTTACATCAAATTCATTACTACAAAATGTATAAAAGAATCCTTTGATTAAAAGTCGACACCAAATCCTCAATACTTTGGACGATCACTCGATTTCAATACTTCTTTACAACAGTATATATCGATTTGAAACCGACGTTATATTATACTCAGTATCTACATTCGTTATTATTCCTTGTATGAACGGAGTAGATATTTTTACTGAAAATTCCATATTTCTGTATAGGACGTATAAAAGCGGAATGGTTCAATGTTGTGTAAAGTTAACTCCTCTGCTGGCAGTAGAATGGACTTTGTTTATGATTTTAAACATCTGTTTCTGGCTAGGAATCCGCGCAACGTTTTACGACCCGCTGCCCACACTTTAGAAAGTTAAATCGTAAGTCTCTACACTTCGCAATTCTTTCCACTATTACATCGAATAAATAACGTCTTTAAATAACATCTATTTGAATTGAATCTGTTCCCTCAAGAAATTAATCTTCGTGATGGCTGTTTATAAATCGAACACTTAAGTGAAATTTACTGTTAGATTCAGAATTTTAAAAGATAATTTTAAACGCTTTTTTATTAATAGTACAATTAGTAACTTTGAAACAAACCGCATTTAATGTTTTGTATGCAAACACGTAATGTAGCGTTGAAAGGGGCCTTTGTAACGAGAGTGGTGGACCGTTTTCAATTCGAGGAAATAATTATTTTGGAGGTAGTCATTTTGTAAATCAAAACAAAAGTTCGCTAAGCGCTCATATTCGAATACGAACTAACGAGGGACTTACAGTCAATAATTGGTAACAACAATAGTTGTGGTGGAAGCTAGTCGAAATTGGACCAAAAATTGAATCTACATACAAAATTATCTCCCTTGGTAAACTGATTTTGAATCGATTTCCCTTTATTTCGTATTCGGATAGTTCAGATTAGTAGGTAAAAGCATTAATTAGAAGTGCAATTTAACACACTTAAAAGGCATCGTTATTAAAGCACTATATGCTATAATATATAGTACACACAAATTAATTTTATACTTAATATACTCCTCTTCATTTTATTCAATTTATTATTTATTCATTTTATTCAATTTTCAATATGATGAAAGATCGAGTAGATAGCACGTATGTTGTGGCTCTGGTCGTTTATTAAATTAAAACAAGTTGTGTCTTATCAAAAAGTTGCCAGTACACAAGTGATACTGCCTACTATTCTCTATGTGATAGTGCAGTGCTTCAGATTGGCTCCCTTTCTTTTATCCTCAAATTATTTAATCTTAAATTTATAAATCTACCACATGGTTTTATCGCGATCACAAACAACGGAGATAGAAGAAATTATTGTCAAGGCATTTCAAAAGAGGGAAATCTTAGAACAGATTACTCTCGCAATTACGACCTTGTTGGAAAAACAATTACACGTTATTATCAATAAGTATTAAAAAATTAAGGTTTTAAATGCGGAAATGGTTGATTTGAGAAAGGAGAATGGTGAGATAAGGATGGAATGTGCCAAAAAAGTTGACGAGTTGGAGCAATACAGTCGTAGGAACAATGTACAGTTCTGTTCAGATATAATGCGAAAAGAGCCGCTCGTAGATGCATAAAATTGTGCTAGAAACGACCTACGTTCACGAGGCATTCAATTCGGTTTTACCTGCTCTGTAGTCTTGTAAAAGTTCCAAACAAGCAAGCAGGGTGGTGTGATTTATGGCCAAGATGACTGAATCACAAAGAAAAATTAAGAAAATAAATAGGTATAAGCAATTCATTTACTTTACACAATTCCTGTAGTAAATGAAAATAATTACTGTATTACTCTGGTAATACAGTGGAAGGATAAGTCGAACCTCAAAAGAAATGAGAATGATATATATTGATAATAAGTTATATATAAACTATACATATATTGAAATATATCGCAAACCATTTTAATGTAATAAAATCAAACAATCAAAAATCAATATAATATTTTATTATATTGATTTGAGTGTTATATTTACACTCCTATATTACAAAAAATATAACATATTATTATACATATAAAATATAATAAATATTATAATAATCTAATTGGGGAAAATTTTATACGGTCCATTATACCATCAAATATCAGTATTTTGTATAATACCCATTATTCTCTATGCAACATTGCAATTTGGTGGACATCGAATTTACTAATCGCATACATCCTTGCCGCGAAACAATTCCCACACAACTGTAATGTTGCGGCGCAGATTATCCACGTTGCGAAAAGGAAAGTTGGCATTTTTATTGAACTGTTTTTCCATCAAAACCCATAGATTTTCGAATGGGTTTAGATCCGGTGACCACGCTGGCTAGGGTATTCGCCTAACCTCATTATGATCGTCAAACCAATCATGAACAATTCTTGAAGAATGCACGGGCGAATTGTCTTGGACTATCGTGATGATCCCTTCTGGATACAGGTTCTTACTGGTGGCATCAAAACATCCTCCAGCACTCGAATGTATTAAATCGAATTAAATCTTCCTTTCATTTCGGTCAGTTCTCCCAGTCCATGACTGCTCATCCATCCCCAGTAACCCAAGGAAATGCTACCACTTCTTGTATTGGGTTGAACATGATTAGCATCATACCGGGTTCCATCCCTTCGCCATAGTAATTTCTTGTGGTCGTCCGATGAACAGAAGATTTTTTCGTCTGTGAAGATGACTAGTTCCCAATTATACTCAAAGTATTCACGGGCAAATCGTAACCGTGTTGTAGCCAATTGCTCCGTAATTAGGGTTTTTTTACAGCTACCCGGTCATGAATGAATTTTATCTGACGTTTTATTTATAGAAATACTCTAAAATCATTTATTAGAGGAACATATAAAACATCGTGTATTTGTTGTGCTGAAAAATATCAAAAAAGATTTAAAATAAAATAAAATTAACACATTTAAAAAAAGGGTGATCCATTCTTCGCCCACTTCAAACTGGGACGGTTTTATCTGTGCTTTACCCTCTTCCTTTAGTCTCAGAAATCGAATTGAATAGAAACAAAAGATGTCTCCGTCTTCTTCCAGTACCAGCGTCATGTCGGAGCTAACAGCGGACGATTCGCATTAAATCTGAACAGAGCTGTACGTCTCTTCGGAGTCGAGGAGAATGTCGAAGAAGATATTGTCTCTCTTGTAATGGATATTTTCTTTAAACACATAGGTATCAACATAACATCAGTTGATATTGATAGGTGTCATCGAACTGGTAAAAAAACTATTTTGTCAAGCGAGACGGAAAATGATTCCTCTACCAAGAAACAGGGAAGAGCGCGTCCTATTTTGATTAAGTTTTTGGGACACGGAAGTAAGAGGGAGGTGCTACGTGGAAAGAAGGGGCTGAATTGGACGTTGTACAGTGTTACCGAGGACCTTACACATGACCAAAGTGTGTAAGGACCTTACAAAGATAAGTATGGAAAGTTGAATGTTTACTACTAATGTGGATGTGTTGGCCTTGTCTGAAACCTGGCTACAGGATATTTACACTTTTCATGTGGATGGATATAATGTGATACGCAGAGATCGGTGGTTGAGAAGTTGCGGAATTTGTTTTGTTTTACGTTTTTTTTTTGGAGTTCTCCATTATTCTGTCTTCTTTCGAGATTAAGCAGTTGTGGCTAAAAGTCCGTTTTGCTTGCGAATGTCTGTGTGTTGGATGTGTGTATAAGCCTCCCGCTGTTCATTACAAATGATTTCTGGATGAATTTGAGAATTCGGTTGTAAGTTGTCCGAGCTTTACTGATCGAATTATATGTTGCGGTGATTTTAATGTTAATTTAATCAATATGGATAATTGCGATAGTGAGTATCTGTTGAATTTGCTAAATTCCGTAGGAGGTCAACAATTGATTGATGTACCTACAAGAATTACTTTTAGAACGTCTTCACTGATAGACTTGTTGATAACGTTTGAAAAGACTCTGGTTCTTCGCAGTGGAGTGCTCCCGTGCAATTTGTCTGATCATGATATGTTATTTTGCGATGTTGGTGTGAATGTAGGTAGACAATCTCCAGTGTTTAAGTCTCTACGACTATTAAGCCGTATTGATAGTGTATCTTTTCTGCGTGATTTAGAATCAATTCCATTCAATTTTATATTTTATCTAACTGATATTAACGACAAGATCTCATTCTTTACAAACGCCTTAATTGATTTATTTGATATTCACGCTCCAATAAAGCAATGTCGATTTACCAAGCCTTCCGCACCCTGGGTGACTGATAGTATTAGATTAATGATTAAGTTGAGAAATGAGGCAAAAACCAAGTTTAGACATGCGGGCAGTCCGGCAAGTCATCTTAACGGTATATGTCTGTATCAGGGCACTCGAACCGGTCCGACAAGGAAAAAATAGATATATTAATGTACGTAATGGGTGAGGAAAGTGAACAGATAGCACCCCAATGGAAGGAGCATCCTGGAACTTACCAACAGACAATGGAAGCCTTTTGGAAAACATTTCTGTAGAGCAATTTATAACGGCTTTGCATACGATATCAGAATTTTGTGATTATGGTTTACTTCGTGAAGAAACTCATAAGAGATAGAATAGTTGTTGGAATGGCAGAGAAGAGAACCAGCGAGAAATTACAAATGGAAGACAATATAATGTTATCACGGGCGATTTTGTCAGCTAATGATAACAAGCTGAGCTGATGGGCCAACAAGGGGTTTTTCTTCGAGATGGAACAAAAGAAGTTGCAGCAGTGATGCAAAAGGGTGGCAACAAAGGTTGGTTACAAATGAAAACTTATGGAAAACGAGATGAAGGGGTTTTAAACAACAAGATGGTACAAAGAAAAAAAATGGGGAACAGTCCGAATAAAAGTGTTACCATTGTGGGAAGGAACCACATCCTAGGGAACAGTGTCCAGCCAGAAATGTATGAAGTGTGGGAAAATGGGACATTGGAAGAAGGTATACAAATCAGTGAAATTCATGGAAATGGAGGAAGAAATTGAAGAACAGCAGGAAGAGGAACAGAATTTCGTTGGGTGGTTTAAAGGCAACGGTTCAATGCGATGAGTGGTGTTGTTTGATTAAGGTTGAAAGGTATGAAAAACCTATCAAGTTCTTAATAGACACTGGTGCTGATGTAATTTGCAAACCCGATGCGTTTGTACCAAATAGTTTTAGAAATTATAATCAAATCAAAGACATTACAGCAGGACCAGACGGTACTCAATTAAATGTAGTTGCTAAGCTATCTTTAAAGTTAAGGTATAAAGACAAAGAATCACTATCAAAGGTATATTTTCTAAAAAATTTACAAATGCCTATTTTGGGTAGACCGGGGATAGTAGGATTAGAATTATTAAGGTTTGTGGGAAACATAAATGCAGGAAAACAATCGCAGATAGATGTTTTTCGTGAATTTCCAAAACTTTTTTCGGGATTAGGGACATTTTCAGGAGAAATAGAAATAAAACTTGAAGAAGGTGCTGTACCATTTATCCAAGCGGCTCCGAGAGTTGTACCTATACCTTTATTACCAAAATTGGAGTTAGAACTGAAAAAGTTACAAAAATTAGGCATAATAGAACCAGTTGAAAACCCTACTGGGTGGGTGGCTCCTATTGTGGTGGTTTCCAAGAGAGAGGGCAGTAGACTATGTTGCGATTATACTAAACTGAATAACAGTGTACTCAGGGCTCATTATCCGATACCAAAGGTAGAAACGACATTGGCTAAATTGGTGGGATCCAAGTACTTTTCTAAATTGGATGCTCAATCAGGGTTTTATCAGAACACATTAAAAAAATCTTGCCAAGATTTAACGACTTTTATAACTCCTTTTGGAAAATTTAAATTTACCAGGTTACCGTTTGGAATTTCGTGTGCACCCGAGTATTTTAATCAAAAATTTCAAAAAATGTTAATGGACATAAAAGTAGCACTCACACACATCGATGATATTTTAGTCTTTGCGTCAACAATGGAAGACCATGATAAAATATTAAGACAGGTTTTAACAAAATTAAATCAGGATGGAATAGCTTTAAACAAAAATAAATATCAAATTGGTCTCCAAAGCATGATATTTTTGGGTCAAGTGATTTCAGGACAGGCAGTTAAAGTAGACCCATAGAGAGTGGTTGCTATTACAAAATTTCCTATTCCAAAAGATAAAAAAGAATTAATGAGATGGTTAGGCATGATGAATTTCGCAGCTAGATTTATTCCGAATAAATCTCATATTTTCACTCCGATTTATGAACTGTTAAAGAAACATATTCAGTTTATGTGGGGTTCATTACAACAAGAGGCTTACAAAAAGATAATTTCTTTACTCAAAGATTCACCCAATTTATCATTTTTCGATCCGGAAAAGACAATAATTGTTAGTTCCGATGCATCTTCATATGGGCTAGGATCTGTGTTAATACAAATTAATGGAAACGGTGAAAGAGAAATAGTGGCTTATGCGTCTCGAACGTTAAATAAATCTGAAGAGAGATATGCTCAGATTGAGAAAGAGGCTCTTGGTTTGACGTGGGCATGTGAATATTTTCAGGAGTATTTGATTGGTTTAAAAAAACTTTATATTGGAAACCGATCATATACCTTTAATTCCTATATTTTCTTCAAAAAATATCGATGACTTAACACCTCGATTGCAAAGATACCGAATTAGACTAATGAGATACAGATTTGAAATAAAGCACATAGGGTAAGGAACTTATCGTGGCAGATGCTTTAAGTAGAGGCCCAATGGAAAATGGGAGAAATTACGATCTTACGGAGGCAACAGATGTTTATGTTAAAGACGCTTTTCTGTTGCAAATAGACTGATAAAATTTGCGAGTTCTTTATGGCCGGAGAAAAATAAATTAAAACCAGAAATGATACCTTACTAGCAGTATCGCAACGAGTTTTCAGTGATTGAAGAATTTCTTTTAAAAAGCACTCGAATAGTGATACCAGCAAAATTACAAATAAGAGTAATTGATTTTCTGCACCAGAGTCATTTAGGAATCTCAAAACGTAGAGCACGGACGAAAATATCAGTTTGGTGGTTGGGGCTTTCTACTCAACTGGAACATATTATCCGCAACTATCCAAATTGCGTGGAACAACAAGTTAACCCGAAAGAAC
This sequence comes from Onthophagus taurus, assembly GCF_000648695.1. NCBI lineage: Eukaryota > Metazoa > Arthropoda > Insecta > Coleoptera > Scarabaeidae > Onthophagus > Onthophagus taurus. The sequence continues at coordinate 436,269 of NW_019286125.1, forward strand.
CATTTTTGAAAGACGAATTGACAACAAGAGCTTGGCAAAAGGTGGGGATGGATTTATTCAAGTTTAGGCAAACATGGTATTTGATAATTATTAATTATTTTTCACGTTTTTTTGAATTGTTTGCGTGGAAGGAGTTGAACTAGAATGAAATAATTGTAAAATGTAAAGAGACTTTTTCACGTTTTGGTATTCCCGATGTGGTCCGTACCGATAATGGTCCGCAGTTTAAAGCTAGGTTTAAAGAGTTTGCTAGAGAAAATAATTTTAAGCACATTACATCTAGTCCTTATTTTGCTCAGTCAAATGGCGAGGCAGAGTCAGGGGTTAAAATAGCGAAAATGTTTTTGGCAAAAAATGAAGACATTCATACTGCTTTATTGTCGTATAGATCTACCCCTTTACCAAATGGATTTAGTCCAGGAGAACTTTTAATGTCGCGAAAACTGAAAAGTAGGTTACCAGTATTACCAAGTAAGTTAAAGGAAATTGTAAACCCTTTATTAGCGTTAGGTGCGGAGAATAAAAATAAACAGAGACAGGCCGAGAACTATAACCGTAGACACAATGTTAAAGAATTGCATGAATTAGCTGAAAGTACTGTAGTGTGGATTACCGATTTATGTTGTTATGGTAGGATAGTTTGTAAGATTGACGAACCTCGATCTTATTTAATTGCTACCAATAGAGGTATTTTTAGATGAAATCGTACTCGTTAGATTCGTTCATTGAGCCTAAAGTTGACAAAATAAATGCATCCATATCCAAACAATCAATGCCCGAAAGCAACGAAGTTGTAAAGGTTGCTGATGATTCCGCCTTAAGTAATAATAATAATAAATGAAAGTGTTGATGGTGGAGTTACCAGCAATCTAATGCCGAAGAAAAGTGTTGTTTCAAAGGACGAAAATAGATGTATAATAAAGAAACCCTCTTGGTTAAAAAATTATGTACAAATGACTAAAAAGGGGGGATATATAGTGAGTGACCGTTAGATGGCACTAGTAGTTAAAAAAAGAATGTATGATCAACCGAATAAGACGCAAAAAGAAAGTAGAATAAAAACCGTTAAGAAAGTTATTGGTTTTATTTTAAATACGTAATAAATAATATTACAACATTAACCACACCATTTTGAGCAAACTACTACGTTATCTGGGTTTTAGTGAAGGCGCAGTAACAATATCTTAGTGATCGCATACCGAGGGTGAAAGGTAATGATGTGTTCCCCAAGGATCTGTACTGGGACCTATTTTGTTTTCTATCTATACTTCACAATTTAATAAATTTATTATATTCTGTAAAATGAGTACATATGCGGATGATACCCAGCTTTACGCTTCATACGCGACAGCGGGCAGTGGTATTGCTGAGGCTGGTATTAGCGGTGACCGTGATACGATTTTTGAATTAGCAACATACCACCAGCTAAAAATAAATCCTGACAAATCTATGTAGATGAGTTTTAATGGCCAACAGCGCAACACTACTTCGCACTTAGCCCTTAAGATGAATAATACTTTAATTAAAAAGTAGGGCCATTTACACCACCACCGAAAAAACCACCTAATATTGATACAACCTAAAACATTCACAAACCCTGTCCTCTCCAAATTTCATTAATTTTCTTTTCCCCTAATTTAGTTTAATCTTAATAGTTTGAATATTTGATTATATTGTATCAATAAGTGCTAACTTAAATTTTATACGTTTCCACTAGAATTTCGGCATTTTAACTTCACCTCCTGTTTTACAACCACTTGTATACATTTCCAATCATTTTTATCATTCTCTGTTGGATTTCGATTTAATTGTATTTTAACACCCTTCTTTTTTAAATTCCCTTTCCTTATATACTTAAATGCACGAGAATTTTTAAATATGGTAATGTTTAAACTTTGCAACTTTTGAGTTCCTTGTTTACATCCCCCTTCCCTCTCCATCCTACTCAGAATTCCCCCCTAATTAGTTTGATGTTTGATATTAATAATTTGATTGTTTGAAATGTATCAATAAGTAGCAACTTAAATTTTGTATTTTTCCACCAGACTTCTGGACTTCTTAAGCTCACTTCCTGTTTAACGGTCTCTTACAGCGTATTTTCTTACACGTGTATTTTCCAATCGTTCTTAAATCGTTTTCTGTTTGATTTTTTGATTTAACTGTTTAATGTATTTAATGGATGTTAATCTGTCTTTGACATGACGTAAGTTTACTCGGTTATTATAAATTTATTTAATTGTAATACCTTTAGCAACTAGAATAGTATATTAAAAAACAAGTTTCGTAAGACACGTTTGAAATGCACGAATTCAAGTTGAAAAACGAGTGGCGAAGCCACGAGTTTTTTAATGAATGAGTGCTTTAAGTCTTATGAAACGTGTTTTTTATGCTATTTTTTGCAATTCGCGTTCTTATCCTTTTTTTTTCTCAAAAATAAAATAAATTTTAACAATGTAGGGAAATAGGTATGTAGCAGTTGGTAACAACGTAACACTTGAGAATAGAAATTTGAATGACAAATAGAAACTGTCAAAACACAAAACGTATTCACCTGATAAAAATGTTTCATATACACCTCCCAAAATAAGAGAAATTGCTCAGAGTTCAATGTCCTCATCATTGTGGACCTTGTATTCGATGTTAAGAACGTGTTTAAACATCCATAGACAAACATTGACAACTAGAAAAATTAATGACCCAATGTCACCAACTTGAACTGATTCCATAAAATGTTACTAAAATCTCATTACAGCATCGGATGCTGTAAAGAGTGTCATTACAGAACCCGTTTGAGTACTGTAATAGCTTTCATTACCGTCGCGAATTACAAAAAGAATGTTATAATTTTTTAATAATTTTTAATTTTGTATTTTAAGGATTCTCCTGATGATGCAGTTACTTTATTCTTATAAACTGCGAAACCGGTAGAGAAAATATAAATTAATACGTTCATAAGTGCACAACATTTGTTCTATTACTCCAGACGTAAAGAAAAACACCCATTGTCTATTAATTAAAAAGGTCTCTGAAGCTAAGTGTCTTGGTATGATTTTAGGTACTAGTTTAAGATTTAGAAAACAAATTCAAACATATATTCAGAGATCATTTTTTGGGAATTTTTTTCTGCGGCGGCTGTACCCGCATCCAGATGATCCAGACAATTTAACCATATGTCTGCTGTATATCATAAGGCTATAGGTGCAGTCACGTACCGAGGTATTCAAAACGTTCAGAATAGTTGCCTCAGATTCATTTATGGGATTCGCAAATTTGATAGAATTTCTCATAAACTTAAGGATGCTGGGTGGCTGAACATGAGCTCTCGACGGGAGTTTCATAGTTTGTCTCTCTATCATAGAATCGTTACCTCTGGAGTCCCGGAGTACCTGCATAATAAAATTAAATATAAACCACGGTGCGAAGGAAGTCAGACAAGGTCAAGTATTACTTTCTATCCTCCAAAACATAGAACATCACTTTTTCAAAGGTCATTTACATATCATGTTTATAAATCGTATGGAAGCTCGCCACATGGACTACGTCAACTGAAGCATTACCAATTTCGAATAAAATTGAGGAATATGATATTTCAACAGTCAACGGGTCTTGTGATTTTCTTGTGACCTTCTTTTGACCTTTTTCTTATTGATATAAACTCATTGTTACGATGTTAATAGTTACGTCATCAGTTATTACATTGAGTTCATTTTTATTTTCATTATTATTGTTTTTTTTTTCCTATTCTTCTTTCTTTTTTTTTTTCATTTAATCTACGTTTGGGTCTTTTGGGCCTTTTAATTTAATTTAATTATGATTAAATTTGGATTTGATATAATGTTGGTGATACTGTATTAATGATTTCAAGATTTTGCTTTTGTTTTTTTCTTTTTGTTTGTTATAATTCATGGAATTTTTTTTTTGCGGTTGGATAGAACGGACTATTCTGGATCCCGCCGTTTGATCTCCATATATTATGTCATAGTGTACATTTCTTAAATATTTCATTAGTTTAATTTATTGTAGTTTGTATTGTAGTTTCTTGTTTGTAATGGAGACAATAAAGTCATTTATTATTATTATTATTATTCTAGGTGATTCCGATTTTATCATCTACTTTTCTTGGTAGAGACGATTTTTGTGACCTGCTCGTTTAACTCATCATACAATATCATATCAAATTGGATTCTACTTAGGTATCTACCGTTCCTATAAATCGCTGTTTCCTTTCCAGAAAATATTCATCTATTAACTAGTTGAACCAATACAGTGATAGACGGTACTGGAAGATTTAAATACCCATACTCTTCGCCTGCCTGTGACCTGGAAGTTCTTTCCAGCGCAAGGCTACCGTTGAGTTCTTTCATGTGTTAATCACCTGTTTTATGTGGTTTGTCTGTAGTCCACCGCCGGGCTGGGCGTCCAATAAAGGTGCAGAAGTTTATAACAAGAACTTCAGCTTAAAAAATGGTTATGTCCGAGCTGAGGGGCAACTTAATGCGGCTATTTAGTTTACTAATCCTCATACCTACTCCGGATCCAACTGACTTTGAAGCAACCATATACTGGGCAAGGGCTTTTCTTTTGAGTTAAGGCTCACCCTTCGTCCAATCATCCCTGCTTCTAAATATGACCTTATACGGCTGGTCGAAATTATATTCTGTCAGTATATAATCCGTTTTAATTTCAATCGAGTGGTTTACACATGTAGCTTGAGGATTTATCGCGAGGTGTTAAGACATGCTAACCACTGGATTTGTGCCAGCGGTTGTAATGTTGTCTTGTGATTTGTTTTTGGCCATCAAACCAGTTAGGCATAGGCGACTGTAGGTCTAATTGTTGCCCCGTAGGCCAAATGGGTCATTTGTGGTTTAAAAGCACTGTTCCGTCCACGGAGCCTGCGGCAGATCTAGTTAGCCATGATGACCTGTTTCCTCACCTTGACTATGTGGGAGTTTCAGTGTAATTTACTGTCCAGTATTACCCCTAGGTATTTGACTTCAGTTTTGAGGTTAATAGTTTTGTCTTCAATAGAGGTTGCTCAAATTGATCAAGCCGTTAAGAAGATTTCTTCATGTTTCCATACATTACGCGCGCTCGGTATACCTACTGTTAGTCATGGACTTACAATCATCTCATAGAACTTAGAATCATCACCAGTAATACGATGCTGACTTATCACTAGTGATAGTTCATTTGCGTTTTTTGGAATTTGGAAACATCATTGTTGCGACCAATTGTTTTTTAATTACAGAAATTGTAGGGCAAGATTGTAGAGCAAGTTTGGGTTTTAGTTATTAACCCTATTTTTCTGCTTATTTCGCAGGTTTGATTGTTTCTCCCCAGACGAATTCCATGGCCTAAGTATTTATACGAATAAACTTGCTCCATGTTGGAATTATTGCCCCATCTTAGTAAACTGAGCTCCTCCTCGTGTTTCTGGATTTTGTGAGTTGTTGATAGAGTTTTGGTGTTATTTGGTTGTTAATTATTTACATTGTTCGTTTACTACGGTAGTCTGATTCAATCCGAATATTCTTAGCACCCTCTACCAGCGCTCTTGATCGGGAAGACCCGGGTTTCCGGAGACTAAGCGACTTGTATCTTCTGTGTACATATCATAAACGGAAATAAATAGATGAAATAATGTTTGAGATAATGGCGAAGACACTTCCCTACGTCGGGATTATAGATAAGTATCTACCTGCTACCTGCTTTTGTAAGTATATTAAGTGTGTTAATTAATTATCGTACCCGACGTCATCATTGCAAGTATGCAACCAATATCGCGATTTGTGTATTGCAACACCAATACTGTGATATTGGTTGCATACTTGCAATGATGACGTCGGGTACGATAATTAATTAACACACTGTAATTACTTCGTCAAAGTAATTCATTAGGAGTTTTAGTGACCACAATGGTATTACAGGACTCTATGATTGTTTAAAATCGTATATGTTAGCGTTAAATCTAGAAAAGACTATTTTTGGAAGTCAATGTTTTTCAGAAATGTATATAAACTAATGTTAAGGTATTACAAGAATTAATAAAATTAGCATAAACTTCATCTTTTATATGTACTGGTATACCGAGGTGTAATAGAGTCTTGTGTCTGTTAGCTGAGAAAACAAATTGAACCCGCAACGGTAGTTAATAAAATTACAATCTTATGACTGAATGAATAAAGACGACCTTTTGCATTTGAATAACCGATCCTGCTTTTGATATCCCAAGGGTGTTTGTTGCCTAGCGACCATAGGTCACGTTGTTTCAGGTTACACAATTTGCTACTTCAATTTTCAATTAATATTGTTAATTTAAATAATAATTGATAAAAGCTGGAACAGATTACTTTATTTTCATTTTACTCAAACCATTTTTTAGCATTTTTTTCGGTTACGTTTCAGTGATCCCACGAGAATGTTTGCCAATAAAGCGTAACACAGTTCGATATGGACAGTAAATACGTTTCGGACATAGATTTTTAATCTTACTAATGTAACAATGTATTTCCACTAATTAACCAATATAAACAAAAATTTTATTTCAACAGATAGTTAGACAAAATTAATGAAGTGTACTTTAATATCTATTTCACCGTTACAGTTCGTTTAATCCGTTGCACGACGTTTAGTAGTTTTTCCGCTTGAGATCTAATTGCAGCACGAAACCAATTAGTAAGTAATTAGGAAACGATCAAGCGTCTTCAGACGTTGCGATAGCAGCAATGCGTCTTTCTTGCGGGTGTTTCAAAGACAGTTCAGAAGGAAGCCAAAATTTCCACGTTAAAAACATTAGAAATGCAGTTTGCGGATTTCCTTTTGAAACCAATTGCTTTGATCGAATCTCAAAAGAGTTTCAACCATAACATTTTGCTTTGATATAGGAAACGTAAAGGTCTAATTTGGCTCGGATATCTGATCACTCTAAACAGAATGCCGGGCGTAACGATATGGTGTTTAATTATGTCTCTCTGTATCTGCAGCAATACATTAGCACGTGTATGGTATAAATTAAGGATTTGATTTGCATAATAATTAAGTTATTAAATTAATTAAAAAGAATAATGTTAATTTATGAACGGTTAAATAAAATTATGGAATCCTTATTGAGTAAAATCTCATGGAAAATGACGTTAATTAGTGCGGATATAAACGAAAGGTATCGCTCCAAAAATTTCCTCGAGTACGTGCCTTTGTTATACAATGAAGGGTTGTCGGGCGTATTTTTACGTCAGTTTCGTTTTTAGAAATAAGCACGTACCAAAAAAATTGTGTGGCATTTACGAAGTTCGGAGTTTTTATACCACCTATAAATTTAATCTCATACAATATCACTCTTAAAGCAAAATCTTTTATTTTGTAATTATATTTTTGTACAATCTGTTGTGCTACAATCTCAATTAACAATAAATCATATTTTTTTTATATTTTGCATAGCACAATTGTATAACACCTAGTAAATAGATACCAATTAGTTACTTATTTTGGACACAAAATTAAACAAGATAATGTTTTGCAGCTTTTCCCAGTGGTCCAGTCTGCTTTACACATAATATAGATAAATATTGTCATATTTTTATTGTTTTAAGATCATAAAACAGAAAAACGCGCGCACTGCGATACGCGAAACACACAATAGGTTATTACTGCTTTTGTAATAATTCCGTACTATTGCTCGCGTTTGAATCGACTAGTGCACTAGGCCACTAAATCGAACGGCTTCATCCTCTGGAAGCGACACAGGACATCCTCGTTGTCGATAAGGTGGATGGTCTCGATGTTGGGATGATCGTGCATTCTCTTCTCATGTTTAGATGCATATGATGCAATTTCTGATGACACCGACGCTTCCAAGTCGCGATGGAGGTCGGTGTTTCTTATGAATAGTAAATGCATCTAAGTACTTTGTTTTGGAATCTTTGAGTCAAACTTGCATTTGTCTTGCAGGTACAACTCCACAGTTGGATTCCGTATGTCCATTTTGGTTTTAGTACTTGCTTATATATTAGCATTTTTCTTACTGATAACGTTGATTTTCTGCCAATAAGCCAATATAGGTGTCTAAATTTGCTATCAAGTTCCTCACGTTTTGTTTTGACGTAAGCTTTCCATTTGAGTTTGGCATCCAGCGTCATACCAAGATATTTTGCGGTGTTGGCGTAAGGAGCCAATTATGTGTACTGGGACATAGTTTATTTTCTTATAAGTAAAGTTTATGTATGTCGATTTATTTGTATTTAATTTTATTAGTCATCGTTTGGTCCAGTTTTCTATTGAATTTAAGGCCAATTGTAACTTATTTGCTGCAACAGCCAAGATCGCTCTGTCATCTGCGAATGTAGCTGTTAAAGTTACTAATTTTAGCATCTTTGTTTTTTCTGTAGATTTTTGTAATTTTATTTATATCTTGTAAATTTGTACGCATTTGTAGATTTTGTTGATGATGATCATTATTACTTGATCGAAACCGATACCAAGTACATTTAATATAAACAAACAGAGGCTTTAAGAGTTTAATTTCAACTTCCCAAACATTACTATTTGGCCTTTGCGATATGGACCTTTTCAAAAATCAAAAGTTAAAGTTTCTGGTATCTAAGGAAGGTCAAATGTATAGAGTAAGTACAGTATTCGGCCAAGCACACTTCCTTGAGGATCTCCGGCTTGTATTTCATGTAGTGGCGTTTTCGTATTTTGCTCTAAAATGTCATTGATGGTAGTATTTGGTCTAGTTTGTAATTTAAACCATCTAACCAGACATTGTCGAAAGCTTGTGCAACATCCAAAAATACGGCCGAGCAGACTTTATTTTTTTCCATTGCTATTTCCGATGCTATTCTTGCATGTTTCTTGCACATTCCGAAACCCAAATTGATGTATTGGTATTAGGGCTTTTTCTTCTATTACAGGTTTTAGTCTTTTTAATAGCAATTTTTCAAGTAGTTTTGATAGTAAGGGTAATAATGAGATTGGCCTATATGATGTAACATCTGTGCGGGGTTTACCAGGTTTTGGTTACATTATTATTTCAGCAACTTTCCATACACTTGGGAAGTATTTCTGTTTAAAAGCAGCATTAATTATGTGTAATAGTTTTCTAATCGCCCATTTTGGTATATGTTTCAATGTTTCTCCATTAATTAGGTCATAGCCTACTGATTTCTTTATATTTAGCTTTTATATTTCATAATACAGTTCTTTCATTCTTACACATAGTATATTACTCTGCTGATCACTTTGAATTATGCTAGGAACACTATTTAACATAGTTGTTGGACTGTCTGATGTAAAAGTTTCTTCTGATGTTCAGCAAACAAATTAACTTTTTCTTGATTGCTCTTAGCCCAATTTCCATTACTATTTAGAATTGGAGGTGTATGTGTTTTTGGAACTTTAAGCTTTCTAGTTGCCTTCCACAGAGAATAGTCAGTTCTGGCATCGTCAATAAGGTCTTTTAAGTAATTTTGAATATTATCTTGTTTGTGGCTATCTGCTCTTAATTAGGCTGTTATTTTATTTAATTTAGTTTTATCACTAGGAATTTTATTGGTTTGCCATTTCTTTCTTGCTTTCCGTTTTTCTGCAATTTTGTCTCTAATAAATTTAGGATAAATGTTAGATTTAGGTTTTGGTGTTAAAATAGGTTTTCAGGCACAGGCTGCGTTTTGTATGTCTTTTAAGAACTTTTCTACTTCCTTATCAATTTCTTCATTTGTTTTCATAAGAGCATTAAGATGAATTTTATTATTTAATGTTTGTTGAAATAGATTCCAATTAGTGAATTTATTAGTTGGTGATAAAAAGGGTTCTTTGTTACATACTTTGTTATTTAGAATAATAATTACTGGTGAGTGATCTGAGTCCAGCCCTAACTCTTCTTCTATGTTTACGAAGTTAAGCGATATATTTATCGTAATAAAAAAAATCAAGATGGTCTGGAATTTTACTTCGTGTTGGACAGTAAGTTGGCTTACCAGTAGAGAGAACCTCACGATTTAGGGCGTCTCTTGCATGTTTCAGTTCCCTTCCTTTTGTATTTGTCAAGCTAGAACTGCTGCTACAGATATTAAGCCATTAGCAATTTGAACTTTTACCACTGTAGTTTTATGTTGTTCAGTACTAATTGTATTGTTCAAATAGTAGTCTTACAATTAGTCAATATTACTTTTAATGATAATTGCACTTTCACCTCGAGCCGCATTACTAGGGTGAATTATGTGATAAATAATGTAATGGTTGATGTTTATATACGATGCTTGTATAAAGTGAGTTTCGGAGAGAAGATATATATCTATATTGTTTTCTTTAAATATTATTGGTAGTGTATTTTGCTGTCGAAGACCATTGGAATTAGACAACATTATTTTTAGTTGCTGCTTTTTAGACATTTTGATTTCTTTTTTGAATCGCTCCTTGGTTTAAGTTGCTTTCAATGAAATCTAGACGTGCATATAATGTTTTTATTGTTTCTTCTTGTTGAAGTAGTTTTTCTAGTATTAGATCTAATTTACTGTCAACCTTTTTATCGACTAATGTAGTTACACTTTTCTCTGCAGTTTCACCACTCGCTTTTTCGGCATACGACACGATACGCCTAGCTTTCTTTTATTTGAATTTACTGTTTTCTTATTCCTGATGGCTTGTAGTTCCTTAATCATAATGCATCCTCGGTAGTTCACTGGATAATTTTCTCCATAGTTGAAATATTTAGTCGGGATTTCTTTGGCTTTAGAGCATTTAACACATCTCGGATTTTTGTGACAGTAAGCCGTGGTGTGACTCCAACCTCGACACCTTTTGCACTGGGGCATTTGTTTTGGCTTTCTGTATTCTTCGATTTTGCACGCATTTCTAATATGTTTGTTATTTCATGGATTCTTTTTACATCTTCTGACGGTGTAAAATACAAGATGTATAAAGGATTAAATATTATAATTGCGCTCCAATAGATCATCTTTGATATCATTAACATCACAGCTTTTATGCGTCTTTTTAGCGACTACTTTCAGATTTCTGGTTTACAAATTCTTTTCATTAAGCATCTTTGATGCTTCTCTGTACTTTTGTTCCGAATTTAGCGCATGCGTTAAAAATCCATCTTTAATTATGCTTTTGAGTAATTTATAAATATCATCATATTGTTTGAAATTATAAATTAATATTGGTGCGGGTAGTAATACCTTTGTTTGCGCCCGATTGTACGGGTTGCTTTTCAGGTTTACTTTATAGAAAAGAGCCCATGAATAAATCATGGGAAGAATATTTTAAAAACCTGTGCATAGAGTAAGAACATCTGCGTCTTGTTATAGCAGTAGATAACAAATAAAGAACACTAAAAATACTGAAGGACAGAAAAGTTTCTAGAAACAGTGATGTAAGAAATGGATTTTTGAAATACATTGGGAATATATTATTACCTTGATATTATCTATCCAGAACAACTAGAATACAAGATTTGTTATCATATCCGCAATCGGTAAACCAGTTAACATCCCCACCAGTAATATTCATCCCTCGGGTCGAGCGTAATCATGCAACTTGCGTGGTACATAAATAACCCTAATTATAATATATTACTAAGAGGAAACAGGCGAAAATCTATAAAATAAAATCTATATATTTCGAATTGAAATAAGAAAGTTAAAATAAAACAAGTTTTCAATTACACCGCAGGTTTTCATACAAAACTAGACGATTGGTATAAAAGGGCTGTATTATGATTAATGTTACCTATAGGTTGGCTAACGGAAGCTTTGGAGAAATAAATTTTGAACTGTCAATACAGCAGTCACGGAATATTATTAATAGCCACTGAAAAGTATACTACTTCATGAGTATTGTGAGTAAAATTGATGAGTGTAAATTTATATAGGTATATATATGCGATAAAATTTATCCTATTAATTTTTAAATTTAAATTAATTCGTTTTTATCCTAAAATTAAATAATTCTCGCATATCGTATACTTTATAGATAATATTCGTGAAAGTACGGCTTCATAAAGGGAGTTCCACAAATATTAAATACCATCAGATCTGGCCAATAATTAGCCAACGCACTGGAAACGTCTGTGCACCCATCTCCAAACAAAGCTATTTCCGGTTCCGGATTGCTTACAGTTCGGGGCATTCATTGCGCTTGAAAACCGACTACTACGTGACTATATTCAAATATTCGCGAAAACAACATTTACCGATAGGCATTCTGACTAACCGCATTCCAACAATGAAAGGTAAATATTGTAGATAATTCCGGGTACATGAAATAAAAAAAATATATAAATGTCTTAACAAAATTTGCATATTACGAAAGATAGTACTGCTAAAAACCTTTTTTTGTATTAAGCAAATGAAATGAACATTTTTTTATTTTATTCATAGAATCCACTTTACGCTAGTTGCTCAAATTTGATGAGTTCGACTAATTTATTACGTGGTCTTGCCGTCAAATTATCGCCGCAGATACCTCAACGAGGCTACTAAGATCATTTAAATCAATTATTTTGTTGGTGTACACCATGGTCTTCATAATTCCCCATAAATAATAATCAAGGGAGTTAAGGTTGGGTGACCGAGGAGGCCATGAAACAGAGCCACCTCAACAAGCTCTCTTATTTACAAGCACATTGTCTAAATAATCATATATGATTAACATTCCTGGTTATCGGTTATTTAGGAATGATCCTGCCGGTAGAGGAGGGGGCTAGCAGTTTATATTGCGGATGAATTGAAAACAGGTATATTGAACCACAGTAATTGACTTGAACAATGCTAGATATCTTTTTCTTTCAATAAATTAAAAATTTGTTTAGGTGTATGTCATAGGTCTGAAATCTACAATAAAAGATACTTTATAGTCTCTCTAATTTATCCACGCTTTGATCTTTATGTACTCTGTGGTGATTTCAATATCGATTTGCATGATCTGACGGACGTATTATATTGTGATGTGATGAGTTTCTAGAAATGGAGAGAATTGGGGAGTATTAAAATGGCATCAACTATTGATCACCCAACAGCCACTAAAAGTAGTTTAATTGATGCAATTTTTTGTAATCATCGTGATCTTATCACTGAAACAAAAGTTGTTCCTGTACACAATGTAAGTAATCATAAACTTATATTCTATAATTTTAGTTTAACAGTTGAGGTCAGTGACTTTGCCTAGGTATATCAGGTCTTTGAAATATTTTGATGATGTATATCACCTACATGTCATTGACGACAAGGTAAACTTATTAATCATTTGTTGATCTCAGCTATTGACATATATGCCCCCCGTGTGAGAGTAACTTCTGCCAAGGATCCCTGTCCGTGGCTTACTGATAATGTTAGATTGATGCAGGACTTAAGAGATGAGGCTCCGTCAAAATATAAAAAAACACCAAATCAGCCTGACTGAACTTACTATAAAGAATTAAGAAATCTTGTAAATACCGCTATTAAGTGTAAAAAACGTGCTTACATTACTCATGCTAACAAAATAAGAATTTATTACAAAAAACGGCGATGAACTAAATAACTTTGTCTTGGAAGCTCAATGCTATAGCCACTGTGAGGTTGATAATTTGATTAATGATTTTGGTAAGACAAAATATGGCCCTAGTGTTTTCTCATTTAGGTTGGTATCCGAGAGTGATATTTAGCTGAATTACATAACATACGATTAAATGCTGTGGGTGCTGATTTGCTGTAATCTTACCTCATATAACAATTATTATTAATACTTGTTTATTAGAAGGTGTTTTCCCTTCAATATAGAAAAGGTCCATCGTGATACCGGTACCAAAGGTGCCATGCCTAAGACACATAAACATTTTGTGTTCCTTATCAACAGTATTAGAAAAACTAATTAACAGACAATTGACGGAGTTTCTGAAGGCTGAGTTCCAGTGAATCAGTCTGGTTTCAGGGAAGGACATTGCTGTGAAACTGCTCTGAACAGTATAGTGGATGATATTGTTACTGCAACTGACTCCAATAGATTGACTCATCTGGGGATGTTGGATTTCTCCAGAGCATTCGATACTCTCAACCAAGGCTTGTTTCTGCCTCATTAGCTTTTTCAAAAATTACCTTAAAGGCAGGATTCAATCAGTCAGTATTGACCAGGTGAACTCATAGACTTATTATTATTAGTATGTGGTCTGATTTTTGATGAAATGTCAATTCGCAAGTATGTGGAATGGTCTGGTAAATGTTACTTTGGCTATGTAGATTTCGGAGCTGGTATCAATAGTGACGCATTGCCAGAGGCAAAAGAAGCATTAGTGTTTTTGCTTGTCTGTTTGAATTAGAGATGGAAAATTCCCATTGGCTGTTTTCTATTAAATGGACTGAGAGCGACTGAAAAAGCAAACTTAATTCTTCACTGTCTGAATATTATTCACCAGACTAACGTAACAGTTGCATCTGTGACATTTGACAGAACTGCAACAAATTTTGCTGTTGCATCAAAATTGGTTGCAAATTTAAGATATCCTGATGCACAACTTTGGTTTCGACATCCTATGAACAATGAACGTGTCTATATAATACTAGACCCTTGTCACATGGTGAAACTTGTCAGAAATACTCTTGCTGATTGGTGTATACTTTTAGACGAAGAAGGGCGGAAAATTAAATGGGATTTCTTTAATAAGCTTGTTACTTTGCAACAGACTGAAGGCCTACATGCTGCTAACAAATTGACAAAAAGGCACATAGATTTCCGATGGGAAATTATGAAAGTCACATTGGCTGTACAAGTTTTTAGTACAAGTGTTGCAGATGCTTTGGATTTCTGCAATACAGATCTTCATTTACCGACTTTTGTTAACTCAGAAGGCACATCAAATTTTTGCAGAAAAATTAATAATGTGTTTGATGCGCTCAATTCCAAAAATATCTTTTCGAATGCTACTTGGGGAAAGCCATTATCTTTTGATAATGAAGCTTCCTTCTCAGATTTTTTTAAAAATTCCATATGCTACGTAGCTACACTTAAGACTGATAACGGAGAATGTATCCTAACCACTCGTAGAAAAACTGGATTCCTAGGCTTGATCATATCTATCCTAAGCGTACAAAACTTATTCGAAGATTTGGCCAAAGAAAACCTCATGGACTACTTCCTAACGTACAAAGTAAGCGAAGATCACATCGAGATGTTTTTTTCGGCTATCAGATCAAGAGGTGGATTCAATAACAATCCCACAGCGAAACAATTTAAAGGTGCCTACAAGAGGCTTTTATTGAAAACTAAAATCGAACTGCTTCAAACTTGTAAATGGCGTGCGCGTGGACAATACTTCTATTTTGACAGTAAGTAGTGGCAATCAAAAAGAGCATGCCGATGATCTTCTGAACGATTTTTCTGAAACCGAAACAGACGAAGGAAGCGAACAAGTTCCGTATTTCGGAAATTTGTCTCCATATTTAATCAATGTTATCGAGTACATATCTATACCATTTCCAGATCAATTTCGCAGTTATGAAATTCAATTTCAAACTTACGAAATTGGATTTCACACAAATGAAAATCATTTTTGCACTAACGACAAATCAATTTCCTACTAACGAAAACCAGTTTCACACTAAAGAAACTGAATTTTTCTTTTACGAATTTTAATTTTGTTTTTATTAAAATCAATTTAAAAAAAATCTAGCATACTTACACTTGGAATTTCACCTAAAGAAAGACAATTAATTGCGAAGAATAAGTCATGTATGCTTGGTATTTGTTTTAATAAACGTCAAACTTTCGTAACTCCATGAAAATGCCTCGCGGTAAATACAATAAGGTTAGTGCTGCTGATAGAAGAAGAATAATGAAAGCTTACGAAGATGGTAAAAACTGGAGGTAAACTGCTCAAGATTTGGGTGTCAACGTTCGCACTGCGTACGAATGGT
The DNA here is from genome assembly GCF_000648695.1 of Onthophagus taurus. Taxonomy (NCBI): domain Eukaryota; kingdom Metazoa; phylum Arthropoda; class Insecta; order Coleoptera; family Scarabaeidae; genus Onthophagus; species Onthophagus taurus. Next base: position 452,162 of record NW_019286125.1, read on the forward strand.
TAAAAAATGATCAAGAAGATCCGAAACCTAAAGGAGGTTTCAAGTCTAAAAAAACTCTTGCAATTGACGAAGCGTTAGTAAGGTGGATCGAAGAAGATAGTACGTTAACGCTTAAAGATCTATCTAATCGCGTGCATAATGAATTTGAACTTCGTGTTTCAATTAATACGATAAAGAACTGGCTGGACGGTAAATTATTTTCGCTTAAAAAAATTCGACCACATGTTGCAAACATCAATACGCACGAAAATTAAGTCAAACGAAGGGAGTATGTTGAAAAACTTTTAGAAAGCCGGGGTAACGGTAGAGACCTCATTTGGATTGATGAGTGCAACTTTAATTTATATTGCCGTCAAAATGAGGGTAGATCAAAAATTGGCCATAGAGCTCATGTGGTTGTTCCGGCAAGTAAAGGAAATAATTTGCATTGCATTGGCGCGATGTGTTCCAAATTGTATCTTTTGAGCATAGAAGAGGTTCGTATAAAGGTGCAGAATGCAAAGTATGGTTTAGAGGTTTAATTGCAACATGTAGAAATTTAGGATTTTTGCACCCGAGTTTTATTATCGACAACGCACCTGTGCACTCAAACTTGGAAAGTGTTTTGCAACCCCAAGAGGATGTTCAAATAATACGTTTAGCACCGTATTCATATTTATTAAACCCTATTGAACTCCTATGGAGCTCCTTTAAATCTAAAATGAAGAGACAGATACGAGTTAGAATGTCAAACGTACTGAACTACGTGCGTTTAAATAATAATCAAGGACTCACTATTGCCGAACGTAGAATGCGGATTTTAGAAGAAATCGCAGATGAAGCAATTAGGGATACTCCCCAGCAACATCTTTTGGGGTATACAAATCATGTGGAGCGTTATTATGCTGCTGTGCTAAGGGAGCAAGATTTAAACGAGATCTAAACGAAATATAAGTTTTAAGATGTAATTTATATATAGTTATCATTTAATTGTTTAATTTAATTATATTGTTGTAATTATTTAAATACTCGTTATTAAAATTCCATTGAATAATAGTTATTTATATTACAAGTGGGCTAGAAACATGATTACTGTACGAGTGTGGAGAATTGCACGACGAGGTCGTAGACCGAGTCGTGTAATCACACGAGTACTGTAATTATGCTCTAGCCCACGTGTGATATACAGCATTTTATCTACGACTGCTAAAAATTACTAAAAAATGAATTTTTTTAAAAAAGTCTATTTGATATTTATAAAAATATTTTGAAATGATTGTTGACAATTTTGAATTGTCAGTTTCAACAACATATTTACTCATCTGGAATAAGTGTTTCGAAATGTAAAAACATAACAATTAATGTTTATAATAAATAGTATTGTTTCTCTGTAAGTAGATAGCACTTTTTCTTTTATATTGTTGCTCGTTTCAATAAATTAAGTCTGTTCTGATTAGACTAAAAATGCGTTACGTAATGAAACCAGTGCGGTAATGAACTTCATTACGTAACTCAAATCACCTCAAATGAGTGCGGTAATGATGACTTATCCAAGCAGTCGTAGATAAACATGTTTATATAGGTCTTTATTTACAGCCTAGTAAAATTCTTTCGAAATTGATCTTCATAGACATAAAATTCATTCTCACGGATGTAAAATTCGTTTTCATAATGTTGACTTTGAAATTCGTAAAGGAAAAATTTAGTTTCTTTAGTGTAAAATTGGTTTTCATTAGTACGAAATTGATTTTTCGTTAGTACGAAAATGATTTTCAGTTGTGTGAAATCCAGTTTCGAAAATTTGAAATTGATTTTCATAAGTGCGAATTCGATCTGGATATGGTATAGTTTTGTGTCTAGAAAAATAGCCAAGTCAATTAAATGTGCTATTTGTGCAGATGCTTTATTTGCGGTAGAAAGTAACTCATATCTTTTGAACAGAAAAAATCGGGGAGGATTGTTAATTGCTTCAAATGATGTCGTAAGCATTTCTGGTACAGCTGAAACTATTTTTAGGTTTTACGTACAATCAAATAATCATCCTGATATTTTTTCTCAGAAATTATTAAGTTTTAGAAGAACATCAGAGAGACAAAAAAGTTTTAGAATAGTTTCATCTATCTAACTCAAATTTTTCCAATGTATGCATCTTCATAAAAAAAATCTAGGCATAATTTGAACGGGGGTGGTTACGTTTAGTAGTTTAGAAGGATAGGTTGAAAGTACAAATAGGGTCAAAACGTGCCCTATTATGAGTTAAACATATTCCCCAAATTTCATTTTCTCTTGCTTCTCTTGCTCTTTTAGGGGAGCCGAAGTCGCCCATGGTTCATATATCAAAGTACCCTTAAAATTCACTAAAGCCCCTTGAACTTTGTTGCAGTCATTCAGATACACCCTGTATAAGCCTGGGGTTTGCTCTAAAATAATACCGCAAGTTGTAGTAAAGGAGATATGTAGATATACTACCTTGAATGCTACATTCGCTTTTCTGCCCCTCCTTGGACTACGGGTTGCCTACGTATCTTGACAACACACGCTCTTATAGCAGCAACTAGGGAGACGCGGTCTAGTGTAATAAGTCTATGGGTAAACTCGAGTGCTTTGGAGATAAGGTTTGGGGTCCCGCAGGGATCGATTCTACGCCCTAAACTATTTAAAATGTACACGATAAATTTCAATAGCTTCGCTAATTTCTGTAGCGTTATGCTGATGATACTCAGATTTATCTGTCCTTTTCTGAAGGCCACTTTGATGAAGGCTTCAATAAATTTAGACGTGACTTGCATGGCATTATCTATGGGACTCGGGAATATTGCTTAAAGATAAACCCTAATAAGACCCAGATCATTCTGTTTGGGCCCCCAAAGTTAAAAGAGAAATTTATTGGGGGGTTTTATCACCTGTCGATAGGAAATACTCCTATTCCATTAAGTAAGTCTGTCAAAAACCTCGCACTGGTCATGGATGAGGCGTTAAGCTTTAGGGAACACACTAACCAGTTGATTGGTAGAGCTTATGGCTCGTTAAAATTGATTTACTCTAATCATTACAGTTTTGACTGACACATAAAAAAGCTTTTATGCGACTCTCTGGTATTGTCACACTTTAATTACTGTGACAGCATACACGGCGCTTTTTTGGATTCTAGGCATCAGGGAAAAATTCAAAAGCTTCAAAACTCGTGCACCCGCTTAATTTTCGGCCTTAGGAAATATTATCATGTGTCTTTTGGTTTTAAGCAGCTAAAATGGCTGAACATGAAATCTCGCAGATACATCTACAAGGCTTGCTTGTATTATAGGGTCATCACTGAAGGTACCCCTCCATACCTGCACGATAGGATTAAATTCAGAACGGACGTACATAATGTTAATCGCTTCAGGGGTAGACTAATACCTCCTTCCCACCGGATAGAGTTTTTCAAGCGGTGTTTTTCTTCTGATTGGACTACCCCTGAACCGATTTAAAAGAGCATTGACGTGATGGGTGGGTGACGGAGGACTTTAGTGAGTAGGTAGCTGTCATTATTTCCTTACAATTGGTATTAGTATCCTTTTTATCTTTTGTTTTGCCGCAAACGTTCTCGATTTTGTCGAGATATATTCCTACATTCCCCAACTTAATCAGAGCCAATGCCGCCAGGGGCTGATATTGTATTAACTGTATAGCCTCGGCCTGAAGCGACCTAGGTTTAATCGGACATCATCATACATTTCTCATCTTAATCAAAGCCGAGGATGAACATCGATCTCATAAAATCATGCATTCGTCACTTTATCACTATTTTTTAACAGTGATTATCAATACTTGTCGCGTTTAGCATAGTCATTTTTGATTTTATATTTCAAAATTTATACAATTATAATTACAATTATATTCGTGTAGATACAGCTGTAGGATAAAAATACTTCAAAGGACTGAACAAATACTACCCCATCTAGCAAAAAGAATCCGGCCAACATTCAAAGACTTAATAGAAACGTCTGAAAAATTGAGCGAGCTGGGTCTGCATTTATCCAATTTAGTTTTCAGAGAGAACTTGTAAGAAGACGTAATGAGATAGCTGCAGAAACCTTGTATTAACCAAGATGATGTGGATATATTTAATAATATTAAAGTAATATTGTAAAGATTATTTAAAATAAATTTGAACAATTAGTTTAAACGTAATATTTTTAATTTATAAATGAAATGTGAATAAATAAAAGGACAAAACGTGAAAGATAATCCGATAACAAACGACCGCATAAATTTAGTGTGAAATGGACGATCGCACCCTCGTCACGTCATATCCCAAATTGTTCAGCAAAACCCAGTAGAAATATCTTTAAAATTATAGCGTAATTCTAGATAATTGTTGGAATAAGTTATACAAATTCAAATTTCTACACTATCTATTAAAACCGCAACTAAACCAATTCGTGTTCCACAAAATGTGATTAATTAATATAATAAATAACTTTAGATAAATTTATCGCGACACTTTCAAAAGATTTAATACCTAAAATAATTTGAAATGACCACTGAAATTTCTGAAATATTCTTTGTTTTTCGTTTCAAGTTACAAAAACGATCTGACTCCCTGTGTTGTAATTTCGCGTGATAAATTACCCCAAAACCGTTGTATTCTGTCTGGCATTGTTACACGTACACAGAAACATCTAGAATTCTCAGCGGTGCATAGCACGCGCTATCTCGTAGTACAAACCATTTATTAACTTTCCCCACGAACAGGGTAAAATCATTTAGGGTTATGATGAATTATGACCTAAATAATTAGACCGTAACGAATGCATTCCAATAATTTAATGTGTATTACCTGAAGATAAAGTACAATTTTGCACATAACCACTCCAAAAAACCAAGTCATAGTAACGTCCCATACTAACGAAGGTGGTAAACAGAAGAGAAGAACCATAAAGTCGGCAACTGCCAAATTAGTTATAAAATAATTCGTGATGGTCCTCATGGAATGATTTCTGTAAACAGAAACGCACACCAGTGCATTTCCCATTAAACCAACGACAAAAACAGTTGTGTGCATAATAATCAATATCCACATCCACGTTCGCGGAAATATAAAATCTCTAATTTGACCAAGAAATTCTTCTTCGGTCATATTAAATAATCCGAAAGGATCCGACGCCGTGCAATTCACACTCGTACAGTTCGTCACCAACTCCCTTTTGCGTCTTTCGTCAATTCTATCAATCCACATTTCCGGTTCCTGCGAATTTGACACTTCACTTGATAGATTATAATCATCAGCGTGTGAAAACGGGGTCGCTATTGTGAAATCTTTTGGCTCACGAAGTTGGTTCGGTTCCTGAATGCCAATAGGAGACGATATGAACTGGGTCGCCGTTATAGAGTGGCCAATCGTTGAGATTAACAGGAAGAGTGTAAAGGTCGTACGAGGACCCATCGTTAACCCACTTCTTTTCCAGGATGTCAATATCTGAAAGAAAAGGAAGATTTAAATTTTATGTAGACTACTCAAATTTAACTATTCTATTTTTGAGAGGATGAAAAGGTTCAGAAAATAAAACGAAAATCTGTAAAATTATCCAATAGCTTTTATCATTACCTCTAACAGTTTTAAAAGTAGTCTATAAATTTTCATAACAATCTCATATTTTACATCAACCACGACATGAACATGAATACTGCTTTTCATAACTCCAAGAAAATTTATAATGCATTTGTAGAGAATGTAATAGCGATATTATAAAGGTTAAGTATTATTCTATATAATGTGTTACGTTAATTTAACACCCGTTTGAGGTCATCAATAATCGAAAGAGGTTTAGAATGGTAAAATTTAAATTCATCACAAACAATTTATAATCTATTCTGAAACAAATGATTAAATTGCTGTAAATCTTATGGATTAGTATCCAGATATAATTGGAATTTCGGCATCTATGATACATTGAGGGAAACTGAAGAAGAGCGATTATTATTTATAATACTAAGGCGTGTAGAATCATTAACTTCTTCAAAAAAGGATATGAACTAAGAAACAACTTTTGCAAATCCCAAGATGCAAATCTGCCTCTAATCGATGATAGCGGTAAAAGAAACAAACTTTACACCATAATGCGTAACCTCAACATACCATCCGAATTCGAGAGGCTGCAATTAATGAGACTGTACATGCTGAGTAAAAGGGAAACTCCACGCGAAATCAAAGTGTCTGCAGGACTTTGTCCTTGACAAGATGTCCTTGGCTTTACTTAGACAAATATAAGCAATTGATATCTTACTATTCTAGCGTGATTATGCACAGGAGAAGTATACAGTATTCTTTCCAGCAAATCAAAGAATGTATTTGGAATGATGATGAACCATTCACCAATAATCGGATCCTCTCTTCCTTTGCCGATCTTAACGTTCTTGTCACCCATGGCAATCGTCAATCAACGTTTCTTTGTCAGTCGCAATTATCATCATAATGCTTGACTCTACAGGTTGTTGTGGACCTTGACTTGCCTGACTTTCAGCCTTCTTAGATCTTCCACATCATCCATAAATCACTGAGCATGTTATTCAGCAGCAAGCGCAGTGTCTTACAAATGACTAGTCTTAGGAATTTAAAGAACAGTCCTTCATACGGTGTCGTAGGCCGTTGTGTTAGATCCACAAAGGTTGTCTTCTCTCAACCTCAATATAAGTTGTAAAACTGAAAACCCAATCCATACAACTCTATATTCTCCTTGAATTCTACCTTTACCAGAAATTGCCTTGAGAGTAAAACGTATTATTGCTACCAGATATAGTATATTGAACTGCGGCATTTCCTCGCATAATTTGTCTTTCAGTATGGTGTCGTTGCGCAGCTGAAATCAATGAAAATATGATATGTGTCTGCAATGTACTCCATACACTTCTCCAGTATTTGCCGTAATGCAAAGATATGGTCTATTGTTGACTTATTCTTTCGGAAACCGGCTTGGTACCTACTTACGACTTCTTTTACGCTTGGTTGGAGGCTGTCACATAGTATATTCGATAGTATTATACGCAACAGTGAGTAATGTGATCCCACTATAGTTGCCATAATCCATGAACTAGGTATTTCTTAATATTCTTAACAGATGGGCAGGCGACTTCGAAGAACTCTTAAAAGGGCCAGAAGACGAAGAGGAAAGGGTCAATACCAATACCGACTCTATCAACGAGGGGAGATTGTTACCGAAGACGTTGTAAGAAACATTTGGTCACAACAAGCACTGTTAGTGTCAAGTGTCAATCAATATTTAGTAGTCAAAATTCTTGACTTTTTCGTCATCATGGGCATAGCGTGGAGCATACACCAGCACAATATTGATGTTTACTTTGTAGGTCTTTAACCGCATCATCATCACTCTATCAGATAGAGTAATGGATTACTCTTACAGCCTCCCTGCTAAAAATAATCGTAACTTCGTTTCTGTTTTTTATTCTCTCATCACCTGAGTAGTATAATATGTTGCCATATTATGGTATGATCGTCAATTTCTTCTGCTTAGGTCTTTAAATATTTATATGTATACAGATATTATTTAAATGTCTTAATAAACTTTGTCAGAAGATCGACTTCTTCACTTATTAGTGATTATTATGCAAAACGTATTGATTTACAGGATTTTGGAAACGAATCAACTTTACAATTCCTTTTTATGGTGTTACAAGTTGAGCTTGCATCTTTACTATACTTGTAAAACTTCCTAGCCTTTGTACATATGAAATAAGGTTTTGGGGCACCCACAACGAAGAGAAAAATAAATACAAAACAACCATTCTGCCGGTTCGACCAACGTCGCAAATTTCGACAGCGGGGACCGACGTTTCGACGAAATTTTAAATTATTTATTTGGCAACGAACATCGAGTACATTTTAGTGTTGCAGTAAATCGCTCGAGTTCGACTTTTCGCTACGCGTAGTCGGCTTAATCATAAAAATTCCAAATTCAATATCGTTTTATTACTGTTACAATTTTTACCGATTTATAGTGACAAAAAAAATTCAATAATAATTATTATATCGAATCTTTCGCGTTCACATAAAATAAATAACGAATGGCTTGAAGGCACAATCCGGTTTCACAGGAGGCTTTGTCTTTGTAGACCGATACAGTTTGACAATACATATATCAAATTTACGTCCTTATTGATCATATTCTGGCAGGGAGCATTACAAGGTTAGCTGAGACATTTACCACCGATATATCAAATGGAAAATGAAAGAATATAAAACGTAAATGTAACTCATTGATATTCACATTTTAAAATGAAGCGCTTGATTACACTTGAAATGACGATTGAAAATGATAATTGCTATTTGATCTCGCTGCTGCATTTCGATCGATGGGACCAACGACAGGTGTTTAGGAACAGTGTTCGAATATCAACTAAAACATTTTAGTTCAGCAAAACTTTCAGAATTCTATTTTCGAAAAGACGAGCGAGGAATTTATAGTTTTCTCATAATAAGTTTTAAAACTTACTGTGAACTGTTTTCGTCATTTTAACGTTAACGTAATAGTAATAATCATTCCATAATAAATTGCTACTATGTTAAATTAGCGTCAGATTTAATATAACCTTGTTTGAACGTTTTAATTAAGCGTCACTTAAGGTTTATTATTGGATTTCATTATATCACCCCCTTATTAACATTTCAAACTAAAATATAAATATATCGCCACCAACAATTTAAGCAATACAAATTTTTAACAACCTGGCGCTGAAAAAAATAATGAAATGAGTTTCAGCTTAATGTAAGCAAGGAGTGTATTCGACAACACATTGACGGCCTCATGTTTACATTAAAACAAATGCGTTTTGAACCGGAAAGTGAAAACAAAAAGATCTCAACACATAAGAAATTTGTTTGAACTCCAATGTGAAAACCTGCCCATAATTTATTTAGACGAAACAAACTTTAATTTATTTATCTCGCGAATTCAGAGTCGTTGTACTTTCATTGCTGCCGGTAGCCTAGGAGCAAATGTGCATTTTATCGGGTGAATCAGTAACTAGGGATTGATTTATCGTGAATTAAGAAGGGAGTTATATAAAACGAAAGAGGCTAATGAGTTTGTTAGGCAATGATTAAGGAGAGCTTAAGATAGCTATCAATGTTCGGTGGCTTTAGTCATTATTAATGTTCCATGGCATTGGGTGTTGAAGAAGTGGTTGAAGATCAAGAATTTTTTCATCATATACTTGTAAGGCTAAGTCCTTACAGTCCAATGCTAAACCCAATTGAACACGCTTGGTTAGTATTGAAAGCAGGTGTAAAGGCGGACTTGGCAAATGCAATTACAAATACTTTATAGGGAAATAACCGGAAAATTTGTCACAAACAGAGTGCAGAATTCGAAAATTAGAAAATATAGTTATGCTAGTATAACTATATATATACTACTATATAACTATATGCTAGTATATAACTAGCTGTAACAGGTTTATAGCCGGAATTCAAAAACACATCACCTTTATTTTAAACATGGAAGATGACACCTTTTGAGTTAATAATGTTGTTTATTACTGTAGCGTCAAGTTAATTTAGAAAATTTTTTAGTAATTCAGTAAATTTTGTTTCAATAGAGAAAAGGCGTGGTTGAGCAGAAGAAGAAGCCAAAGCCAAAGACTCTCTGGTCAATGTTGCACTTCTCTCACATCCTGCTCTAACAGGATCGTTTTCTCTAAATATTGATGCTTCAGAAACAGGAATAGGAGCTGTTCTTTCTCAAACTAACAATAGAACTACTTCACCAGTAGCCTTCTTTTCCAAAAGAATGTCTATCAGCCAAATGAAGTACTCCACCTTTGACAGAGAATTCTTAGCTATGTATTCCGCGGTTAAATATTTCTTACAAGGAAACCAATTCAAAATTTTCACAGATCATAAACCCCTAATCGCCGCGCTCTTTTCGAAAACAGAAAAATCTCCTAGGCAAACCAGATACATTAACTACATAGTTGAGCTAAGCTCTGAAATCTCAAAAAAAAGTCAATCTTCTAATTTAGATCTTTGGTGCGAAGATTGTTCTAAATCGCCAAGAATCTACATACCCAAAAAATTTCGGAAAACCATCTTTGACAAATTTCATTGCCTAATACATCTAGGTTTCAAAACCACCTAAAATAATATCAAAAATCGTTTCTTTTGGCCACATTTAACCAAACAAGTAAAATCATGGTGTAAAACTTGCATACCTTGCCAGAAAACTAAAATCCGAGGATACACAAAATCTCCACTTCAGAAATTTAACCTACCTACTGGTAGATTCGAACATATAGATATACATATAGATCTAATAGGTCCTTTTACTCCATCATTAGGCTGTTCTTTTGTACTTACCAAAAGTACTAACTAGCCATAGACCGCTTCACTAGATGGCCCGAAGAGCGTATCCAATACCTGACACTACGACATCTGCACCACATTACTAAACCAACATTTCTCAAGATTTGGTATACCACACACTATCACACACGACCAAGGAAGGCAATTGGAGTCCCGATTATTTCACCATTTCAATAGATTGTTAGGATTTGATCAGATTCACACTTCAACCTTTCATCCCCAAAGTAATGGCATATTAGAAAGGTTCCATAGAACCCTTAAAACTGCCATTGCTGCCAGAGGAAAGGGCTATAGGTGGAACAGCGACCTCCCAATTATACTATTGGGCCTTAGATCTTCACTTAAAGAAGATCTAGGTTGTTCCCAAGCAGAGTTAGTGTGTGGTCAACCCCTCCGCCTACCCGGAGAATTTATTATTACTTCACAGGACCATTTAGAAACGGAACCACTTCTAGTTATCAATTAGAAGAGAAGGAAAACAAAAACCAGGTTTTTGGCCTTAAAAGATGAATCGTATGAAATGTATTAATTTTTATGTGTTACACGTGTTTCGACTTGGAGTCATCTTCGGACACAACTACGGATTAACAAAAACAAACCCTAGTTAACTTATTACAATTCAAATACACGTTGCAAAAATTGAGGTTCAATTTTGAGGTTATATAACGGTACTACGCAAGGCCAAAAACAATTGAAATTAGTTAGATTATATGAACAATTACCATTTAAAACAAAGAAAAAGTACTAAATTATGAAATAAAAGCCGAAAAGTAGAAAAAATTCATCTTTTAAGGCAAAAACCTGGTTTTTGTTTTCCTTCTCTTCTAATTGATATCTAAACGATGATTCTGGAGAAAGAACTAGCAATCTTAAAACATGCAGAGATATCTGCTATTCTCCAAACACTACGGAACTACATGATTAAACGCGACAACACCTACGACAACATCACATTTCTGCAAAAGGCCATAAAACTTGAAATAACACCAAATGCATTCAAAATAAAAATACCAAAAAATCGTCTGCCCTTAAAATGCGAATTGGAGAAGAGATTGATGAAGAAAGAAATAAGATATCATCAAAAAAAAAACACTAACATCGATACAGTTTTAAAGTTCATACATCGTTTATTACAAGAGAAACTCTCTTACATCGAACACGAGGTAGTCTTAGAGGAAATCAGGAACATCGTCTATTACCAAACGATCGGAGAGAAGGAAACCAAGAAGAAAAAGATAAAACAGCTTTTGTACAGCAAGAAGAATGATGATTTACAAAACAGTATTAATAAAACCCGGAAAAATAATGATGTGGGGGTTCTCGTTGATGACAGGAAGGTAAACATTAGTAATAATCTCTTGTATATTAAAAGGATCTCTACACATGATGTAATTTTTGTACAACACAATACTAACGACATCTTCCAATTTGCCCCATGTTATACCAACTTAAGCAACATTGAACTAAATGATAAAGAAAAAAACATCTTGAAACTAGGACATAAATTTTCCATCCCTAGAAAGGTTCTTCCTCACGATACTTTAATTGAAATAGAAGTACAGTTATATAGACACCCTCAATTTTACATTATTATAAATGAAAATAGTAATTTCTTTAAAAACATCAAAACTAACCATTTCGATAGAAATAATAAAAAAGAAAGTTACAAAGGTAAATTGTTTGCTAACATAAGTTACAGTATTAAAGTTCTTCAAGCAAAAATTAAAGATAATAATCTCATTTTAACTTTGGGAGACAAAAATGCAGGTATATAAAGCTTCAAATTTTTTGAAAGAAAATCAAATCAAAACCATTGGAAAAATTTTGTATTAACACCTATGACGTTAGCAGCATGAACCCTTTACCTCCATTGTTAAAATGTTTAATTAAATTACACAAACCGGATCAATCTATAAGACCTATTATTATGAATAAGAATACTCCTTCAGAGAAATTAGCCAAAAGTTTACAAACATTCCTCACAAATAATTTCAACAATTCATTGAAGTATAGAATCGGTAGCTCAGAAGAGCTTGTAATCTTGCTTAACAAAGTTAAATTAGATAAAGATGATCGTTTACTGTCATTCGACATAAAAAACTTATATTCCAACGTAAAAATTAATAAAACTCTCAAAATCATAAAAAAACACATGGTTGAGAATATTGAGGAGTTCGAGTGTTTGGCTACTGAGGATGTAAACGTGCTCGTAGAAGATATTAAGTTTGTTTGCCAACAAAATTTCTTTATTTTTGATAACAAATTTTTTAACATGGAAGATGGCTTGCCCATGGGTTCGCCATTCTCAAGTATACTTGCAGATATATACGTCAATAACTTTGAAGAAGAACTGTTTTCAGAAAAATATAAGCTTTTTACTAACAACATTAAATTTTATACCAGATACGTAGACGACATCCTCATTATATATAGTGGTAATTCTGCTAAACTTGGTGCACTCTTCAATGTTTTCAACAATGTTAATAACCTAGAATTTGCTTTGGAAAAGGAGAATAACGCGGAAATCAATTTTTTAGACTTAAACATAAAAAGAAATAAACAGAGCCTTTTTTTTCGATTTAGACAATAAAATGATCATATACAAAGTGATATCTTTTATTTAATTTTTGTCTTGACCGGTTTCGGTAATTAAATTACCATCTTCAGAAGACACCTACATATTAAAATGTTTACACGTTAAAATAGAAAATTCCTTACTTAGTTTGTAACTTACGTCAAATTATTACTTAAAAGTTAAAACAAATACCACACATCTTTATACGAACACAATGACTTAACATCTCATTTCTTAAAATAAAATAACACAAGTACTATTTCGAGAATATATAAACTTGTTTTTCAAGTAGAATATAGAAAAGGAAGGGTAGTGTTAAAGATTTTTAAAAAGATCTTTTAAATTACTATATAATGGAGGAATAATGTGATTTATTTGTTCGTTTAATGCTATTTTGCCAGGATTCTGTTTTTTAAATTTAGTTATCTCGTACGTTTCCAATATTTCTAATAAATAGCCTTTATTCCTCTTGTGTAAAATTTTTGTATCTTTCTCTATATCGAAATCGTGATTATTAAAATTTATGTGTCTTCCGAATGCCGAATTTTCTTTTGTTAGATGTTCTTTGATTCTAGTTTTGAAATTACGTCCAGTCTCTCCGATATATGTAGCTTGACTGGCTTGACAACTATTACATTCTATTTGGTATACGCCACTTTCTTGTAAGATATCTAATTTATCTTTGTTATTAACAAGAGTATTTTGAATAGTGTGTGTAGTTTTAAATGTTAAATTTATGTTATTTTTTTTTTAAGTTTTTTCAATTTGTGTGATATTGTACCTGGGTAAGTTATTGTTTTGAATTTATTTGGTTTGCTAATATTTATTGTTGTTTCTAATGATGAAATTTGTTTTAAATTCATTTTACAAGTCTATCAATTTTGTATGTTGTTTTTTTTCGATATCTTCAGAAAGAGCACGACTACCGATAATTCAATATTTTTGCATCACGGTAATGTTACAGTAAGGTTTATATTTCTTCATATTTAACTAGAGTTTGTTTTTGTAAATCTGTAGTTGTGTCCGAAGATTAATAATGAAATTAATAAATTTCATACGATTCATCTTTTAAGGTCAAAAACCTGGTTTTTGTTTTCCGTCTCTTCTAATTGATATCTAAACGATGAATCTGAAGAAACAACTAGCAATCACTTCTAGTTAGTCTCAAAGAAACGTTTTCATGTTTAAAACCAGTACCTACATACCACCTTCCATTCAAAAATTAAACATTTCATTCATAAAGATCTATATATTTCAGACTTTGTTTTATTAAAATTAAATCATTTTAAGCCTTCCCTTGCAAAAAGGTTTGAAGGCCCTTTTAAAGTTATTAAACGCTTTCAAAGAAACTTTATTATTTTAAAAGATAACAAAGAATTATCAATTAGTATTGATCAATTATCGCCAGCATTTATAGCTAACGATAAACTTGAAATTGCTTCTAATCAAAATGCAATTCCAAATAAATCTTTAAGAATACGTTTTAAAGAGTAGTACTTTATATAATTTACTCTTTTTAGAATTAAAATACAAAGATAGACGTGTTGTCTTGTTGAATGCTTGTAAAAAATGCTCAATAAAAATATATAATAACCTAACGCCGAATAACATATAAAACTAGAGCTAACACTAGCACTATTACTAGAACTAGCACTTGACCTAGAACTAGAAATATTCTGGTTCTACTTTAGTTCAATAAAAATTTGGAACAACCTAATGTTCAATATCAAATAAAACTAGAGCTAACACTAGAACTAATACTAGACCTAGAACTAGAAATATTCGGGTTTAGCCGTGCGTCTCTTAAAACAGCTAAACCCGAATGTTTCTAATTCTAAGTGCAGTGTTAGTTCTACTTTTAGTTCAATAAATATATACAACAACCTAACACTGGATAACAACTAAAAGTAGAGCTAACACTAGCACTACAACTAACATTAGTTCTAGACCTAGAAACATTCGGGTTTAGCCGTGCGTCTCTAAACATAAACTAATATACTATAAATATATCATCACCATCAATTTAAACAACACAAATTTTTACATCAGAAAATATAGATAGAATAAACGAGACGTTGAACTAAAGTAGTTTACTTTTCCTGACAGATTTTTTCAGGTGCCCATAAGAGCACTTTATGAAAAAGTGGGAGCAAACAAAACGATATCGCCTGTCATAAACATCCCACGCTATAAACGAACAACAAATATGTATCAAACTGTATACGTTATGGTGTTTGTACAATTCTTAATAACAAGCGCGTGGAATGCTTTCACAGTAGATTTGCAAACGATTCAGTAATTACAAATATTTTGAAATTCCCTTTTTGATACAAAGTTAAAAATCATGTAAACTTTTTATTCTTGCAAATTCACATAAGTTATTTTCAGAGATGTGACTTATTATTAACATTACGTGTTATGTAACAAAACCTAAACGAGAAAATGTGAAAAAATCGTTGTTGATGAAATACGGAAAATAAAAAATAAAGAACGTAAAAAGGAAGATTCTTCAGAGTCGCCCATAACAAGAGATAATAACAGTAACATCATTATTGACTTACAAGGGAAGTGTCGGAACTATCCCTCCCCGATTTTGTTGCAATTTGATACAGCGATAGTATGGCCAAAAATAGGGTTTACGTATTTTTTCATACGTGCTAATAAAGCCCATGGGGCGCTTATAAATATTCGCTTATAACCTGAAAACGAAAATAGCTATCGAAATGTGGTAAACGTAAACTGATATTCATTTTCAAAGAGCTTTCTGTTGATATATCACACATATATCTGAGGGCTTCAGGGGGTATACTACCCCTAGTTTTTTGGAATATTTTAAAAACAACCTTGTCGATTTTGGCGGCATTAACTACTCTTATAGTACGTTTAAAAATATTAATTACGTGTTTGTTCTTATTTGCTTCTGGCCATCCCCTGCAATGTTATGGGGTATGATAGATAACCCCTGTCCTTAAGAATAATGTGATAAACTGTTACACTTTTGAACATTATTTTCGCTACTAATTTTCATACTCCTACAGAAACTTTTTTATCCTTACTCTATTTAAATAACACAAAAATTAGTGTAATTATACAGGGTGCCCATTATGTATACATTGATTTACACTGTACCAAATTTCAACGCTTTACCGTAAATAGTGTTTAAGATAAAATAATTAAAAAAATTACCGTGTGGTTTTGCCAGTACGACGACGAAACATCTTTTGTAGACAAAATCTAAATAACTTTTTTATTCAAATAATTTTAAATATTGTGTATTTATAAACAAATGATTAAACTATACTATTAATAAACAACAAGTATAAAATTTATAATAAATGTTCAAAGATTTCCCCACCCACTTCAATACATCTATTAACCCTGCTACTAAAACTTTCTGTACATCTTAAAAGGTTATCTTGGCTACTATTTCTGCATGCATTTCTTTTCCGCTCTTTCATGTTTTCTGGCATAGTAGGTACTTCGCGATAAACATTATTCTTAAGGACGCCCCACAACAACAAATCAAGAGGTGTTAAATCAGGTGATGTGGAAGGCCAGGAAATTGGACCTCCCCTTCCAATCAATTTTATCACCAATTATGCCACATCAAACATTAACCGACCAAGGTAGTTGATGTTCTACTTCACGCAACCATCTCGGATTTTCAACGCTCCAATAGTGCATGTTATCTCTATTGAGTTGTCCTTTGTTTGTAAAAGTAGACTCATCCGAGAATAGGACGTTACCAAAGAAATTGACGTAAAACCGCATTCGTTCTTGTGCCCATTGACAAAATATTAATCGATTTTCAAAATCACCACCATAAAGCTGTTGATGCAATGAAATGTGGTATGAGTGATACTTGTTACGCTTTAATATTCTTAAAATGCCGGTCTTCGATATTCCGGCGTCAATTGCAAGTCGTCGAGTGCTAACTTGAAGATTAACCTCAACGCTAGCTAATACCGCAATTTCCTTTTCTTCCGTAGTTACAGTTGCTCGTCGACTTCTTTTTCTTGATTCCACATTGCCATTGTTAGTGAAATCATTCACAACTCTGTAAAAGGTACTTCTCGAAGGCGTATTTCGATCAGGAAAACGTTCTCGATACAAAGCGAAACGAAATTTTGTACATATTATTAATAAACAACGTTTATTAATAGCAACTTCATTGTCACATTGAAATTTTCATCGATATTATGAAAACGTTATAGATTTGTCTTGGTGACTCTATAATGCATTTATCAATATTACAAATCCGATTTATTAAAATTAATGTACAAAAATCATTCTGGCAACAACCTTTTTAATTTGGGTGAAGTATTCAATCATTACATCAATGAAACTTTTCGTTATGCTGATAATAAAAATCAATAAGACGAATTCGTAGTATTAATGTATACGTTTATTGATTAATGAACAAGTACATCACCTTAATGTACACATCGAAGAAAATTCTTAAACATAATTATTAACATTACGAATCCGAATTATTAATATTAATGTACAAATGATCATTGTCTCAACAAATTATTTTATTAGGGAGACGTATTTTATTCATTATAATAACGAAATAATTTGTTGTGCCAATAACAATATTATTTAAGAACGCCAAGTTCGTAAAATTAACGTAATATTGATTATCGCAACGTACTAAACATTTAAAAAAACTGAACGAATCCAATAAGTTACGATTTACAATTCGTCCCTTACGAACCTTGTTTACTTGTTTCTACCGGTTTCTGCTTGTTTCCAAGAATCGTTTCTTTATTCTGTGTTAGCTCATTCGCTTATATCACGTGTTCCTTCGCGTAATGAAACTTCTGGCTGAAGTGAATTTAGTAAATTGTGCAATTTGGTAAGTAAAATACTGTTTTCTTTTACCTGTTACAAAAACTATTAAATTGTTGTAAATTTTTGATAAAATAAATTTTGTTCTTCAAAGTGCTCAACTTTGCTTGTTTTTTTTAATATGAGGTGCTTTGATGATAATAACTTCTGGTAGGTATTTTAAGTTGTTGATAATAATGATTTGATCATTAACGTATGATAATCTCTCTTCCGAAGATTTTGACCATGCTTGGAAAGCCTGCAGACAGTTAAGGTTTACAGACCTTAAAACGGTAACCTCAACATCAGAATTACTTGAAAAATGGCCATTTTATAAAAGGCCATATAGGTTTCGTTTGGTATAAACAATATCTCTTCGTGATCCAGAAAAGCTTACAACTTGTTATTTTACAGATTAACATGGACGTTACGACAGGGTTTGATACTAATCACGATAGTTTGTTAATGAATTGGAAGCAATGTAAGGAAATAATTAAGGATTCCTAAGTGACAAAAATCATATCAAAGAAAAAGGCATACGCAACATCGTAAATCAATTAGGAGAAATGTGTACCGATGGTGAGTTCATTTAAATATGCTTTATTTAATTGGATTTCTTTACAACTTGTTTGAATTTATTTTGTTCATTCTAGATGGTGGCGTAGCAGCCGCTATTTGGCTGCACTAATACAACCTTTTGTGATAGCAATTGGCGAGAATATTTTTAAATTAAAGTTTAAAGTTTTGAAATTGCCATAAAACATATATATTTAGATATGATGTGTTGCAGTACAATTAAGCCTAAAAAATGAATTTGGTGTTTAATTATCTGATTAGAATTACCTTATTTATGTTAGAAAATTACTAAATATAAAAGGATAAAAGATACCCTGTGATCAACGAATTTCTTTCAAGAAAATTATGATAAGAAAAACTTCTCAACTACCTTATCATAGTTACAATTTTTACCACTTTGTCACATTATAGGTATATTCGAGGACAGAAGTTTTCATTTTCATAGCTTTTCTTGATAGAAATTACTAGCGTACGGTGTTTATAACTACCGCCATGCAGTGACATTAAATGCCGTGATTAGCTAAGTCAAGGTACATAGTGTTAATTGACAGTTAACATTAAAGCAACAAATAATTTCATTGTCCCAACGTATACTGTTCATGTACTTGATGAACAATACAATAAAATGTGATTTGAAAAAACCAATGTACGCTATTCATTCGTGCAATAAATTTACATTAATCAATGAGTTCATCCTTTTGTGCAAAATGTTCAAAAAGTACGTTTACACATACTTTTTCATTGTTACAACGAAGAAATTCGTTGTATATACGTCACTTTTTCTCTCAGTGTATCAACAACTTTTCTGCCACTTTCTCCATAAATAAAAATCATTTCGACTTTTTCTGCCACACTTAGAGTATCCATGATTTAATGACTTAGTTTAAACACTTTCCCTTAATGTAAAACGATGGAATGAATTCAGAATTTGTTGCCAAGCAGTTTTTATGCAAATTTAGTTTTACCTGTTACATTTTAAAACACCTTTATCTTACCTACATAAAGAAATAAGGCGCGACATCCTGTCTGGGATGCACCATCTGTTCCGATTGGACGGAACCCTCCTCTCCCCGCATACCTTATTTCGAGGCGTTTACACGTCAATATATATTATGTATATATCAATACTCAGATATTGACAATGTATATTGAACGTGTGGAGGCCCCTTGAGTGAAAAAACTTTAAAAAAAACTTGTAGTGGTGTTTAAAAAATGTATTTTAATAACATTATTTTGAATATACGTACTTTGTATTTTGTATTTAAATATTAAATTAAAAAATTATTTAGTATTTTGTATTTCAAGTACAAAATTTGAAACTATTTGCATTTTACATTTAAATACTTTTTTAAAAGTATTTTTCACAAATCTCTGGTTATTTTATTGAAGAAATAAGAATTTCCTTGCGTGAAAATATCAATGGGTGACAAGTCTATGAAATATCAAAGAAAATCCCGGCAAGGTTCAAGAGACGACATAAAGTGTTTGCTATTCAAACGTCTCCGTCTTTTCTTAACAAACTAAATACCTTCCATTTCTCTGACACGGTAAATCTTTTTTCACCGAAAAAAAAGTTGATTGTGAGTCATAAAAGCGTAAATCAGCATCGTTATTAATACACTTCTCCAAAAGGATTTCATTCAAAGTCGCGACCAATTGACATTATAATAAAAGCTTTTCGTGAACTGCAGAATATTGATGACAAGACTCTTTTGACCGATTAATAAAGGTATATATTGGCGAATTTCGTTTTAAAAAGATGAGATTATTTCTTATATTGTCGACTGAATGATATTTAGAACGAATTTTATAAGAAAAACTCATTAAATCATATCTGTAGATTATTTCTTAAGCTATTATATTCATAACCCACCTTTTTCTTTAAAGAAAGAGCGTTTGGGAGAGATATACGAAAAATCGTTTTACTGTACCTTTGATCTCACAAAATGTTTCGGAGAAGAAGGACTTTTTACATTTTTATTAGAACACCTAAAAAATGTTATATGCCAAAATCTAGCTTTTTTTTTTGGGGATGCGCTTAAAAGTGATACAACGGCTCATAAATCAGAATTATTCTTCAATTTCCCAGCTATTAAAATATACAATCTATAAAAATTGATCTATTAAAATAAGAGAAGGCAAGGAGATAAGAAGAGATGGGCCATAAAATTATAATCTATTAATGCAATAATACTAAAATTGACCAACTCAGCAACACATCAAAAACGTAATTACACGGCAACACCAAGTTTGTTATCTCTCATCAGTGAAAAAGTCACCTTTCTGCCTATTTGATTTTTTCTGACGAAATGTGCAAGCAGCGGCATAATTGGTACGATATTTATTTAAAACTCGGTGATTCCTGACCGTATCGAAAATATATAAACATTTTAGGGTCATCTTATCCCTATTATTTATTCAGGATGGAGTACGACTCCATCGGACCAATACAGTTCTAATTTTTTAAAACGATAACATTTTTACCAGTTTTATTATAATGTTGCTAAACCAGACTAAAAAAATTCTTAGTTCATAAAACCGAACTGACCTTCAAAATCCCTCAAATCGTCATCTAAACTTTCTTCTTCTTCTTACTTTTCATCGTGATCGTTGTCCTCTTCATATACATATAAGACGATTTTCACTGCCATCGAGAGTGTTACTTACGCCTACATTTCTTAAAAGATTTAACAATAATGTCTTCTCTCACTCTAGACCACGACTGTGTTATCCACTGACTTTTTTGATTGTATGTCGTTTTAGAGCTCTCTTCGGAGTGAATTCATATTGGTTATTATCCATCATCCATTTGTTTCATATCATATATGTTCTGTTCCATATAAGAGGTTGCAATTATGAAGTAAGTCCTCCCAGAATAACAATAAGCTCTGTATTTACCTGTCTCCATTTCTCTTTCACAGAATTTTTCAAATGACTATTAAGCTGATCCAGCACAAGAAGAGAACTCTTCTTCAATTAAGCAACTTTCGTTCTCTCCCACACTCTGTTAATCCATAATTTCAGGATTTTACAGGATGTTCAAATTTTTTGGGACTTTGCGTTTTTTGTTTTAAACTATAACTACTACAGATTCGATACTTGGCAAATCGATACAGTATGAAACTGTCTCTTTTTGAGAGTAGTATGATGTTTCATTTCCTTCCGGTTGGACAGGAAGTGAAAATAAATTCCACTATTTTTCAGAACATTCAAAACTTTTATTTAACAATTAGTTAGGTAGTGTAATCCTAAACAACATTAATTCGAAAAAAAATTTGTATTGCTTAAGGTTTCCGAGAAAAACACATTTCTTAAAGTAAATTATTAAAAAAATTGAATTGACACAATATAATATTAATACTTTCGGTTTTTATAAGTTTCACAAAACGTACAAGTTTATAAGCTGTATCAAAACGAAGCTTTATACTGAAGATGTTCAAAATATCGACCTGAATCATCAATACAGTTTCTAATTCTACGTTAGATGGAAGCCTGAACTCTTTCACATAAGGGTTATTTTTCTTTTTCACGAAATGTCCGGCAACCTTGTTGTATTCGTTGTCGCAAGTCTTCAAGATCGTTTACAAGCGTTGCGTACACTAAACTTTTTAAGTAGCCCCACAAACAAAAGTCTAGCAGGTTCAAATCCGGCGAACGTGCATGAAATCTTTCATTCAAATGTTCTCTAACAATACGCGTAAAGTGCGGGGGAGCTCCATCCTGCATAAACCAGAGATTTTGTCTTTGATTTAACGGCAAGTCATCCAAAAATTGATGAAGAGTGTTTTCCAAGAAATCAAAGTATGTTGGACGGTTTAATGGTTGTGGTAAAACTATCTGTCCCAACAACCTATCCCTACGACGCCCAACCAGATATTTAAACTAACACGCTGTTGGTGTCTGGTTTTAATAACGGCTCAAGGATTCTCGTCAGACTACACATGATTATTGTGTAAATTGAATATACCATTTCTGATAAAACCTGGTAAAATCCTCGACATTCAGCAGCTTCTCATAAAAACCATTGACAGAATGTCAAGCATGCGTGGTAATCCGGAAGATTGAACATATCCACTTGTACCCACTTGAGCTGAAATTCTTCTCACACTTGCTTCGGGATTTTCAGCAACTATATTTAAAATTTGTTCTTCTGTTTCCGGTGTACATACGGATCTCTGCCAACCGGTATTATAAGACCTTTTTTCAAACGATACAGTTTCTTTCAGATGGTGAAAAAGTGATTGAAACGTAAGATGTGAAGGTAGCCGCCAATTGGGAAATGTTTCAGTATAGAAACGACGTGCTCACAAAGCATTTCCATTGTCACGGCCGTACATAAACACCATATCGCCCATTTCAGCATTTGGATACAAAATTGCAATCGATTTCACTTCAGGTTTCACAAAGTCAAAATACTGGAGTTTGGTTATTTCGTAATTTGAACGAAACGTCAAATTAATTGGACTTAACAGATTGTACGTAAATCAAAGTACACTTGGCATAACATTTTGTAATGGAATAACTTATACCAACTGGAAGCAATGGAAACATCATACTGCTCTCAAAAAGAGACAGTTTCATACTGTATCGATTTGGCAAGTAACAAATTTGTAGTAGTTACTTAAAAGAAAAAACGTACTCCCAAAAAATTTGAAGATCCTGGGTGGTATGAATAAAAAGCGAGCAAATGCTCTTAAGTATAAGCAACAGCTATAAGCTTATGCTGAAAGTAAAAGGTCCGAGTATAAGCATTTGCTCCGATTTGTATGAATAATGATTTGCTTTTACTTATGAGCATCTGCTTAGATCAAATGAGGATTTGCTCGTCTAACTCGTCGTGACTTGTATAAATCGGTGCCGCAGTTGTTATACTTACGCTCTTAGTATTTGATGTTTGTGTTTATTTACCTAACCTAACATACTGAATTATACCCTTAGAAGTTTAATGCTTTGTATAAACCAGTAATTTGTAAGACAACAATGTCGGCAGAAGAAAATGGTGACGATGTATCAAGCAACAATTTGCTAGTAGCATTGCAGTTGCAAAAAAGGCCGGAAATTCTATGGAAAACACAAATTCCGCAGAAAAAAACATTGAAAGATGAAGCCTTGAGGCAATCAGTTCTTGAGCTAGAACGTCAATTGGGAAAACCATTAACCTCTTCTCAATTGATGAAAAAAGTAAACAATATGAAAACGAGGCTAAAAAGCAAAGTGGACAAAAACAAAACCGGGAATAAAAAAATCGTTTTATGCCAGTGGGAAAAAATTTTGCACGAATTAATGGATGGAGAGGATAATCCGACTATAAGCAAAATTCCTGGTAAGTATGTATTTTATTTAACCTGTTTATATTATACAAATATATGTATCGCGTATATATTCATAAAACTTTGTTAAAGTTAATTCTTTACATAACTTACCTAACTAGATGTATAAAAAATGGCTCTTTGAAACACTAAAAATTTGTACGAAATATGAAATAGGTAGTTATTTTCATTCATAATTTTAAACTAATGGCTAAATATGTTCCGTTTTTATTATAGGAGCAAAAAGTATTGGACCTCCTACCACCAAAATAAACAAAAACAACGAAGATTTATCATCTTCTATATTGCTTGAGTCTGAGCAGACGGATGAATTTAGTCCCCAAATAGCTTCCCTTGTGCCACCTCGACCTACAAAACATCAAACGAAGAAGAATTTAGAAACATATGAAACAGAAGAAACTTCCAAACTCACTACTCAGGAATTGCAACGATTGGTACTTATCGAACAATTGGAGACCACTCGTGTTCAAAGGCAGTATTATCGAGAAATGATGCAAAAATCCAATACCGGTCGCTCTTATTATGAGCCTGATGGAAACGAAAACGATAATGATGTACCTAGGTACGCAGTGCTTTAAAGAAATAATAAATTTGGTTTAGATAGATACTTTGGTACTAACAATATGATATGATTCCATGCAAAGATTACATTTACAAAACATGTTTTTTGTTAAGGGATATTTGTTATTTTTATAAAATGATTTTTCTTAAGGGCTATTGTAGGAAAAAGACTTGCCATACAAGAATTTTATCTTTATTTCATATAACACGTTTTTTTTCTGAGTTATTGTAGGAATTAAAAAAAACATTTCATACTAAGAATTTTCTCTTTATTTAACATAAATAAAACATTACATTCTTAAGGGTTATAATTTGTACCAGAAGCATTTTATTTTTGTTATTGTTGTACGGCGCATAAAAATATTTTTTTGTATATTTAAATTTGTAAAGCATAAGTATTTAATAAAAATATCAATATATATGTTTTTTATTTTAATTATTTCAAACTCTTATAATACACAAACTTCTACCTCAAATTCTGTGTAAAGATAACATCAGCTATTTCAAGTCTTCGCTCTCTTGCACGCTGAAGAAGACGATCTTCTTCTAATTCATATTCTTCGCCGTTATTGAGATTTTCTTCATCATCATCATCTGGAAAATCTGCATCTCCTAAATATTTGGCAATGTTGTGTAGTACAATGCAACAAACAATAACGGAAGGGACTCTTTCCAATTTAACACGGCACATATATTTTAGAATTGGAAATCTTCGCTTAAGTTGGCCGAAACATCTTTCGATAATCACCCTTTCTTTCTTAAACAATCTGTTGTAAGTTCTTTCAGATTCGTTATTTGGGTTCCGAAATGGTGTCATTAGCCACGGTTCCAAACCATAACCGTCATCTCCTAATAATATTGCACCAGGGAATTGTTGCATAATCAAACGTGTTTCAGAATTTCTCCAAATTCTAGCGTCATGCACAGAACCCGGCCAACTTGCATCAACACTAGTAAAGATTTCTTTGGAGTTGCACGTTGCTTGCACATTTAAAGTCGCCAACCCCTTTCTGTTGATGTATTCATCACCGTGATGGATAGGTTTCAATATTTGAACGTGTGTGCAATCAATTACGCCTATCGCACATGGAAATTGAAATGTCTCCTGCCACCTCTCCTGTGCTTCGTTTACTTGGTTCAACGTTGACGGAAATTTGATCCATAAAGGAGCTTTTTCGAGTATTTTGTTAATCACGAACGTAATTGTTTTTGATACTGTCGACTGATGAATTCCCAATTCTTCAGCAACACCAGTTTGGAAACCAGGATTGGCCATATACCGTAAAAATATCTTAATTTTAAGGTCCGACGAAAGAGCACCTCCTCTTCTTTCGTTGTTCTCGCCCATAAAGTGTGTTGCAATGTAATGCAAATTTTCTTCCTCAAACCGGTAAAGTGATTTAAAATCTCGGTTATCAGCTCCTCTTCGTACTTTGTAATGTTTTTCTGCCCGTAAATTAATAAACTCTGCCATTATTACCGACCACTGAAAGGGTGCATCTAGTACTGAACTAGATGCACATTTTATCGAGCATATGCTCAAAATGTGAAGCAAAACCTCCGTTTTATTCATATCAATCGGAGCATATGCTTAAAAGTAAGTAGATGCTCATGCTCAGAGGAAAGTGTTGAGTAAAAGCTTTTACTTACATTTTTATTCATAAAATATGTAGCAAATGCTCGAAATTTTGCGAGTATAAGGTTTTACTCTCCTTTATTCATACCACCCCCTGTATCTCGAAAACTTTATTAACATTTTATTTTTATATTATAGGTTTATTTTATTAGACCATGTTTATTAACACTTTTCGACTTGTTTTCTTGTAATAAATATTTAAACATTGCTTTAAAACACTCTGTAGATTTAGCACATTTCATGGCAACAGTTCTGTTACTCGGTTAGTGATTATAATCTTCAGTACCTATTTGTTGCAGTTGTTGAGATATAGCGAAATTAATCAAAATCATGCAAAAAATGGCAAATTTTATTTATTTTTTCTATTAATAGGCCATGAAATATATGCATTTGACAGCTTTCAAGTGATGAGCGTTGACTTGATCCAAATTAAAAAAAAAACAAGTTAACGATCACAAACTAATCGAATTTTTAAATGTCATATTTTTATTAATTGTCTACTTGTTTATTGGTTAATGCTTGATTATGAATTACTCAAAAGCCGAATTTGTGACCGTGGTTTTTATTTTCGGACAATGTCAACGAAATACTCGTCTTGTTCAAAGAGTATTTGTGAAAGATACCCAAATGTCCGACTTCCGATATATGAGTAAAAGATCACTAAACTGAATTATAAGGCTTCACAACTACCACCAAGAATTTCATGGAGATGATTTTGCTAACAGAGAAGCTTTCTGTACGACAACTTTAGATGAAATAAATGAAAACCCTCTTTTCGTATCATCAATTCTATTTAGTGATGAAGCTACTTTTAAAAGTAACGGGTTAGTAAACCGACATAATATTAATGCATATTATGCAACCGAAAATTCTCTATGGCTAAGGCGCGTAAATAATCAAAATGTATGGTCGTTAAATGTTGGGGCGGAATATTAAACCGTAAAATAATTAGGCATACCTACTGACGGGACAAATTTGTGAAACTTTTTTAGAAGAAGACTTGCCAGAGTTGCTAGAAGATGTAGATTTGGAAACTAGACAAAAGTGATATTTCAACACGACGGGGTACCTGCACGTTATTTCAGGGATGTTTTTCAACACTTTTTAAATATTGGATATGGAAGATATTCGATTGGTCGTAGAGGTCCAATACCGTGGCCAGCAAGATTACCTGATCTAACTCCTCGCGACTTCTTCCTTTGGGGATATGTCAAAACCCAAGTGGTATGCTAATATTCCAATGACGAAAGAAGATATGAAGAATAGAATAAGGGAACGCTTTAGAAATATTTCTGCTGAAATACTAGATAACACTAGTCTACAAAAAAAATTCATAAAATGTACATTTGACGTCACTGTATTTTTCTTATGTAGTTTGGTCCCCTAAACCCAAAAATCACATTTAAAATTTTTCTATGAATATGTTTTGAAGCTATGATTTTTTTCTAGGGATAAATTGACTATTTGCAGCATATCTCGAGTTAGATATGACCGATATGGTCGTGCTATTCATCAAATTAAAGAGTATTGTATAGCCAATAAATGTTATTAATACTTATTCCAATCGGTTGGGTAGTTTTAAAACAATGGCCCATAATATGTGAAAAAGGGATTTTTTAGAGAAAATGTGAACCAAAAATTCATTCAATAACTTCTACGTAAAGTTTGCTCTTTTAAGAAGACAACAAGGTACGCAGGATGAGAATCTATGGAGAAATTACTAAAAATTATGATCTTCTATATGTGAGAGCACAGCTTTTTCCTGTACATGAATTCCGTGCAACTAGAGCGTTAGAAATTTTTAGGTTTTATGTTTTGTACGTTTCTGAGATTTTACTTGTAGAAGCTATTCATCCCAATCTTTCGATTTAAAATAATTTCAAGATGGCTGAAAATCAGTTTTGTTTAATTAAAAATCACAATCCAAAATTCACTCGCTAACAGAGAACCGCAAAAATTCCGTCTTATTTTTTTTTATACAGTTTGTACTTTTACAATAGGAAGGCAGTATTTAAGACCAAAGCCTATAGAGAAATATCGATATTATGATCATTTGTAAGTTAAAGTGCCAACATCCAACTTTTCCTATTTCTGTAATTTTTCTCAAAAAGCACGAAATACAGTGATTCATTCAGTTTATTTTGATTATTGTAACATTTAGGTATTAATAAAATAGTATGCACAAGTCTTAGAAATAACTTTGCCACCCGCTTTGCCTTCTGTTTCTTTGAGAATCCGTCTCTCTTATGAGGAACCAGATATAGTCTCCCATCATTCTTTCATCCCAAATTCCCTGATAACGCCGCTCAGTGTTCTTCATTTGTTGGTGGAACCTTTCGCCATGTCGTCACTTACGTCACCAAGATTCTCCGGGAAGAAATTTAAGTGTTAGTGAAAAAAATGAATTTTTAGAGACATATTTACACCTGTTGGAAAAAATTAAAATAGAATTAAAGATATAACTGAAAATAATATAATAACGTGTATTTGTAAACTGCCTGCATCCCCGTAGCTTTTGAAATGTACATCAAAATTAAATTCAGAATAAAAAACGTGGAATGACACGTTCATTGTTTTTTTATTCTGAATCTAAATGTCTCTTAACTCTGAACCTACTGGGATGCCGGTACTTTACGGATACCCGGAATAATAATAACAATGATCCATACCCATTTTTGCATAATTCTGAAGCAAATTTTCAACAATTGTCTCGTAATTCGGGCTTTTATTGTTTCCAAGAAAATCAGAAACAATTAACTGAAACAAATTCCAGGCTGCAACGGACGATAAATAGGTTTGAAATTTGTCATCTTTTAAAAGTTTTTTTATTTGTGGACCGTTGAAAACACCTTCCTTGATTGTTGCGAAAAAAAGATTTTCAAATAAGGTTCTTAAATAAGCAAACGCTTGGCCTTCTATATCTAGCGCTTTCACAAAATTCTTGAAGAGTCCAAGTTTAATATGTAATGATAGTAGAAGGATATTTTCTTTCTTAATAAGAGGCAAATATTTATATTACTCTTATAATGGTGTTCCCTTGCGCGGCTGTCACAAAGACAAAGGAAATAACAATATTTCATGTAGCCGCTTTGTAAACCACACAACATGTCTGTGACTTTTAAATCTGCACAAACTTTCTATTCATGGTCTTCGTAATTAAGAGATTTTAATAGTTTAATCATTGTTTCGTACGATTGTTTGGTATTTACAGCATGCACGATCGGAATTGATGGTTTCTCATTTCCATTATGTAAGAGAACTGCTTTCAATCTACTTTTATTGCTATCAATAAATAACCGCCACTCGTGTGCATTATAAGGCTGGCTCCTCGAATAAACCGGGAATGTCTTTGCAAAAGCATATGTTATCAGTTCACGTATAATACTTTGTGTAAGGCCTATCACGGTCTCTGTAATTTGTTACTTTAACATTCGTATCCAAAAAGTGATATTGCTTCATACGAGATGCATGTAATTCTGCTTTTTCCTTTGAAAGCTCCAAGTCTCTCACCCAATCCTTCAGTTCTTCCTGTGTTAGAAGTTGCTGTTCATGCTGTCCTTGACATTCAGTTAAATCACTTTGGAAATCTAACGTATCAGTACTTGAGGACTGAGATATAATGGAACTTTGGGACTGATAAATCAGGGCAGTTGGAGATGGAAAGTCTATCAGAATGCGGAACTGGAAACGTGACAGATGGTACATTTGCATAAACCCATCGCATATTTTTTCCAATTCCGGTTTGTTTACTTAGGCAAAAGTAGCAGTCGGTTGTATGACAAAGTGATTCTCTCCAAATCATTGGTACGCCAAATTTCATGTATCGCCTAACGTTAAAAAAAGTTATTAACTATAAAGTATTTTTAACATGAAATACATACCCTGGCGCGCCGGAAGCCTATCCACTAAGATTTATATGGCAATTAAGACATAAAAAACTTGGTGTCCATTGTTCTTGAAGATTCTCAGCTGCTATTCCAAAATATTGGAGATAATTTTCTTGTACCGAATTAGTAAATTTACGCACATAACGCATAACAGAAATTAAGGGGGTCGTTTTCACACTCAAAAATTCGTTGTCTTTTACTCATTTTATAATCAAGTATCCAATTAAACTATATTACACGATACAATTTGTGAACAACTGTTTAACGCTGAATATGGAACTCGAATGAATAACTTTAGCAATCTTACTCTCCACGAAACCTTCCCTTACGGTACAGTGGGGGTTTTTATGATGCTCACTTTTTTCTTAACATTCCGGAAAAAAACCTTTTCATTTGTCCACGAGAAATGTATTTATTTTAATATTGTTCAAGTAGGTAAAAAAAGATGGAACAAACCTGTATGCGAAGATCCTTTGTTCTACAACCGATAGTTTTCCAAGAATAATAAAATGCACTGGTACCTCAAATATCATTTTTCAGGTAAACCTAATTTACTGAGTAAAACTTCAATATACGTTAGGAATACCGAAAAATATAGAAACAGGAAAAACCTGGACATCTTCCTGTTGTAAAAGTACAAACCCTATGTAAAAAATAAGACAGAATTTTTGCGGCTTTCCAAGGCGTTTGAGTGAATGTATTGTGATTTTTGATTAAAAAAACTGTTTTTCAATTCAACTATCTAATAAAAATTGCAGCATTCCGTCTAAAATAACGAAGTTGTAGCCTATTTCCGGTACACTGGATGTTGCAGCCATCAAATAATTCTATCAAAATAATTGAAAGAAAATATGGGAAATAACTTCGAACACTTGCTATGTTATTTTAAAATTCTTGATTTGAAAGTAAATATCACGGATATCTATGAAACGGAAAATATTTTACTACAATTTTTTTCATCTATTAGCCATTATTTGTCATGAGCAATAAATCCTCAAGTTTATGCGTATAAGTTGAGAATCACCCTGTAGATGATCATAGATTTTTGGTAATTTCTCCACAGATTCTCATCCTGCGTACCTTGTTCTCTTCTAAAAAGAGCAAACTTTACGTAGAAGGTAAAAAAGAATTTTTCTGTGACTCTCCACGAATATTAAATGAATTTTTGATTTCCATTTTGTCTAAAACAAATCCCTTTTTTACATATTATGGACCATTGTTTTAAAATTACCGAACCGATTGGAAAAAGTATTAATAACATTTATTGGCTATACAATACTTTTTAATTTGATGAATAGCGCTACCGTACCCCTAAAAAAACATCATAGCTCCAAAACGTATCCATAGAAAAAATTTTAAATGTGATTTTTAGGTTTAGAGAATCAAACTACATAAGAAAAATACAGTGGCGTCAAATGTACATTTTATGATTTTTTTTTGTAGATTAGTGTAATGTGCAAGCCGAATTCGTAAATCGACTTCATCTATGCATAAAGCACAGATGACAGATATTTGAACACTTTTAAATAAAGTTTGGTTGAAAATTATTTATCGCCTTATTTTATGGCCTACTAATAAAAAAATGAACAAGATCTGCCATATTTGGCATGATATTGATTAATTCCACAATATCTCAAAAACTACAACTGATGGGTATCCATTTAAAATATTTGACTTCTTTGCAATTAAATATGGTAAAATAGTAGTTACATTTTTGAACATATTGTATAAGATAGACCGATGTAGCCAATGGCACTCTAAGGATATCCAAGCAGCAACTGTCACAAATTTTAACTTTCTAACTCCATCAGATGCCAAGAAATTCCGATTTGAAAGGCACAGAGTTATTTGCTAAAAAAAGTTTCTAATTAAAATAACTCAAAAACTAAAAGCACTAGGTATCAACATGTCTTATCAAAGTCAACTTAGTTTTGTGTGTAGAATCAGAATACGCAATAAAAACTATATCATTCCATGTTTATTTAGTACGTCGTTTTGGAACAGCCCGTATGTATAAAAATATTTTAATAATATATAATAATAATAATAATGTTTATTAATCGAATAAGATACATGTACAATTAGAAAAAATAACAATAAATTTGAACAAGGCAGGTCCAAGACCCCTTTGTTGCACAGTTTTTCAATGACCCTCAGCAAAATAATAAGATAAAAATTGAAAAAAATACTTGAAATGAAATCAAATCATCATTGTCCGTTTATAGTGTGCTAAATTCTCGTCTCCTTAATGCCATTTATGTACTTTGTTGCTTACGTAGGACACCTGTACATATATCAAATCTAGACAGAATATTAAAATAACTAAATCTAACTAAAATATAAAAAAATTAGATAACGCCACACTCGGTACATCAAATTTAATGTGAGAACAGTTTCGTCCATATTCGCTATTTGGCTCAGTTCCACAGCGGTTTTCTTTCGATGTTGAATAATAAAACAATGGAAAGATAAAATTTTCTCTTGATACTCTTATGCCACAAGAGTTTTTGAGATATTTTGGTTTTGGTTCACATTCTAATCCCATGGTGCTTCATTAACCTGTAGCACCAACCAACTCCACCCATAATAACTGTTAAGATCCACTGTAGCTCTAGCTTACGAGCGTGTATTTGAATCATTTTTTTATTAATTCCAATGCCTTTCTGAAGGTATCCTTGAATAGATTTTAATACGTCATCTTCTAGTTTTGGACATTTTGCATTTAGTTCTCTATTTGCACATTTATTCTTCCTCATATTATCCAGTTCTTATTTACTAGCCCGCCAATCGTGAATGGTTTTTTCCGTTGGTGAAGGGCGAAAATGCCGCTCAGCTGCTCTGTTCTTCTGCATATGCTATTACTTATAGTTTATAGCCCGCATCATATAAATATAATTTATTTTTTTCCATTACGAAATGTAGCTACTAACAAAATTATTGTAATATTTACCGATAACACAAATCACTTTCAATTCAAGTTCACTGAGACCGTAGGCTGTAATGACGCATCATAGCCTTGACAGTGTTTTGGGTTTGTGAAGGCGGTACGGGAGGGAGACAGTGTTAGCAAGTTTGTGAATCCCGCAATTCATGTTCGTCGCATCGGTGTACTGCTGCTGACAATATTTCCAGACAGAGACAGGTTTGTCGCGGCATCTAATATATGGGCATTTTTAAAACTGGTGGGAATTTTATATCAAACACTGGACGTTTTTATGTAAGACGCACCTGAATTTTGGAGGCAATTTTTCGAAGAAAAAGTGTGTCTTATAGTCCGTAAAATACGGTATGTGTTCTGACTTGGGGATGCTAAATGGATGCCACATTCTTTTAGTCTCAACCATTGTTATTCATTTATTAATAAAATCAATATTAAAAACAACGTTTTCGCAAATAAGACCATCGCTGAACTCAAAATAGCAATTCAGAAGTTCATCAGAAGAATCGACATCTCGACACTTCACTCTTATTTTGCTATTTCAAGGATGAAAACGAACGAGAAAAAGGGTGGGGAGAGAAAGGCATGTACTACACCCGAATATTGTGGCACTTATAAGTGAGATGATTGCTGGAAGCAATGCGTGGTAAAAGGAGGTGAACAGGTTAGGCTGGAAGGATATAAAAATTAAATGCAACGCAGACGATGCAGTCTTAATCTCTGAAGACGAAGATGTCCTGCAAAGAATGCTGTTTAAATTTGAGAAAACGGCAGATAAGTATAATATGGAGCTATTAGTATAGAAAGCACAGTTCCTAACAATTAGATCAGACATTCTGGACGTCTCCCGAAGAGATGGTACGAAACCTGGAGTTCATTCCAGTCAAGACTCTGAACCGTTGTAGAAAGACAGGGCCGAGTCCTATTATTGGAGACAGAAGAAGAACAGAAGTAGTAATAATTGTCACCCGGTAGGTTGGTGCTTGACCTGCCGGCAGCATTCAATAGGATGGTGAACTTCATGGATGGTGAATACCAGTTTCAGTATCTGTGTCTTATATCAAATGGCCTTTCCCGTATTGGTAACTGACACAGTATAACCCATTCAACTGTAGTCACTTGTAATCTGCGATTTCTCGCCGTCAAACTTTCAATAATAAGGAAAATATATTATTACGACATTTGCAACTTGCTCTGTGTTCTTAATAATTTCTATTATGTACATTGTCATAAATATATCTTTGTCTATATACACTCCTAAGTATTTGACCTTTCCTGGAATAACAAAACCTCAGTCTTCAAACACACTCGTTCAACTTTTTCGTCCCCCTTTTGACCAGATACGCTTTGTTGTCCTACACTTCTAATATGGTCTTATCTAACATACCCCATAGAAGTCCTAATCTGAACTTTTCCAATAATTAATATGCTATTCACCATAATCATCACGAGTTCATATCATACCATGATGATCGCAAAATGACACCTTGTAATTATATTAAAATTTGTTAAAATTGAATATCTATTATCTCCTAAACATGTATATCGAGCATCGAATTGACAAATCGCTATGCATTGAAATAAACACGCGTTATTATGGAGTAATATTAATAAATAATCATGATGGTAATGAACAAATAAATTAAAGTAATAGATTATTCGTGGGATACAGAGTGATACATCATTGCATTCATGCTTATTATTTATCAACTTAACTAAAACGTCACTCCAACAATTTTCATTATTACTTAATCAAATATTTGGAGGTTTAAAAATTACACAGCGTTTTAACAATCTTTTTTCGATGTACGTTTCTAAAAAGATATTTGGTACGATTCTTTATTAAATTACCAATAGTCATATTTATACTTTTCTGGGTCAGGAAGAGGCACAATAAGCAAACTAGAAATTGGGCCGGTTCTGGTAGATAATAATCTTATCGTTCAACTACAAAAGCTGAATCGATTCTACCTCATTTTATCTGATGTCTTTCTAAGTTATTCTTTCTTTTTTGATACTTTTTTATATTCATAAATTTATCTCATAAAATTACAAAAATAACAATTAGATAATACTTTAAGACAAACTAAAAGGGGATAACTACAAATTTAAGAAGGTTTCTCTAATAACAGAAAGATCTAGCGTGAACTGGATCGCCAAAAGAACCCATTAAGAAAAGTGTTATGTCTACTTAATGGTCCGTAAACCAATTCCCGTCTTTTAAACTGTCGTTTCACCCTTTTCAACGAAACTAACGAAAATAGAACCAAATTCATTTACTCCTCTTTACACCATTTCTCGATACACTTCTAATAATGGTGTTACGGAAAAAATGGAATATCCCCCGTAAAACCATTTATTTCTCTGAAAAAGTGTAAAGCTTAAATCAATTAACTGTAAACCGTTTTTCGATAACATGAACTTCTCACGCTATTCAGCATTAGTTATGCGTAAATATTGAGAGAATGTGCGCGGTCTGGTGTGTTTAAGACATGATACGATTGTTCCAATTCACGTTTAACGTTTTCTTATGAGTGGTTCCTCTGTTTACAATGTGGGGGTTATAATCGGATTGAAAATTGAAATTTATTGAAAAAAATGTGTTTATTACTTTTGGGTGCTTTGAGATTTAAATGCATACGAGGTTAATCGCAGAAACGTGTTAATTCCCCAAACAACCAGCAGATTACAAACAAAATCTATTTATATGCATTTGTATGATCTATAATTTTAGTTTACATTTCGACATTTCGCAAAATGTCTCGAGATTATTCCGGATTACTAATTATTACAAACACATTGACGGTTAACTTTAACCAAAATTTACGAACAAGAGAATTCCGATTAAGATAACCCCTTTTAGACAAACATCACATTTGAATATAGAATATTAAATTATTCGCTTGATGAATTGTTTCCATAATATACTCGCTCAAGCAGATAAGTTGATATTTTTGAAAATACACGAAAGTATTCTCTGTGTTTATATAAAAATAATAGGTTGCAAAGTGGTCCACCCATACCTGATTATTTCGTATAATCCATTGTTTGGAAGACAACAATCGTTGTATTTTCGTGTCGGATATAGATTAGGTATCGATTAGCTGAAAACAATATGCGTCCATCGATCGATTTAGCGGTCATATATGAATACGACAGCTTTTCCGGTCTGGTTAACTACACATATCAAGTTAGGGAGACCATTCGAGTTGGTTATTTAGGAAATTTACCTTTGGTATGTAACTGAACTGTCAAACGGATGTTAACTGTGTTCTAAGCTTATGAGATACAAATATTAGAATTGATGTAATATACATCAAATTATGAGGTTATTTGTTGGCGAGAAGAGGATCGCGGAGGGGGAACCCATATGGATGAAGAGCCCTCTCCTAGCGGCATAAGTTTTGATGTTAAAATCTGAAAGAAAATGTAAAAGAGAAATTCTTATGTGTTTTTGCAATGCTAACCTGGACTAGGACGGCGATACACCATAACGACAGCCCTGGGAGAGGTCACCAAGAAGAAGTAGGTGGAGGGGTCACCCTGTAGTTCCAAAGGCCCCTCCCCAGCCACGTATGTTCGAAAGTAAGAGCTCTTTCAAAAAGTGTGAAGGACCCTCTGTTTTCCTTTATTTTCTATACTTAGCTGTGACCGATGTGACTATCGAGGACAGAAGAAGGTGCCGGAGGGGGGACCCGTAAGGATGAGGAATGTTTGAAACAAAAAGTAACTGGGATTTTGATATATTGTTACAATACTAACTGGATTGGGATCGTGAGGTACCGAGACGATAGCGCGGGGAGAGACCAGCAACAAAAGGACGGTGGAGGAGCCACCCTGTGAATGACTAAAACGAAGACCTAAACGACCCCTGTCTTAAAAGAGACGATGATTTCTTCGAAAAAATACCAACAGGCGCCAACAGTAGGCCGGGGCGCGTAAAAGCATTTTTCCCTCTGTGCAAAAAAAAAGATCTCTAAATATGTACACCAAGTACTCCCTCACCTTTCCCTCCCATTTCCAATCGTCAGTCTGTTCTTCATCATCTTCGTTTTGTCTACGTTCACCTCCAAGCCCTTTCCCCTAAAATATCTTTCCAGAGACCGCTTCATTGCCTTCATGTCACCGACTTCCCTCCCGATCACCACCCCCATCTATCCACCGACCAGTCTGTCTTCTTTGTCTGCAGTGTACAAAGCAAACAAGGCGGACTATGCGGTTATCCCTATCTCAATTCACTTATCGTTCAAAACCTTTCCTTCTCTTTCCTTCTCCACTATCCCTTTCCTTCCATTTTTGTACAAGGAACTTATTATCGCCGTGTTCCACCCATTCGTAAACCCTTCTTCCCTCCTTCCTCAACCTCATCAACATCCTCTCCCTCACCTCTTCCGTTGCTTCCTCGATCTGGACCCATCTTCTCCGAGTGCCTTTCCCTTCTTCAATCCCCCCAGTACTGCCTCCACCTAATCGACTGTTATCTCCTTCTTTTTCCCCCTTCCCATCTCCTCTGCTAAACTTTCCTCTCCCCCCCCTAGCAAAACCATAAAATACACCCTCCACTTCATCATGTGTATTTGACTAGTAAATTCCTCCCTTCCCCTTCTTATCTTATTTATATCGCTAAATATCGCCAGCTAAAATAGTTAGATGAAGTAACAAAGGAGATAAAACTAAAATATTGTTAACCGCATGCTTAAAATGCGTCTTCCTATCCAATATTGTGCCACATGAAAATATAGCTATTGCCGAAATACAAAATTGACCGGAAATGTGGCGTATTAGTTTAACAAAAGACTTCGATTTTATAAATAATCTAAGCTACACATTTGCTAACATTAATATTGAAGTCTGAAACTCTTAGGGCCTGATAAATTATTTACAAGAACCCTAATTATTAATAATCAAACACACTGTCGATGCTTATCTCTGCATTATTTCTGATTCTCAACCTACCGCATAAACTTGGGGATTTATTCCACATGGCAAATAATAATTAATAGGTGAAAAATCGTGTCAAAAGTTTTTTAGTTTCCTAAATATTCGTCCAATTTACTTTCAACTCAAGAATGCATAGACAAATTTAAATTCCCATGTTTTCCATACACAATTTGGGCTCGCCGAATCCACGATCTCCCAATAACGCGACCTAAACCAGAGTTGCCGAGATAACTTGCCAACAGCATGTATTCGATTTCAAAATTCTTGCTTAGTATTAACTTCGGTGGCGTACTATGCTTTTTAAGTAACCCCAAATATAAAAATCTAGAGGATTGAGGTTTTGCGATCGAGATGGGCAGGCCAAGGTATCCCCCGCAAACACCTTGCTGTAACGTCATTGGAAGAATTGACATTTCTGTTTTTCTTTAAATACGTAAACCAACATATACCTTTTATTTCTTTAAGAGTGTAATAATACTTAAATATGAAAATAAAACAAAATATGTGAACTTCACACTTGCAGAAATATTTTAATCGGGACCGGTTTTGAAGTTTACAACTCCGTCCTCAGCCGAAAACTATATAGAAGGAGGAAATATTACAATTAATTTATCTTATAAAATATAAAAAATATACAAAAAGAAACAAACAAAATACTCACTGTCAATAAGTGAAGCTAACAGATGTAATCATAGAAAAAAACATTTTGAAATGTTGAAAAATTTTTTGAAAAGTGAACAATTTAAATCTTATATAATATTCGGAAAAATATCGTTAAATTCGTAAAAAAACAAAATGGAGGAAACATGAGACGTGATGCGTATAAAAAGTTATAATGCAATCTAAAAAATAATGAAGCAAATTAGTTAAAGTTAAACTATCATGAAAACTACTTAAATATAAAAAAACTTTAGTTGAGTACAAAAAATAAAATTTCCATGAAAACGAAACAAATGAGGTATTACGACATAGACATGACCATCTTGGCGGAGCGAGAATAAGAGACTGGTGACCGAAAACCAGATATAAAAGAAGTTTCTGCAAGTGCGAAGTACACATATTTTGTTTTATTTTCATATTTAAAAATTTTTACTTGCAACATGGATATTTATAGTTATAATACTTGTTTGGTGTTTATATAATTATTAATAAAATATTTTTTTCATGTCAAGGTAAGTTATTATTAGTTGCAATTATAATTGGACCACGTTATGCATCACTTGACTAAGCGAGAAATGAACAATGTTGAGAAAAACGGGATTTTCGTATACATCTCTCTAAAAATATAAGACTTCTCAGAATAGACAGGCTCAAACTACTGAAAATTGTTTGGTGCCTGCCTATTTTTATCACAGAACACTAATGACAGCCATCACAAGCACAGAATCCGCTTGGTCAGTCGTTTTACGATTATACAGGCTGTTTCTGTAAGTTGTGGCATAAATTTAATCACAAATACTAGAGTCAAAATGATGTTTCGTGTAAAAAATTTTGAAGAAAATAATCTAGAGTTTGATTTTGTTATTTTCAACTGGTTTTTATTTTATTCACAGACTCTAGAATTAACTTCCCTCATCCTATCCATTTTACAAACAAGTTTCTTAATATTTCTTTTTTTTTGTTAAAAAAGATCACATATCAAAGTCGAAGTCAGATTATTAGTTACAAGGAGAGTAGAATCTAACAGGACTGCTACATCCATTGTATTTTTGTAGTCCACTACGGGTTGATTGCCCGCACTCTACGTCACACTATTTGCCACGCCTGGTAACTGTCTGTGTTTTTAGAGATTATATGATAGACATTTACGTCTAAAAACATAAAACTTTAAAACTAATATGAATACGTCTAGGATATAACCTCTAAAAACACACAGCAAACGCATAG
Source organism: Onthophagus taurus (assembly GCF_000648695.1). Taxonomy (NCBI): domain Eukaryota; kingdom Metazoa; phylum Arthropoda; class Insecta; order Coleoptera; family Scarabaeidae; genus Onthophagus; species Onthophagus taurus. The sequence continues at coordinate 491,662 of NW_019286125.1, forward strand.
ACCATAACAACAGCTGGGCGTGGAAAATGGTGTGACGTAGTTTGCGGGCAGGTTGTCACAACAATGGATGTAGCAGTCCTGTTAGATTCTACTGTCCTTGTATTAGTTACTAATTTACAAAATTAAAGTTTAAAAAGTTGTAAAATCAAATTAAGGACGAAGTGTTACAAGTTTACAGGTTAAAATTTAAGAATGCTCTTTTTTAACAAAAGAAATATTAAGAAACTTGGGAAAAATTCAAGAACCATCATGTGATTTTTTTTAATCAATGTGAAATCACCCAAAAAACACGTTAAAAATAGAAAGAAAGTGCGGAAAGGTGATTAACAGTAGATTAACTTCAGTTATAAAATTCAGGCTTAAAATGTCAACCTCAATTCAGATATATTTGTAATCTTCATTAACAATCCTTTAAAATGAGTCCAAACATGATACGTTTAATTCCAATACTAATGAAGATATAAGCAATTTACGATTTAAAATGTCAATGTTCAAATTTTGACATATTCTTAATTTTTATGAAATGTCTTAATATTTGTCACAAAACAAAACTATAAAAAAAAAAATCAAAAATTAAGGTTGGTATTAATATTTAAAAATTAAATTGCTATCTTCATTGTTGCTAACTTCGGGTTCAGTGTTTTTTATTCAACCTTTTTTGTTTTTGGACTCATTTTAAAGGATTTTTTATAAAGTTGACAAATATGTTAAAAATAATAGTTGAAAGTTTCAACTTTTTGGTTTTTTAAGATAAATGCGTCATGTTTGAACTCACTTTAAAGGTTATTATATGAAGATTACGAATATAATAATAAAATTAAAGTTGACATTGACAACTGAAATTGACCGAGAACTAGAAATATTCCGATTTAGTCCCACGTCTCTCAAGACGGCTAAACCCGAATGATTCTAGTTCTAGTTCTAGGTCTAGTGTTACTTCTAGTTTTAGTACAATAAAAATATGCTATAGTTGATATCTTATGCTAACTAGCGCTACCTACCGCTGTCGTTTGTAAAATGGATAAGATGAGAGATGTTAATCTATTTGTAGAGTCTCTGAAGATAGCCAAGGGCCGAAACTAGTTAGACTTAAATTCTATATAAAATAAAAGACATAAACATTTAATTTTATACTAACATCTACAAAACGACACTGGCCTGAAATTGTAGGTTCATCTATTTTTTCTATTGTAGAATTTCTTGGTGTATCTAAGTCGGTTCTTAAATGTATGATGCAAATCGGACTTGAAATCGTATAACGTGATTGGCGCTTAGATTTATCCTTTAAAACAATTAATGTATTTTAGGTCTTTCGGTATTCTGTATTTTTTCTAAGATAAGTTATACCTTTACCTACCAGACAGCATCAAAATTTCTAAAAACGATAAAATGTCGCTTAGTCAAGTGATGTATAACGTGGTCAAATTATTATATTACTTATAATATTGGGTAAATTTGCAGATGCCTTTAAACTGCGCAATTATTGTGGATTACAAAATGGAAACCAAAAGTTATGCGCATCAATTATTTAAATTATAAATATAATTCACTTAAAAAGTCAAAACATTTCAAAGGACGGATTAACGACATAAGAGATAAAATAAATTAAGAAATTAAGAAAATTATGAGTTAGATTTGTCCTTGTTTTAAATAAAGTTTTGTACAATAATAGTTAGTAAATAGGTATTACTTAATTTTGTTAATAGTTATATATCCAGAGTGTATCAAAATTGATGCGAAAGATTTTAAGGGGCGATTTTTCAGCGAAAATTAAGGGGAGTCTTTCATATAACTTTTTAGTCAAAATCACTTCTCCTTCAAGTTACAGTCCTCTAAAATTAGGGAAAAAATTGTTTTTCTTTAATAAATCCACTATGGAGAAATTTGGAAAGATGAAATTTGGCAGGTAACTGTTGCTACTAAAATGACACTTTTTGACGATTTTTATAATCCGAAAATGTTATTAGAAGGGGCTGAAAAAATGAGATTTTTATTTATTTTTATCTTAACCTGTTTCGGTAATTAAATTACCACCTTCAAAAGACACGTCAAATTATTACTTTAAAAGTGATATCTTTTATTTATTTTTATCATAACCGGTTTCGGTAATTAAATTACCATCTTCAGAAGACACGTCAAATTATTACTTTAAAAGTTAACCTTTGTATATGGTCACTTTATTGTCTAATAATTAAGTAGTGATAGTGGATGAAAACATAATTAAATAACAATTTGTTAGTTGTAAAATGTGAAGAGGTAAAAAAGTTACAGATTTTTTTCTCTTAACTTTTGAGGGCTATAACTTGGAGGAGAAGTGGTTTTTACCAAAAAGTTATATGAAAGACCCCCTTAATTTTCGTTGAAAAATCACCCCTTAAAATCTTTCGTATCAATTTAGATACATCCTGTATATGTATAAACATTTAATTATTTTGTTAGTGTAGAGTAAGCTTTAGTATTTTTTTGTAAATTATTTTTCATCTTATTACACGTTACATTCAATAATGAAGCCGTTACTATTCTTTTTATTGGTTTATTCGATAGTTTAACAAAAGTAAAGACTTATATAATTTTTTATTTTTCAAACTGGACTTGTTTTTCCCAAAAAAAAATAATTAAAATTTGAAAAAACTTTGGAGACTTCACCGTCCGTTTCGCACGCCGTTGGTTGAAATAAAAATCAATAAAAGGTGCATGAGCGAGATGCCACGAGAATCTTATGCGCTAGAAGAAGAGATCCGACCGATGCACGTTTGTGTCTTCTTGATCTTACGCGATAACTTCGTAAACGTCACCAAAGTTTTGATAGATCCCCTCTATCAATGAATTTTAATATTAATTATTCCAAAAACTAAACAATTTTAGGATCTGAAAATGTTACTAGTCCTTCTATTTTTACGTCGTTTATCGATTTTTTGAAAGACGGTCGTTCCATTCGATTGAGGGTAACGGCCCCATTGTAATAGTTATATTTGTTACATTATAATGGTGTACTAAAAAATAAATACACTTCTCTATTGGTTACAGCAAACTTATGGTCATTTTTTGTAATCAATTTACAATTCATGGATCAGCTTACTGTACTCACATGGCGGTATTCTGGAGACAAATTTCTTATATGTGGCGATTTTAACTTGCCAAAAATTAAATGGGAGATTGATCTCTGCTCTCGTCATTGTGTACCGTCGCCTTGCAGTATCCCTCTGCTGCCTGAATCAATTTAATCACCACCTTAATGCCTTCAACCATACTTTGGATCTCGTTATTACTAATTTTTATTCAATATCTGACAGCACTGAGCGATACACCTTTAATTCGTGAGGACATATCTCACACTACTTTAGAGTTTTCCTGCACAGTAATCGCACCTCCAAATCTTAAAGATAACTTACCCGCTTGTTATAACTACAGAAAAGCAAAATTTGACTTACTCAATTCACATTTTAATGGGATTAACTGGGAAAGAGAGTTGGAGGGCGATGATGTTGATAGTTCTGTAGAGACATTTTATGCTCACTTGCGTCACGGCATTGACAACCATGTTCCCAAAATGCAAAAGCGACTGAGTGGTTTCCCTGTGTGGTTTACGTTCAGAGCTGTGCGGATGATTAATGAAAAGAGGAAGGCGCACAGGAAATGGAAGCGCTATGGAAATCATGTTGATTATCTTACAAATTAAAAATAAAAAATTAAAAATCCCAAGCATTTTTGATCATTTATAAAACGAAAAAAGAGCAACACCACCGCTTCCGATCCTCGATCTATCTGTTCATTGTTTTCTGACTTTTTTCGCTCTGTGTACTCAGTCCCCCGGGCTGGTGTGGTGTCTGGTGTCACGACCGGCTTCAATAGTGCAGATACCATTTGCTTTGATCAGATGGAGGTTGAGGAGGCACTGGGAGGAATTGATGCTTCAAAAGGTCGGGGTCCTGATGGCATACCTGCCATTATAATTAAAGAATGTTATGCATCTTTGTCACTTCCTGTAACCATTATTCTGAACAAATCGATTCAATCTGGAGTTTTTCCATGTCTTTGGAAGCAGGCACATATAGTTCCAATCTTTAAATCTGGCAACAAAAGTGATGTATCCAACTACAGGCCAATATCTTTATTATCAGTTTTGAGTAAAATTTTTGAAAAACTAATTTATGAACGACTATTTTTTCTTGCTAAAAATAAAATTGATACTAGACAACACGGCAACTCGGTCGAGAGTAACTTGCTTGAGTACAGTGATTATATTTTTTCTTCTCTTGATCAAGCGATTTAAGTGGATGCCATATACACTGACTTCAGTAAGGCTTTCGATCGCGTAGATCACAATCTCTTGTTGTCAAAGCTTCAGATAATGGAAATTGATAACTATCTGTTGCTATTGATTGCTCCTTATATGCGTGGTAGAACTCAGGTGGTATCTATTAATGGATATTATTCTGATGTAATGTCCGTTCCTTCAGGCGTACCTCAAGGGAGTCATCTTGGCCCCCTTCTTTTTAATATTTACATCAATGACATTTTCACAGTAATAAAACACTACCAGTGCTTAATGTATGCAGATGATATGAAATTGTTTGCACGAATTTCCTCTCCACTCGACTGCTGGAGAATGCAGCGTGACATTAATGCACTACAACTCTATTGCTATGAAAATTTTATGACACTTAATCCTATCAAATGTAACGTTATTTCTTTTTCAAGAAGTTTGAATGTCATCAGATACGGTTACAGCTTGGGTGACTATGTTTTGCCTAGAGTACCTCAAATTAAAGACATTTTTGACCATAAACTAACATTTAGTGGTCACGTTGATGGAATGGTTGGAAGGGCGCTGCGAATGTTGGGCTTTGTCATAAGGTCCACAGACTCTTTCAAAAGCGTTAAAGCGGTGAAAGTTTTATATTTTGCTTACGTATTTAGTATACTTAACTTTTGCACTACTATTTGGAACCCGCAGTATCACACTTATATAAACAGAATCGAAAGAATTCAGAAGAAATTTCTAAAGCACTTAACCTTATAAATTTAATTTAAACTATAAGGATTACGATTCTGCGTGCAGCTCTTTCCAACTTCTTCCACTCCACCAGCGCCTCTTATGTAACGATGCTCTGACATTTTCCAAGATTGTCAATAGTAGATGTGCCTCCTCGGTCTTGTTGGGTTGTGTAAATATACGTATACCACCTCAATCTTTAAGACATGAGACTATTTTTTATACTCCCATTCCGAGGACAAATTTATTTCAAAATTCACCTATGATTCGGATGGCGATTGCTTGCGATCACTTCCATGAAACTGGCAACGGTGTAGATGTTTTTTGTAATGCGTATGGGACATTCAAGCGCTTGATAACTGCCGCTGTGGTACAGAACAGACTGATTAACTTGACTGTTACGTAATCGAATGTACTCTTTTTTTCAAATTTCACATTATTTTCCTTTTTTTTCATTTTGCCTTATTATTATCTTTGTTTTTTATAGAATAATTATTGTTTTTGTTAGTTAATTTATGCGTAATTAACCGCACAATGTGTTAATAATTTATCTGTTAATGTAGTGACACAATCTTCTGGGTTTGTCCCGTTTTATGTCCACTGGTATAAAATAAAATAAATAAATAAAATAAATTTTTATTTTATTTTAAAGTGTTTTTTATGACTATGGGTTACGATAGTAACACGTCTTAAAGTGTAGTTTTAAGAACATTTTAGATTGATTGATATTATACTTTGCGTAGTATTTTTCCTCCAATGACGACACATCTCCTGCCTCACCCCGTCAGCGTCAATTTGTTCAAGTTGGATAACCTTATAAGCAATACTCAACGGACCTTAGGCCAGGCCATTGGACCACCTCGACCAATACATCTTTCGAGAAACACATTATCTAGATGGCGCATATATCCGATATCTAGGAAATTAAAAAGATGTTTACTGCATTTTTTTTTACCTACTTGTCATTATTTGTCATGAGGAATAAATCCCCAAGTTAATGCGTATAGGTTGAGAATCACCCTGTATTGTATTACACAGTAAATATTTAAGTATTTTTTTCAATTATACAACTGAATATTTCTTACCAAACGAAATATTATTGAACAAGGTTTTAATACGTCTTTCAGAAAACTAGGCGACAGATTTATAACGATAAGAGACTACAACCAAACATAAATTAGAATCTAGGGTCTCGTTTGCTAGGGTTTACGTATTAGTCTCTTACGTATCGAGAACTGCAGAACAGCAATTATTTGTATGACACGATATCGATGTTCTATATTCCTTAATTGTGAAAATGATGAAGAAGCACTACGTTTGATGACTACAAATAATATAACAAGATTTAAGTTGCTCCTCGACTACAATTTATTACAACAACCAAAAATACATCTTCTATGCGTTATTGTTAGTATACAATAGCGATTTGTATGACAAGATGAATCGGATTGCATCAATAAGACACTTGAGTACGGCTAAGTGGAGCGAAAATAGGACATCTAATTCCATAACAAATCCTCCAAATTGTTGTCATTTTGTTAATGACCTCGAGAAGGTTTAGATATTATAATCTGAAATTTTAACTAAAGTCTATTTATTAATTTATTGTTGTTCTGTTCATGTTGTACTTTCGTTTGTTTCATCGTCTACTTTTTGAAAAAAGCTTTAATTTACGTAAGCATGTGATATATTGTTGTAAGCAGATTTTTTTATAGTTTTATAATACGATACAAAATTTTGAATGAATTCACTGTATCTAAGACATTTGATGCTCAATTCTTTTTTTGGGTATGGCAGATAATAAAATATTATGTGTGGAGCAACTTTTCGTCTATAATTATGTCATATTTCCAATACTTATCGAAATATCTGTTGTGACAACATTGTTTATTATTAATTTTTTTATTAATATAAATTAAATAAATGGATGAGGAAGAAATTTAAATTTTAACCATACCATTTTAAAAAAAATAGTTTATAAAATTTTCATTGTAGCGACGATTACGTGGAAAGTATTTCCAGCATCATGAATCAACCTAATGATGACAGAAACAGATTAGGAGCTGAAATTGTGAAAGCAAAACGTTCAAGTTCTGCTTTCTTATTCAACAACTTTCTGATTCCATTCATCATTAAGTAACAAAGAATTTATTAAAGTACCAAATCAAACAGCAAATATTATTTATTGTTGATGATTTGAGACGTTTAAGTTTTTATTTTTATAAGAACGGGTTTTGCGATCCAAAACGCAAAATAGTTGTAACTTCTCGTTCGTCCGTTAGCAACAATGTCATAGCGACACAAAAAAAAGATCATTAGTAAATATTAGTTTTGTCAAATAGTTCAATTCAAAATAATACGATTACTCACAGAACGGGTAGTTCCCTTGTATGTGATCAGTGATCAGTGATCAGTGATCACAAAACAATTTATATTTTAAACAACATTGATGTGGCTGCAATGCTATCTTCTCTTAATTCAAGTAGGTAAATAATTTAATTCAATTATATTAAATAATTTAATGTTTTAATCTATTAACTATTAGTATTAATTTAATGTTTAAACTGGTTTTTATTTAATTTAATTTAAGTCCAACTGTATGTTAAGTCTAACGTCTTTAGAGGCTATTTATTTATTTTTATTTATTTATTACATGTTCGGGATGCATACAGAGAGATTATCCCCAACAAAGCATCCTCATAATACCGAAAAATTAACATAAAAAAAAATTGTAGCATAAACTAACATAATTACAACAATAAAGCGATCAACTAATCATCCGCTATACGTTAGTTAGTACACATTCTCTGAAAGAGCGTAAAGAAACGTCAAAGAGAGATACATGATTGAAGCCCTGGTCAGAGCAATTAAGAATTCGAACTAATGGCAAGTTTTGATAAAGGTTGGTGTTAGCTATATTAAGACGACATGTGACGTTATAACGTGTAAGCCGTTCTGGTACATTGAAGTTCAATTCAGGCAGAAGATCGGGGGCATCCAGCATGCCATTAACAAGCTTGAAAAGGAAGATCAAGTCAGAAACAATTCGACGTTGCTGCAGAGACAATAAGTTGAAGACTATGCAACTACGGCAGATGAAATTTATGTGCCAAATAGCGTGCAAAGCGTGTTTGAACCGCTGCGATGCGATCACGATAGACCTCGTACATAGGATTCCACACTATGGAACCATAGGATAATACGCTATTAACAAATGCCATATAAAGCGATTAAATGCTTGTAAAATTGGTGAAATATCTACTTAATCCGATAACAAACCCTAAGTTACGCAGGGCTCTCGCTACCATGAATCGATGTAAAGGTAATATTTCAATTTGGCATCAAGTATAATGCCAAGATCATTCACTCTGTCGGTAGAGATAATAGGTCTATAGCAGAAGCCACGAGAGCTGGCAGTGACTTGACGTTTAAAAATGGTATGAATCAAGATATGGACGTACGACTTACATTATTTCACCACATACATTTAAATGTATGTTAGGTTAGTAATGGAGGTTATATGTCAAACATTGTCAAATTTAGGAGAGGTTAAGCAGCGAAAAATCGTTAATATTAATTTATTATTATTTACAGGTCGCAAGGGATTAAGTAAGCTCTATTTACACAGTGGTTCATAATTTATTCATTAATTATTAATTTATTTCATTTTCGGCTTGTGAAAATACTAACAGATTCATGACAACGCTCACAAGACGTTTCGATTTGAGGTTATAATTATAGAGTGACATCCCTTAGAAGAACAGACGTACTTTTTCGACGTGGCTATTTGAATTGTTCAGCAGACATATTAAACTAATGCTATCTCTTTCTAACACACATTAGTCTCTAGCGGTTTGTGAATTTTAATTTACTACGTATGGCATTTGTAAGAGCGGAAAACGATGATTTACTGCCAGCTCTCGTGGCGTCTACTATACCATTAAAATTGTAATTAAAATTAATAAGATAGCGTTTCCATGTAAACGTTATTTTTTGGCATTTGTCATAGTTCAAATAAAGTTTGTTAACTCGACAGTAATCATGCAGACGATCAAGGTTCTCCTGAAGCCTCAGGCAGTCATGACTAGAGCTGACTCTGGTAAATATTTTATTATCATCCGCATGGAGCAGGAATTTGGAAAATTTAAAGCAAGAAGAAATGTCGTTTATGTAAATTAGTAATACTGTAGGCCCAAGGTGACTTCCCTGAGGCACACCAGATGAGATGGGTTTGAAGTCCGATAGGAAGCTACCCAACTTAACTGCCTGACTTCTGTGCGATAGATATGACATTATCCAGTGTACAATGCCGGCAGGAATGCTAAAGGGGGACAGCTTTTGTATAAGAATTCCATGGTCAATCTTGTCGAAGGCTTTAGAGTAATCGGTATAAATTGCGTCAACTTGTGAGTCCTCATTTAAAGTAGAATGAATAAAGTTAACATAAGACACTAAGATAGACTCAACCGATCGCCCAGGCAAGAAACCATGTTGTTCAGTAATGAGAGCAATAGAGTGAGGGAGCAAACTCCCTCAAAAAGGAAGATGGAATACCATCCGGACCAGAGCTAGAGGACTTGTCAAGATCGTTCAAAACATTAAGGACTGCGTCAACAGAGAACCAAGGTGAAACCCCTAACCACCGAAGACCATTGTTGGTCAACTAAACGGTCAATGATACCATCTACGAAAACCGAGGCGAAATACTCTGCAAATGCACAAGAGATATCAGGACCTGAGGTCACCACTGACCCATCAGCGGAAAACATGGTGGCTGGCATGCCAGATACATTCCCCTTCCTGGACTTAACAAAGGACCTAGGTAATCTCTATAATCAGCCGCAATAAGCCGCTTAGACCTGGAGTGCAAGATAGAGAAAGCCAAGTAATCACTATTATGGCGAGTAGATTTGCATTATTTATGGTAAAGTAGCTTTTCTTTAATTACTCGAATAGTTGAACGTTTGTACCAATAAGAAAAACGTTGCTTAGGTAAAGTGCGGTTAGGAACGTCTCTGTTAATTACATAATTAACGTGATTATAGAAAACTCCAACCATGCTCTCCACGCCCATCTCAGCAAAAACAGTCTGCCAATCAATACTATTTAAGAAACACTTGTTAGCTCCGGAATTCGCATTCTTAAAAAGAAAGCGAACATTCGAACCATCACTCAGACAAGTGAACATGCCTGATATTAAGAACTCAAACGGTGGATGGTGGCAGTCAGCATTCACAACTCTTTGGTCTTCCACAAGTATCTTTTAAAGAGATCACAAAACGAAACTGAAGGTCACATCATTAATTATTAAGTTTACAAAATTATAGTTCAACAAATTATAAAATAAATTTAAGGACGAATTTTTACACGTTGACAAGTTAAAATTTAAGAACGAATAATAACTAAAACCAGAATTAACACTAGCAGTGTCACTAGAACTAACATTAGACATAGAACTAGAAATACTCGCATTTAGCTGTTTGACTCTCAAGACGGCTAAACTAAGCCGTCCATTTAACAAAAATGTATAACAACTTGGCTTTGAATAACATCCAAAACTAGAACTAAAACTAGAAACATTTGCGTTTATCCATCTGGAGAGACGAAATGCTAAAGCCGATTGTTTCTAATTGTAGGTCTAGTATTAGTTCTAGTCCTAGTATTACTGCAAGCGTTAGGTCTAATTTTAGTTGTTATTAAGCGCTAGATTGTTGTATATTTTCATTCAACTAAAAGTAGAACTGATATTTAGCCATCTTGAAAGATATACGTTGTAAAGTTGGAAAAATTAACAGGGAGTTTTGTTTTATCATGTTTTGAAATAAATATGTCACACCGAGGTTTTTTTGAGCTTTCGTTATTCAAAAAGCCGAAAGTAATAAAATTAAAATAAGTTGAAGGCAAGAAAAAAACGCAACTTATTGGCAGTCGAACTAAAACGAGCGTTACTAAGGTCCAAATTGGAACTTAGAGATTTGCAGCTTGATCTCAGAACAAGAACTACTCAATCGTCTTTGTAAAATATTTAATGTGTTTTAGTATTTTAACAAATTCGTTCAAAGTTTATCTGGCAAAAATGTAGTGATAATGGATAATATTATTCTCATTCATCATTCAGTCCTCAGAGAAAATACACCCACGCAATCATCAAAGAAAAATGTTTTAATGCAATTTTTAATTGAACATAATGGTAACTTTAATGTTAATGAACACGAAACAAAAGTTTATCTTTAGGAAAAAATCGTGCTATTTTTGCAGCAAAATACAAAAAGATATTTCGTCGATGATCTTCTTCTGCAGAATAATCAACAAAATTAAACATATCAACTATTCAACGATGTTCTTCAAAGAGAAAAATCGTGTCGGTAACGTGTGGCATACTGCTTGGTTAAATTGTACAGCAGAAGTATTGAACAATTGTTAAAAAAAATTATTAAATTTAATAATTTAAAAAATTAAAAATATCACGTTAAAAACTTAATTGAAAACGACTGGCATATTCATATGGGTAATACTTCCTTGAAAGATCTTCCTCCATTCATCATAAACCTCAAAGACTCTGATTCGGAAGGTAATAAACATGAATATGATGCATAAAACACGTTTTGGCGTGTTTATTTGGCATTTATTTACCTAGAAAAGGTGTTTTGTTCCATTTCTTTACTTTGTAGCATATTTTTACAATAAATATGTACTTGGTTACAATCGTATTTATCTAAATTTTTTTATTTATCTAATATTTTAACCTCAACTATTTAGTTACTGAAAATGTTACTAGAAATCAAGAAAACAACATAATTTTATAAGGGTCTTAGGTAATACCAACGAAACCCTAAAAAATTTACCTTGACAAGTATTATAGTTCCACGTCTAGTTTTATTTGTTATTCAACACCAGGTTGTTTTATATTTTGATTGAATTAAAAGTAGAACTAATTCTAGACCTAGAACTAGAAACATTCAGATTTTGCCGTCTTAAAAAAAGCACGGAAATACATTAAGTAATAATAATTATATAATTAATATCTATGTAACTCCCTAATAAAAACGTGTGACATGTTTTAGTTAATCGCTTCTGAGTATGTTCTAGTGATAGTACTAGTTTTAGTTTCAGTTATGAAACTAAATATAGAACACTAGACCTAGAAATACAAACATTCGGATTTAGTCGTTTTAAGAAACGCAAGAAATACATTAAGTAACAATAATTATTATAGGAGTTATAACTCTCTATTGAAATCGTGTGACTATGTTTTAGTTAATCGCTTCGGTGATAATGGCCAGAAAAAATCTGATCTGAGCTTATGATGCAAATGGGTTAAAGCAATTAATTTAAAGCTGGCGAACTTTGTCCCATTAGTTCAAATGCGATTAACTAGGTAATGTGCTTAGAGAGGAAGAACAGCAGATAAAGATTGTCACGAAATGCATTAAAATGTAGTTATGAATTATTCAACATCTATCATTTTGTGGTTTTCGACGATTTCGTGAAATTAATACAACACAATGAACAAATTTTGAGGAAATTGATTCTATCTCTATTTCTTTGTTTATATTATTAACAAAAAAACATAAATGTACACTCATACTCAATAAAACTAACAATATAAGCAAAAAGAATTCTTGAAAAAATACCTTACAAGCGTCGCATGATCTGAAGTAATATCCGGGAGACAAAGCCAAACGAATAGCTTACACGATACAGTAGCCAAGAAAATAAAAAAATAAGATACCGATAATTTATATCACACCTACAAATGTATTACGTTTTTGATGCTTATTTCGTGAATATAACTTTAAAATTAAAAAAATTGTGCATTTATTAAAAGGAATGAAAATTTTGATGTGGCGCATTAAAACTGCACGGTTAAAACTTAGCATATAAATTAAATTCATTTTTGTTCTAGTTTATCTTTAACTAAAGTTTTTGTCCTTTTAACACACAATGCTTAAAAAAATTAATTAATAATTTGAAACCTCGTTTTCTTTATAAACAAAAATTAACTATACTTTTTTCTAAAAACTTGCTTAATCTTACCTAGAAATTTGTTTAATTACAATCTTCTCGTTTATAAAAGAAAATTAAACTGTCAATTCATTGTCCGAACTTGCCATCACTTCACCTTCACTGATCGAGTACCCGCGCGCTTCAGGCAACTTCCGGTTTAAACGGAGCGCACATCGCCTGGTAGTCGACGAGACTAAAGTGGTATGGAAGCGCCAATTCCAACAACCCCTCTTTCGGAATCCTGCCCGCGAATACATCCTCGTCCTTCGTGTCAACTGCGCACCAGCAACACCAAGAGTTAATGCTAGCAAATTCAAGAATTTAACCAATGCAAACTCGACGTCCATTAGATATCATTATACATAATCAATCTTAAGAACCTATTCACACAGAAATTGGGATATTTACACGAAACCGACTTTAAAGTGAAATGGGGAAATTAATTTTATTGTTATATTATTCTCTTGGTAACACCGTCAAATTTAAAAGTCTAAATTGTAGAATAAAAAACGTTAAAAATATACCCAAAAAAATTAGCCAACAAAATGAATGAAGTCGAAAACAAACTCGACGAGGATTACCTCTTTTATTTAGGATTTACCACAAGTTTTTTTCATAGACTCCCATCGGAAGCTGATGTAGCAAAATGCAAGGTGACAAACATTTCAAATAATCCATTTTACCAAAATTTATAATCCCCAAAAATTCTTTATACAGTCTTGGTTAGAAAGACTGTGTGGGACACCATGTCAAGGAGTAGAAGCTAAGCGCAACAGAAACATCTTTCTATCAAATTTAGTGTTATGCATGCAAGAAGGAAGATTAACCGGTCCATTTTTAGAGAATCCTAAAGATGTCGATATTCTAAAAGCTTCAAATTATTTTGGTGAAATGAAATGTAACAATGAAGAACCGGAATGGCTTGAAGAAGTTGTTGCGCAAGGAGCAATGTCTTTAACTGGAGATGAAGGACCAATGGAACATCCCAGAGAAGATGGTAGAACATACGTGGCAACTAGAACTATGCCAAACGGTCAAGGTGCTTTTGCTTACGTAGCTGTTTCTTTAGCCGATGATGAACCGATGTGGTTAGGTGGAGGAGAAGGGTATAGTTATCAAAACAAATCCAATTTGACATTAATATCTATTATTTTAGTGTTTTTGATGCTCGAATGAAAGAAAAATTTCAAGAATTTATTCCCCCCATTACTGAAATGGAAAGAATTTTAGCTAAACGCAAGGATCCCAAAGAACGGGAAAGAGTGATGACGTTCTACAACGTTTTATTGCGAAATATAGCAGATGAATTAGACGGTTTAGTCAAACAAGAAGATAATGATACCGTAAATGGACTTATTGATCAGCTTGAAAGAGATTTAGCCGCAAGGGGAAAACTTTGCTGTTTGCAAGATTTATCAAAAAAAGAAAAACGAACAGAATTATTATTAATGCTACATGATAGAGTGTACAGTAGAAGGGTTAAGGTGCAACAAAGAGAAGAAGTGCTAGACAACATTGAAAAATCACTTCCAAAATCATTTTTCGATATGTCCTTATCAGAAGAAGATAGATATAAACTCCCAAGTTTAATGTGGGAGCAAGCAATATGTAAAGCTCCGCAAAAGAAAAATTTAATTACTTTACAAGAAACTTATCCAGGTATTTTGGTGAAAAAGTAAGTTTAATTTTAAAAGTTGTCTACTAATAAGTTTCTAAAATCCAATTTAAGTTGTTTAATGTATCTATCGCTTCCTAATTGAACGAGATGAAAGATTAATTAGAAACTATTTTTAAATAGTAACAAAAATTTGTTTTAGATTCATCGAACTTATGGCTAATCAAAAAGAAGAAATTGCTATTCGAATGCAACGACGGCACGATAATATCGTTTCACAAATGAAAAAGGAACTACGCATAGAGGGTGAGAAATTTACGAAATGGGTCGAGGTACGTTATTTCTGTTATATTCACTCGGTCCTATGTTTTTACAATTTTTTATTAGTGGTCGATACCGATTGTCTCCCTCGAAGTGATTTCGACAGACGTCGAAAAGTTCCAAAGTTTATTCCAGTCGTTAAAAAGTCGGTTCAGAACTTTCTCAATATGCAAACCATTTTTTGTCATTTCATACCCATAATGACGTTATTTTAAAACCTACAATTCTAAAAGTCGATTTCTTAACGACAAAATTTAAAATTTCCTCGTGTTACTTTTAGAATAAACTACCGCAAATTTATTTTTTGTTAACAAGATGCGAAGGACGGAGATTGTTTCCAATTAGTTTCTGCTTAAAATTAGATGCTTTTCTTACCCTATGGGACAATGACGACCTGATGAGCTTTAGCTAATTTAAGTTGTCCAAGAAACATTAAAGTGTTATTATGTTGATTATCTCGAAAAGTTACACCTTTAGTTTATTATCAATAAGAAACATAATTAATTTTGTATAATGAGTAAATTAAAGTGCACAAAAAGTTCCATTTTTTCAGAAATCGTGTTTACACAGCATTCTAAATTATTGTGCTCTAAAAGCAAGACATATTATTCGAAACCACAGCTTATTCATCAAGCTTGGACGATATTGAACCCACGCGTATCCGTGCGGGATAACTGAGTTACCCCACGATTTAATGTTTACCTTCCACAGGAATGATTCTTCATGTATGCCTTAAATAAACACTAGTGAACGCGATCATGATTTATTTGTTTTAATTTTTACCATTAGAGATAAGCGTTTTTTAAATTTTATTTCGGGGTAATACAGTGACCCCGCACGGGCTGCCTTGACTACACCGAGTGCTAGAGATACACAACTCGTGAACGAGTTAAATCCTGAAAAAGCTTGTTAAATACTCAAAGTCGGGCTTTGAATGGAAATCAACACCTCGTGCGAATACAAGACGTATCGCAGTGAACAGTTTGATTTATGAAACTCCTGTAGAGACAGAAGAAGATCTGGTGGCATAAGTTATGATCGCCGCAGGTTAGATTGCAGATACACCAGGTGATACACCACTGCCTGGTGTGATGAAGCGGGTTCATTCGTAGATACAAAGCGTGCAACAAAGTAGGTAGCACCGCACTTGTAGTGGATCAGAATGCCATTTTTTAAAAAGAACAAAATCTGTTTAACCCATGCACCAGTCACTCGTATTAATGAAATTGGGAACATACGTTTAATTCTGGATACTGTCACTTATGGCGTTGCTTTCGATTACAGAACCCATTTTGGCAATTTTTTGAGTTGTCAGTTTGACTGGTTTGACCAGGTTTGACATAGTAATATTTTTATTGCGTTGTATTGTGTACAGTGGAAGAGTTGCTAGCGATTTGAAGAAAAAGTGATTTGTTGTTGTTGCTTTATAATAAGTACACTTCGATTGATGCGGAAGCAGCATTGGATAAATGCAATAAAATTAAAAGGAAACGATGTGGTAAAAATAACAATAAAAAAATTAAAGAATAAAGTCTTTGTTATTCATTTAAAGACTTTTTAATAAACCCTGTACCAAATAAAATTTAATACCTAGTCATGTTTTTTTGATGTTTTTTTTTGTAAAACATTGTAAACGACAAAATTTAATGTGTTTAAAGTTTTGCACAGTTTGTAAAGTTTTGTCGCCAAGCAATGTTTTCGTAAAAAATCATCGATAAACCTTTCAAATAACAAATTTAATTTATATTTCCCGCCTGCCAATGATTTCAGCGCTGTAGGTGACAATATCCAAAACTAATTGCGCATTTCAATCAAACGTTTATAGTTGCCCATCTATATAACAAATATATTATATCTTATCTATGGTTTCTCGCAAACCACTCATTCGATTTTGACGTTTCTTTTTTTGATCGAAAGGTTGATTCTTCTGTAATGTTTGTTCGGACATTAATTTGAGTTGTGGTTGCTGAGGATATATTACAGAAACACCAAGTGTAATAGAGCGAGTTTATCAGAATATCATTCGTAGGTACAATGCATACAACGAAATTGGTGGTCGCCACATCAAACCGCGCTTATAGTGGATCAGAATGCTAACCATCCTTTGAAAAAGACAAAAACAGTTTAAGTGTAACTGTAAACAAAAGTGTTTGTGAAAAATGATACAGTTTCTTTCCTGTTTTTTGGTTATTAATGATTTGAATTGTCAAACAAGTTATCTTTAATCATAAACAGCGTTAAAAACTTATTTTCAAACGGCTGTAGCATGTGAAACCTATGCCATTCAAAACATTATCTACTCAGTCACCTCTACAAGTGCTAACCTAAGCGAAATTTGAAAGCGTTTTTATGTATCATGTGCGTTAATCAAACAAACTTTGTTTTCATAGCGAAACAACTACAAAAAATAGCTCTGCTCTACAGCAGAAATTTAGTAGAGGACTTGAAATCTAATAAATTTCCGCTGCATGATAAAACCTACTCTACCAAAAAGGTTCTGTTATGCAAAAGATAGATCATATTCTTTTATTTTGAGTTATCAGGTCAAAGCAGATTACATCAATTTTGGATGCGTGCAAACTTTTATAACTGGCGATATGTATATACGAATCATTAAGCAAATGAGTGTGTTTCAAAATGGAATGAAGAGCATCCTGGACAAGATAAACGGTGGAGGAACGTTACATTAAAGGAACTAAAAGCTTTTATAGGAGTGCTAATTGCTCGTGGAAGAGATCGGGAGAAAAAAAGCATATAACTGTGTATACGGGAATGTTAAATGGGTGAAGAGAGACAAACCAAGGTCAAAGAGTTGTTTTGGATATAGTTCGATCATACTTTGGTTCTTGGCGAGGAGTAACTGCAGATAATTTTTTACATCTATTCCTTTAAATCAAGAGATTTTCGAGCAAAAACTTGCCATTACAGGAATATTGTGCGTAAATAAACGTAAAGTTCCCAATGAATATTTGCCACGTGTATCGCATCT
The DNA here is from genome assembly GCF_000648695.1 of Onthophagus taurus. NCBI lineage: Eukaryota > Metazoa > Arthropoda > Insecta > Coleoptera > Scarabaeidae > Onthophagus > Onthophagus taurus. Next base: position 509,590 of record NW_019286125.1, read on the forward strand.
AGAATATTCTAGTTTATTTGGTTTTACAGATGAGCTTGCATTAGTATCCTATGTGCCACAAATTAGAAAGGCTGTTCTGTAAACACTACTGTAAACCCAGTTTAACAGTGCCGATAAAGCAGGTAATACGCAAAATGAACCAGACATAAATATCCATTATAATCAAACAAAGAGTGATGTTGATACTGGGAATCAAATGACCACAGAGTGCAGTTGTATGGAAATGATCAGAAATGATCAATGACAAAAGCTACTGCAGACAATTCCTACAAAAATTAACTTAAGAAATAGCAACGCCTAATGTACGCCATAGAAAATTAAACGATAAAATTTGCACATCTCCGTAAAATTTGCCATCGACATTTATTTATTTATTTGCATTCGGGATGCAAACAGGGTTGACCACCTCAACAAGCATCCACAAAAGATCCAAACAAAAATTGATTACAAAAAACATAAGAGTACAACAAAAAAAATTGTAAATCAAAAAGCATATAAGTTATTGTTACTTATTTAAATAATAATACAAAGCATTAATAAAGTAGCAACGATCCCTCCATACCCACGCCCCGCAAGAAACGTTTGAAAGCAGCCAAAAAAACATGAAAGATATCGATATTTCTACAGTAAGAGTCATGCGTATTCATTATTCTAACAAGAGGTAAGTAAAGATGTACTGAAGATAAGGATCTACTAATTCTAAACAAATATTTACCATGTGTTTGATATGAGGGCACACAAAAACAAAATTCTCTCACCAATTCCGAGGAATTTAAAAGATTGTTGACTAATTTAATTTAAACAGTCGTAGCACAATCTCTTTCGCTTCAATGTCTGAAACCCTAGAGCATTGCAACGTAAAAGATCATAGTCATCGTAAGGTAAAACTGTTTTTCGTGCTAAATACCTTAAGAATGTACGCTGAACGAATTCAATGCGGTTAATGTGAATAGCTAAGAAACCACTAACGCTATATAAAGAGATTTAATACATTGAATATTTGTGAACACACGGCAAGTTCTAATCACAAAACCCAACCGTTTTAGAGCCTTGGCAATAGTAAAGTCCACATATAAATTGAACATCAGTCTGCTGTCGAACAAAACTCCAAGATCATTAATGTGGTCATTCGAGATTAAATTTCCGACTCCCAATGTATAAGAATTGTTTAGTGGAAAGCGTTTACGTGTGAAAGTGATTTTGGAACACTTGTCATAGTTCAGGAACAGGCCGTTATCAGCTCAGTAAAGCTGGAACCGGTGTAGATCCACCTGAAGATTTTCAGAATCACGTTTGTTTGTAATATTATAAATATTTTACAATCATCCGCATATAACAGGAATTTTGCATGTTTAAAGCAAGAAGAAATGTTATTAATGTACGCCACAAAGAGGATAAGGTCAAGGTGGCTACCCTGCGGAACGCCCGATGTGATAGGATTATAGGAGGATGCAACCCCAGCAATCCTCACCGACCCATTACGTACGACCCCAATCATGTCAAAAGACCTTGCGGTACATCAAAGTTACTTAACTTCTGCATCAAAATATTATGATCAATCTTGACAAAGGCTTTAATAAAATCGGTGTAAACCGCATCGACTTGAGGGAATTATGAATATAATTAGTATAAGAAACTAGGTTAGTTTCCACCGATTTACCCGGTACAAAAGGCATGTTGTTCCGTAATCAGGCTATTAGGTTTCACTAGGTAAAGTAAGTAAGAATATTTGATTTTTTCAAAAACTTTCTAAACCAATGACAAGATAGTAATGAAAGATAGTAATCGAGCTTTATTTAGAGACATCACCCCTGCACCTGACTTAAAAACCGGCAGCACAAACCGCCTCTTCCACTCAATAGGAAAGAAACCAATACGTAAGGACAAGGAGAAGATTAAATTTTTGATTTAATTTCCCGTACAGTATCAATGTTACACAAAATGAGATCAAGTATTGGTTTTTTATTTTATTGTATTTCTATATCGATTTCGAGGAACAATCCTCATCTTCAGTACAATCTTACATAAAATTTAAACATTATGATATAAAATCAAAACTTATAAAATTTACTTACTATCAATTAAGTTGAAAAAATATTAAACATTAAAGCCAACACATCATCCAAAGTAAAACTTCAACAATTTTAATCTAATCTTGAGACTTTTTCCTTTTATATAATTGAATAAATACAATAGAACATCAAAAAATCAAAATTCAAAAACCAAAAATTAAAACACATATAAACAAAATCCAAAATAATACAAAACAAACCACGCGTTTACAGTTGACAAGATAAACGAAAAGTGACTGAAGGTCAAAAGGAACAAGCAAGAAAGAAACTGGTATTTATCCTGAATAATACTATCTGACTGAATATCTACTATATTTAAATTTAAAATCCTGTAATAAAGCAAAAATAGGCTCTGTATTGATTTGTATTTGATCATTTAATAAATTATAATTTTGATTGTGTTTTATACTTTAAAATTTCTAAAATTTCAAGCAAATCCAATCTTTGACCTTTATTACATTTGTGTATTAATTTAGTTTCTTTGTATTTAATTTTATGTCCTGTTTCCATTTTATGTTTATAAACATTAGAATTATTTTTAATTTCATGTTCTCTGATACGTGTTTCCAATCTCCTTCCTGTCTGTCCTATGTAAATGCTATTACAATTATTACATTCTATCGAATATACGCCACATTCTTTTTTTATATATATTTCTTTTTTATTGCTATAATTTGATAATAATTTTAAAATTGTGTTATTATTAGAATATGCCAGAGAGATATCATCTGGAGAATAGGTGTTGCATAGTTGAAGTATATTGATTGTAGATTATAGGTTTATATGTCAAATTTGAGTTTTTTACCTTAGTATTTAACGGATCTTTTTGTTTTATAATTCTACAAAAAAGTCTTTCTATAGAACTTTTTGGAAAACCATTATTGTTAGCCAATTTATATATGAAATCTTTTTCGTTTTTTAAAGATTCTTTGTCAAGTGGATAATCTAATATTCTATTGATTAAAAATCTAAAATTTGCAAATTTCTGATTGTGTGGGTGGCATGAATTGTAGGGGATAGTAGTTAAAGAATTTGTAGGTTTCCTGAAAATACTGTATTTAATTTTGTTTTCTATTGTTTTAGTTAAAGTAAGGTCCAAAAAATCTAATGAATTGTCCTTTTCTATTTCCATGGTAAATTTTAATTTTTCATGTATGTTGTTTAGATACTTTAAAAATTGTTCCAATTGTGAAATGTCTCCCTTCCAAATGCAAAACACGTCATCTACATATCTATACCAAAATTTAATGTTTTCTTCAAATACATCGTTATAATTAAGCCTCTAGAAATTGTCTGGTACGAGCACCGGCTTCGCCAGCGGGTTCAGAAATCCCTGACTCCCCCCCCACCACCACCACGAGATTGAGGGCAAGTTGAAATCACCTGTAATAACTAAAGTGGTATTCTCAGGGTCCCTTGTAAGTATCAATTTCTGTAGAAACATGATCAAAGGTTCCAACTCGCCAGGTGGCAGATACACACGAGTAAACGCCTAGCCGCGTACTTAACTTCGACCCACAGATCCTCCGCACCCGAACTGAAACTCTGCACCAATGATGCCTGAAAACGACTCATCACTGCAATAAGAACGCCACCACCATCAATTTTTAGCGAAGCTGGCGCGCATCTATCACGACAAAATATATTATAGTTGGAACAAAAGAACTCCGACTTCGCGATCGAGGAATTAAGAAAAGTCTCGGTGAGACAAATAACCAAAGAGTTAATCAGAGAAGAGCACGTCTTTTTCCGCAAACCATTAACGTTCTGATAATAAACCGAGACCGCCATGTTGAGATTAAAAATATAATCTAAGTACGAAGGCTTTCACGGCCGGTGTGAATTAAACTAAGATTAGAACTAAAACTAGAACTAACACTAGAAACTTTCGGGTTTTGCCGTGCGTCTTTTAATAAAAGGTTTGACGTTTCGGATGCCATGTTGCAACCTTCTTCAGAAACTGGTTCGAAGTCGAACCGAAGAAGATTCTGAAGAAGGTTGCAACATGGCATCCGAAACGTCAAACCTTTTATTAAAAGACGCACGGCAAAACCCGAAAGTTTCTAGTGTTAGTTCTAGTTTTAGTTCTAATCTTAGTTTAATAAAAAATATAATCATTACTAAACTATGGCAAGTAAGTTTAAAGTTTATCCAAATCACCCAAAGAACGAATCAACACGAAACGAGATCTCGCCGTTTATTCGCCGTGATGGTTCTGGCATTCTCCGCTGTCAAGAGTTCATTGACAAAAAATCCATTTCTAGAATTCCATCCGAAGACTGTAAATGCCTCCGCACACGGGGCAATACGAAAGCAATAAAAAGTTCCAAAGCCATGTTGGCGATACTTGTGATATTGGTGATCTGAGCAACCAAGGGTACTCACACGGAGCAATTTTAAACAGTCAACTTGTGCGTTCTACAGCGTAAAATATCGAGTGCATCAAGCGACGAAGAAATGTTTTATTTGTATCGGTACAGCAGAAACAGAAAAACGAAAAAAATCAAAAGAAAGTATTCTTTATTATTTCCCTATTATTTAAGATCAACCCCAACGATGTTACGACTGTTAACATATACTATGACGTCATAGTGCAATTAAGTGTAAGTAAGTGCAATGTCATGTCAACTGAGTGCAGGTCAGAAAAGTGTATAAACCGTGGTCACAACGAACAGATTTTTATCAAAAAAAGTGTATAATATTTGAAATGGACAAATGTTTTTAGAGAATGTTTTTTTAGTAGCGATTCATCAATTATTATTATATTATTATTATTATTGTTTCAATTATTATTGTTTCAATTATTAGCGAAACATATTTTCTACACCAAACTGCTAACCCTTATAAGTTCTTTCAAAAGTACTACTTAACGTATGAAGAAATCACATGCTAAATTGCACCAAAATCGATAAGCAGTACTTGCAAAAAAAAGATTTATGGTGGTGAGGGTAGTTAACCCTAGCCACCCCTAAATGAGAAAAAACATATAATTAATATTTTTAAATGTACAGGGTGGGCAAATTTGGGTGTTATTATAGGCTATCTCAGAAACTATAAGAGATACAAAAAAAGTAGGTGTCATGTCCCGGTCTCTTTTTTCGAGACTAAGCCAATACCGTAAACACCAAACCTCTATCTTCTTTTGTTTTTAAGTTATAGCCAAAAAGTCAAATTTTCGTGATTTCAAAAAATGCTCATATTTCGTTTATTTTTAAAATTAGAGAAATGGGGTTGATACGTTCTTATGGCACTTTTTTAAGTAGAATATACTGACGTTGAAAAATTTTAAAAATATTTAATGATTTTTGAGATACAACACAAAGTTGTATTTTTTTAAATACAAACTATACTTAATTATGATGTTAATGAAAACAGCATATTTTTAGCTTTCCAATGATGTATCGCATGTATGGTGTATTTGCGGAAAATAAGCGTTAATTTTCAATTCCCAAATAGTAAGCGCTAAAGTTCAAGGGTTAGGACAGTAATTACTAGCTAATTGCTATATGGTTTTGCACGAATATGACAGAAAGTTGGTCTTGTACCATTATGCAGGATAAAGTTGGTTTTGTACCAACGAATAAAAACTTTGAATAGTTGATTTAAATTTTTCAGTGTCTTATCCCTGACTTTGTTCACCAATAAAATATTATTTGTAGATAAAGTTTGTTTATTAAAAATGCAAGAAACGTATTAATTAATGAATAATTAAATATGGACAATAACTTCAGGAACTAAACAATCACAGACTGTGTCATCTTCTTCTACTAAACTTACTGGTTGTAAGGTTAGAACAGTTGGGTATCAATGAATGAAATCTTCGGTAGTATCTTCCCAGTTTTCCCCAACATGAGATTTAGAAGTTTTTTCATATTAGCAACCTCTTTTGAAATTAGGTGAGATAGAGGAAGATTAGGGATCATTTTTTAATTTTATCGCTTTATGTACTTAAAAATAATGAGTAATTTTAAAGCGGGAAACTCGTGTCGAAAAATTCATGAATGAAATAATCAGTAAACTCACGTTACTATAGTAACTAAGTGGCATATAACGTTTTCCTCGCCTACTACAATTAAAATTTTGAATATTAATCTTTAATATTTTAGAATTAAATAATAACGCTTATTTTCCCCAAATACACCATGCGTGCAATACACCATTGGAAAGCTAAAAATATGTTCTTTTCAGTAACACCATAATCTACTATAGTTTGTATTTAAAAAAATACAACTTTGTGTTGTATCTCTAAAATCATCAAATATTTTTAAAATTTTTCAACGGCAGTATATTCTACTTAAAAAAGTGTCTTAAAAACGTATCAACCCCATTTCTCTAATTTCAAAAATAAACGAAATATGAGCATTTTTTAAAATCACGAAAATTTGACTTTTTGGCTATAACTTAAAAACAAAAGAAGATAGAGGTTTGGTGTTTGTGGGATTGGGTTAGTCTCGAAAAAAGAGATCGGGACATGGCACCTACTTTTTTCGTATCTCTTATAGTTTCTGAGATAGCCTATAATAACACCCAAATTTGCTCACCCTGTACATACTATAAGTGTATTTAATGCCGCCAAAATCGACAGGGTAGCTTTTAAATTATTCCAAAAAAATAGGGGTAGTTTTTTACTGCTTCTACTGGGATTGAATGTACTGTGTTCTCTAATACAACAAATATTAATTATTATAAGCTTTTATTTCTTAATATTTAATATTAATATTAATTATTACAAAACACGGTTTCAAATATTCCGCCATTTTAGTTACACTGAATTACACTGCACTTATTAGCAGGTGCAACAAAATGCACTAACTTACACCGGCCGCACGAAATTGCACTCCGCATGGCCCAACGAACAGTATGAGTGCAACTGCACCAAACTACACAATCCGAAGACACCTGAGTTTACATTAATTGTAATGCTTACACTACCAACACTTAATTGTAACTTATTTTAGCACTACAATGTAACTACTTTTCGTAAGAATGATATGATAAAGCTGTCAGGTATTTTGAAAATATTTTAAACAAAACCGTGAATTAGTCGCATAGTAAAATTTTTAGTGTAAAGTATAGCATATACGACATTTGAGGATAGTGGGGGTTAACTACCCCCTTAAAAATTAATTCTATTCTAGGCGTTACTTGTCGAGTTTGACGAAATATGTCACGATATTTTTTTATATGTGACGTAAAAATGTTTGAAAATGGTTATTAGAAAATGGAAATTAGGGAAACTTATAGATAAATAATTTTATTTATTTGGGAGTTGAAAACCAGCTAACAAAAGATATGATTCAATTAACCAAAAACATTTTATCGTGTAAAAGCTTTAGCGAAAGATTTCGTTAAAGAGGTAATGCAACAATTCCAAATATATAGATCTGAAAACACCTACAATTCGGATCAGACCGGTTTTCACTTGGAGATCCACTCGGGAAGAACATTAAGTTAAAACAAACATTAAGAACAAACCGTTGAATGTTTGGTTGAGTCGACGTCATTCGCAACGCATAGTTATACGCAAATGTACTCCTCGTATCTGACTACTGCTAATTGTATCTAAAATTATTCTCTATAAGATACGTGGCAAGATTTTGTTACACTCATTTCCTAAAGACGGTTTTAGTAATCCCCAAACGAAAAAAATTCGCCACAAGTAAACGCAAATGTGCTCCACTGATCTGACTACTTCAAAATATTCTGTGAAGAAAAGGGCAAGTGGCCGCTAATAGGTGGAGTTGTAACGGATTTCAGCTTCGCTAACATACACGCTATTAACAGCTCAATGAATAACTGTAAGCTATTAGACTATCTTTCGATGTGCTATGATATTATAGTCAATAACAGACCGAAACCTGATAAATTTGTAGGAATTCATCTTTGTTGTTCACATTCCATCAAAACCATTATACAGGATGACAGATAGAAAACGCCCCAAGCTGTAACTCTGTCATTTACATTCCGATTTTCATGAGCGAGGTATCAAATGAAATGGTTTGAGGAATACTATGATGCATGCTACAAATACATTTTTTCCAACGCCATCTTCAATTTCAAGCGATTATAAACATTTCATTTTCAAATTGCTCGGTATGTTTTTCGTCATGTTATTGGATAGAGATTTTTTTTCTGAACCCATTGCTGTACAATACATTAACATTAATTGTAATAATTGTAGTAGAGAAAAACATTAAAATAGTTTCCGAACATTCTCTTAAAGTCAGTTGTGTTATACTGTAGGCATTGAAATATCATTTAATGACTGTTATCAGTTTTGCACGTTATTTTTTTCTATGGCACACTACAGTATTGCAGAAGTGACTAATTGTAAGACAATGTTCGGAAAATGTTTTAATTGTTTTTCTCTGCTAAAATTACAATTAATGTTAATGTATTGTACAGCAATGGGTTCAGAAAAAAAATCTCTATCCAATAACGTGAAGAAAAACATACCGAGCAATTTGAAAATCAAAACTTGATAACGCTTGAAATTGAAGCTGCCGTTGGAAAAAGTTTATTTGTAGCATGAATCATAGTATTTATCTAACTATTTCATTTGATATCTCGCTCATAAAAATCGGAAGGTAAATGACAGAGTTATAGCTTGCGACGTTCTTGTGTGACAACCTGTATATACAGGCTGTCTTTTCTCTGTTAAAATTACATTCAAAATGGATGTATTGTACATCAATGGATTCAGAAAAACAATCTCTATCCAATGACGTGAAGAAAAGTATATGAAGCAATTTGAAAAACAAAACCTAATAATCGCTTGAAATTGAAGATGGCGTTGGAAAAATGTATTTGTAGCATGAATCATAGTATTTGTCAAACCATTTCATTTGATACCTCACTCATGAAAATCGGAATGTAAATGACACAGTTACAGCTTGCGGCGTTTTTTATCTGACACCCTCTATAAGAAGTCAATAATTTTTATTCCGACAAAAAAACAAGAAAAACAATTACAGAAATTGTAGCCAAGCTTGCAGCAATTGAAAGCTTCGACTTAGCGAAAATTTGGTTATCGAATTTTATTATAATTTTATCATCAGAATGTTTTAATAATGAAACTATTTGCGCTTTTGAAACGTTGCAATCCACCTTTATACCTGACACACCATTAACACATTCCGACGACCTGGATGACATAATAATTACCGAGACCGATAGAATTTACAAAGCCAGTCCGTTCTATGTATTTTTCCACAACATTTGTACGAAGGTTGCTATACCATGCGACAATGGACCTAGCAATATTTACAAATGTCCTGATTTTTTGGATTTAATATTGAAAAAATATTTAGCGTACTATCTATTATGGTGTGAAGAAATTAGGACATCCTGTTAATCGAGTATAACCGAGAAAAAGAAAGAGCCGACCGAAAGCAAATCAGATAGAAAACCAAAAATGTTTGTAATAATAAAATAACGGGTGGCGCATAAGTAACGTTATGATTTAATTAGTGATTAATACACTCCAATGATATACAACCAATCAGAATAACGATCGTTTAAAATTTCGACCAATGACGTGGTTTTTTAAGTGGATAAAAGTTACCTAGGTTTTTCAACTGAATAAATCACACGTGATATTTTACAACTGATAAAAACACGACTACCATATACAGGGTGAGTCAGAAAGAATGGGAAATCCGAATACCGGAGACACTAGACACCAAAATATGACGATTTAACCTAACATGTCTTATACAAATGTCGGTGGTTTTTAATACATAGGGTGTTGAAAGTTAAACTTTTATTTCGAAATTTCTTGATAATTTTGAAGGTTTTTGTACTATTAACATAAAATTTGGTAGTTAAATGTTTTCGAGCATGAGAAATACGAATTTGATATTTGTTTTGTGATTACTCAAATTCGTATTTCTCATGCTCGAAAACATAAAACTACAAAATTTTATGTTAATAGTACAAAAACCTTCAAAATTATCAAGAAATTTCGAAATAAGAATTTAACTTTCAACACCCTATGCCTCGAAAACCACTGACATTTGTATAAGAGATGTTACGTTAAATCATCATATTTTGGTGTCTAGTATCTCCGGTATTCGGATTTCCCAACTATAATTAAGTCAAAAATACTTAATAAATAATTAAAAATTGTCGATAAATTGTGCAATTGTCGTGTATTAATCTTCCTAAAATACGCTCGAGCTTGATTTTAAATCAGGATAATTTTATTTTTAATTCACTCAAGTTTTGTTACCCTTTGGAAATAACTCTCAATCAGCGATTTTATCATGCTTTTGATTTCGAGTTATTTCCATGGTAACAAAACTTTCGTGTAAAAATAAAATTATCCGATTAAAAGTCAAGCTCTTGTGTATTTACCCCCGAATAAATTTTTTGTTTACGTATTTTTTTAAAATTTTTTTTGAGTATTTACTTTGAAAAACTTGGGAAATTTATGATGGAAAGACTCAGCACAGAACAAAGAACCCACGTTGTTCAATTTTATTTTGAAAGTCAGCTTTCGATTATTCAGACATAAAAATCATATCGAAATTTCTTTCATGTTCGAAATGCACCTAGCGCTCCAACAATTTACCGATTGGTTCAGTGTTTTCGGCATCAAGGGGCTGTCTGTGATCTTCCGCGTGCTGGGAGACCTTGTGTAGTTCGAAGTGATGTGAATATTGCTCAGAAGCAAGCAAGTATTAAGGAAAACCCCGAAACATCCACCAGGCGACATTCTCAGCAGTACCGGGTAATGATTGAAAATTTTTTAAGACCAGAGGTAGAGTTCGTCCAACTATGGCTCTCCTGCGCGAAATTTTTGGCGAACGAAAAATGTCCCGTTTTTCTGATTTTAACTGGCCATCGCGTTCGCCCGATTTAACGGCTCCCGATTGGGGCTACCTAAAGGGTAAGATGTATGCCAATAAGCCAAGAACCATCCAACAGCTTAAGGCCAACATCCGAGAAGAAGTGAGGGCACTGGGACCTGGAATTCTAAGAAAAGTTATGGAAAATGCTCTGTCAGGTCGAAGCAAACAATGGGCACCATTTGAAAGATATTATCTTCAAAACATAATGTGATATTTCCAAATTATACTCTTAATTTTAATAAATGCCAACGTTAAATAAAATCAAAAAGAAAAAAGATATTCATTAAATAAATCATAACGTTACTTATGCACCACCCGTTCTAAATAAAAAAATTGGAAAAGATCTGTTTGGTAATTACACAATTCATTGTCAGTATTTCATAATTTCGAACAGTCCCAGATCCATTTTAAAATCTCTATCACATTTGTGAAAGAGTTCCATGTCCTCATATTTCAAGTAATCAAAATTAAAATAATTTCAGATACAATTTTAAGTAGTCAGATCCGCGGAGCACATTTGCGTTTCCTTATGGCAAATTTTTTTCGTTAGGGGGTGGGAAAACCGTCTTTAGGAAATGACTGCAACAAAATCTGACCACGCTATCTTATAGAGGGTAATTTTAGATGCAATTATCAGTAGTCAGATACGCGGAGCACATTTGCGTTTACTTGTGGAGAATTTTTTGCGTTTGGGGGTGGCTAAAATCGTCTTTAGGAAATGAGTGCAACAAAATCTGACCACGCTATCTTATAGAGGGTAATTTTAGATGCAATTAGCAGTAGTCAGATACGCGGAGCACATTTGCGTTTACTTGTGGCGAATTTTTTTCGTTTGGGGGTGGCTAAAATCGTCTTTAGGAAATGAGTGCAACAAAATCTGACCACGCTATCTTATAGAGGGTAATTTTAGATGCAATTAGCAGTAGTCAGATACGCGGAGCACATTTGCGTTTACTTGTGGCGATTTTTTTTCGTTTGGGGGTGGCTAAAACCGTCTTTAGGAAATGAGGGCATCAAAATCTGGCCACGTTATCTTATAGAGGGTAATTTTAGATACAATTAACAGTAGTCAGATACGAGGAGCACGTTTGCAAATGACTGCAAGAAAATCTGGGCACGCTATCTCATAGAGGGTACAATCTCGTTTACACATGGGGATATTTTTTCTTGGAGGTGGCTAAAGTGTCTTTAGGAAATGACCGCAACAAAATCTGACCACTCTATTTCATAAGGAGTAGTTTTAGATACACTTTACAGTAGCCAGATTCGCGGAGCACATTCTCGTTTACGCGAGGTTATACTTTTTATTTTACCTCAAAATGATCGTGTAAAACCGACTTTAGCGTATACTCGGATGTATTCGGTGAAACGGGTTGCTATGTTTGGCGTGCTATTTGCACACCGGTGTCAGCTTTAATGCAGCATTCTCGACCATTGCCGTATCGATAATTTTTATCTTCACTTCCATATTTTTGACTTTGCCTTCGAAATCTGATATCGAAAATGAAATATCACGGAAAAGCTCCTGATATTTGTTGGATAAACCCTTTACTTCCGACATATTTTTAAAGATAAAAGCACAAAAAAAGCTTCTACTTCCACCGGCAAATGTTACGCTAAATAATGCTACTATAGTTTGTTCATCGAACAGATGCAGCGATTTGAAATTACAGCTCCTCCCACAAATACGCGCAAAATTTGAATAAAATTTTTCTATTGGTAAGCCCGGTTTACAAAGCTCAACCAAGAACAACTCCCTTTCTTATTCTTTTCCTAGTCTTTATGTTTATTTTCTTTCTTTGAATCTATGTATTTTTTGTGTGTGTGAAACTGGCTATTATGTAATAGCGAGGGAAATAGGCGTGTCTTCACTCAGGTTCACTGCATCCTTTCGATGAACAGAATATATAGTTCTAGATGGCCTTTTGCTTTAAAAAACATGACCCAAAGTCGAGAATATCCTGACAAACATGCGAAAACCGTATGTAAAAAGTTTACATAATCTTTACTGAACAAAAATAAAAGAATACTGTCCCAGTTGTAAACAATACATACTTATTACCTATACTACTTGTTTTTCTTAAAATATAACAGATAAGTTTTAATTATTTTATCAGATATATGTTTTACTTGTATATTTTGACGTAAAAAAAATAAATATATACTAAGTAAAGTGCCAACAAATCGAAAACAAAACGTGGAGTAACTGACTTACCCTGCACAGTCTCTAATGTATATTCCATTAGCACAGTCACGGGAGGGTAAAGCAAAAAACAAGGCTTTTTGTAGATCATTCTTATTTCTAGCAAACACGTTTACATTTCTTGATGATTTCGTCCATAAATGTGACGAACAGCAATGGACCGAATCTTCCTCCTTATCAGAATTCTATGTTTGCTGTAAATGTTTCTGGTATAAAATTATTCCTTATAACTGCCTTGCTATTCATATCATAATAGTTATTTATAAGTGGGCTAGAAACATAATTACTGTACCAGTGTGAAGAATTGCACGACGAGGTCGTAGACCGAGTCGTGTAATCACACGAGTACTGTAATTATGCTATAGCCCACGTGTGATATACAACATTTTATCTACGACTGCTAAAAAAATTACTTATAAATCAATTTCTTTAAAAAGTCTATATATTTTTACATTTATAAAAATATTTTGAAATGATTGTTGACAGTTTTGAATTAATGTCAGTTTCAATAACATGTTTACTCATCTGGAATAACTGTTTAGAAACGTAAAAACATAACAATTAATGTTTAAAATAAAGAGTATTGTTTCTCTTTAAATAGGTAGTACTTTTTCTTTTGTATTGTTGCTCGTTTCAATAAATTAAGTCTGTTCTGATTGGGCTAAAAATGCGTTACGTAATGAAACCAGTCCGGTAATGAACTTCATTACGTAACTCAAATCACCTCAAATAAGTGTGGTAATGATGACTTATCCAAGCAGTCGTAGATAAATAAAATAAACGAGCGGAAAATGTATGATTTCGTTTTATTAAGCCGAGGTCGCTTGCAGATGAGGCAGTATAATATATGATGTCACATATTGAATCTCTGTGATATCTATTGCTGCTAGGCTGCAGGCGGCGTCGGCTTAACTAGAACTAAAAAAGTATGATTTCGCTCTTTTAAGCCGAGGTCGCTTGCTAAGCTGTACGTCTAATTATGTTAAATACTTTTACCATTTTCCTCCTGACATATTATATCTACACAATATAACAAAAAAAAATATATTCATAGATTTTTGAAATTCTCGTTTTTCATCTAAATTACATTTATTAAATAAATTATTCAACTTCAGTAAAAGATTTTTCTTGTTCAAAATGAAATTTATTTGAAATGAAAGATTTAAAAATCAATTCGATTCTCGAAGCTTCTATCTTCTGACATGACAAATAATTATGGAACACAGTATACCTCTCTATATGTACTTTTTTCGTTGTCGAGTTTTTCACTGATTGGACACTGTAGTAGGCAATTTGATTACTGAAACGCGAAGCTGAAAGAGCGACGAAGGGTTTGATTCATTTTATTTGAAAGGTGAATTTTCAGGTTTTTTAGGCAAAACTATGCCAGTTTCATTCAAATAGCTTATAAAACCTCGCTTTACAAAAACTATTATAACCCTTTACGATGCATGGAGTTTTTGCTAATCTCGCTAAATTAACCCGCACTATTATATAATATCGATTTCAACTTTCGCACGTTGCAGAAATTTACTAAAACAGGCCAGCGTAATTTTGGCACCTGATGCATATTTCATAACGGTCCGTGGATCTCGTGGTAGAAGCAATATTAAGGTTACCGTAAATTATCATTTCAAATAACTTCAAATATGAACTCATTTCCTTTCTTTGATTTTTCGTTTTTGTCCAATATAGCTACTACCATTCTTTATAAAGTATTATATTTCTAAATTTATCACTTATATTTATTCTTATACATATATCATGTTTTAGACTGCAAGAGTTGCAATGGATCGAGCTGTGGAAGTTCAAAAAGCAGTTCAAGCTGCCCGATTTAAACAATTAGAAAGTGAAATGAAAGCGAAGAGGCGTAAACGCGGCGGAATAACTGAAAAAACAGAGTTGTACGAACAAATGGCTAAAGCACTTTTTGACCAACAACAAAACGTTGAACTAGAATCGGAGAAAGGAAGAATGCTGACAGAAGAGATTAATCATTTGAATGCTCAAACCGAGATGATTCAACAAGTAACTAACGACAACGTGATGAAACAAGAAGAAGCTAACATTACGATTATGAAAAACATTAAAAAACTACAACAGGCTATTACCGCAAATGAAAAGAGGCTTCATACTTTAGAGTTTATGGCAAATACAAGACTTGCCAACTCGCAACAAGCGCAGATGTTTATTTTTTAAGGAAACGCACATATTAAAACGTGATGATTTTCTTTCGTGGTTTAATTAAACGACCCGTAAAAAGTCACTTCACTTATACGAACCACAAAAAAAACTTTACGGCCTCTGAATAAATCAACCACGGTAACATTTAAAAGAAAATGTAACGTCGATGCTTTCCTGCTTAAAGCTTTAAGTGTTATTGGATAATAAAACGTCAAAATTTCGTGGTAGAGTTCTAATAAAAAAAAAACAGGGGATGTAAAGAAACGAAGGAAATTTATGTCAAGGTCATTGTAGCCGTTCAGTCATAATTTAGTCAGAATATATTGAGAATTAAATAGAAAATTAATGTAAGTTGTAAAATAAATTTTATTTCATTTAAAAATCCTCTGTTATCTAGAATGTTCAATCATTGTCACATTAACTTGATCGTGCATGATACCTTATTCCTTTTAAATACTCGATCGTTGTAAAAACAATAAAAATACATTAAAATAAGAAAAGCTTGTTCATAAAATACAAAGAGCTTATATTACAAACTATACAAATCTTAGAACTTATACAAAGACTTTTATTCATAGCTTGAGTTATATTATTTATTATGTCCGATTGTAACAAATTATTTAACGTCTTGGTTAAGGAACCCAACGTAGTTAGTTCCGAAGTACGCTTTAGCCTTTAAACCCTCACGATGAAGGCAAAGCATCGTATCTCGCTCGGTTGGGGTGGTATTAAATTTAGAAAACGGCTTTTACCTGGAACGACCTGCATGTCCCTCCTATTTACAAACGGGGTGCTTTTAAATATATTGAGAAATATAAGTTATGGGCTACAGCCGAGAGATTATATTTTTTTAAAATAACTTATTTACTTTGTATTTTCGTGATAACATCTCAGACCTCTCAGAGGGAGAATGTATAAGGGGCCCGTTGGGGCTTAGGTGCCGCGTATAGAATACGATAAGAATTAGTATTCTCATCGGTTACGACGTTCTAGAAAAAGAAGTAATACGAATAAAGGAAAATAAGTACCTATTGTTTAAAATTTAAAGACTATTCTACGTCATGTTATGCTACCACATAACTTATATCGTACTTGAGATTCTCACAATTACCTATTTACTTTTTTGTAATATACTCTTGGATTAAGGTTGCCCTCGTTAACTGCAATTTTTATACGATCCAACAGACGTTTAATTGGTACACATTCACGACTTTATTAACCGCAAAGAAAATGGTACTACTATACCGTGAAGAGAATCTCTATAGCTTTCTATAACTGCCATAGAAGCAAACAATAAGCTTTAAGGAAATGGTAATTGGATTCGAGCGCTTGTTGGGCCTAAAAACTACTGATATTTTTCACATTCTTTTCGGGAAAAATACTTAATATACACTGTTGAAATTTGTTGTAGTGATTGAATTAACTTTATTTAACATTCATATTTTTTTTCAAAAAGCCAGATGCAAAGGGTGGATCGATGAATGGCGGCACGTTTGCGAAGACGTGCCGCCACGTCTTACGGAAGTCCTGTTGCCGATATAGATGATCTGAAACAAAAAAATCAAACATATTCTTACTTTATACTATACTGCGAATAAAGTTGACTAGAATCAAGAAGAAAAAATGAAAAACGAAAAAATGGTGAGCCATTGCAATAAAGGTTTAGATTTTTTTCATTTCATCTTGCAGATTATCATTTATAAAAAAAAATTTTCAATATTTTTCAATAATTCTAGTTGAATTGATGCACACACTTGTGATGCACGTGGCTGCCAAATTTCATTACGATTGCTTATCTAGAGCGCTTTGGAGCACTTCCGTAAACTTAAAAAATGTAGTTTCGAGAAAAACACAAAAAAGTTTTACCGAAGTTTGTTTGGGTATAAAATGAAAATTTTCATACTTACATTTAGTCTGCTATGCCAGCACCATAGAGTCCACCTTCATCTTTTTCGAAGAATTCCTCTTGAGCGGTTCGTTCGAGTCTTCTAGCCGATCTAGACTCTTTTGATGCCGCGGAATGTGCAGCTTCCGCTTTCCGCACGCGCACGTTATCCCTCGCGTCGGCAGCAGCTTTGGCCTGCGGTCCGATTGTGATGCCCATCACTTCCATCTTGCGTAACAGGGGTGTGAACCCTTCGTTGAAGATACATTCACTCATAAATGCCGCCAATTGAATTGTTTTTGCCGAGCAAAAAATGTGTTTGGGAGCAAAGCGCCAGAGGGCAGAGTTAAAACTTTCATTGTTATTTTGCGTATTTCCGCCCAAACACCGTTGCAATAAATCGTCTGACGACAGGTCTTCGTATATGGGACGAAGAAGATTTTGAACATTAGTTGCAAGTGGTGCTGGGTGTTTATATTCGTGTAACTTGTTCTCTGCCTCAGCGCGTCTCCACTTGCACCACGATTCAGTCCCGATCGGACAATTATCGTGCTTCGGGTTCGCATCTGTCGAGCATTTGTGAAAAAATGTTGCAAAAATTTCCTTTTTCATATCGCTTACACATTGTGGATTTCGGATAATTGCCAAACCATAATAAGAGGTCAGGTCGCGCATCAATTTATCCGTTAACTTCCCATCGCCCTTGCCACCAACTCCGTTAGTCTTTTTCTTTCCAGATCTCAGTCTCGATCCCATTCGCTTTTTCAGGTGTCCAGCGCACTCAAATTTTGTCACTATCAATTCATCACCATATGGCTGTATTTCCAGAAGAGATTTGAAAGTTTTTGTATCGCCGTCACCTATGTAGTTGGTATATTTTACATTGTGAAGTTCTTCGGATCGTGTAAACATTTCAATAATGCCATCGACTTCCATTTTACCAGCGGTTCCTTTGTGATTGCATGTACAATTTTCTTCATGTTCTGCGCACCAGTCATCAAACTCATCAGTACCCTCTTTGTTACTCCAGTGATTACAAGCTTGACAACATTTGGATTTTACCATCAAGTCTAAAACCTTATTGGAATATTTGCCAATCAAAGTGACTACGCCAAACAATGATGAAAATCCTCTCTTGCTCCAAGATCCATCTCCTGAGACGGTCAAATGAGATGGCTCATTTCCTGCTGCAACATTCTTTGTCCTTTCTTCCTCTGCAGCTTTTCCGAGGAGCACGTTGGTCGTGGCTTTTGCAGCAGTCCACGCATTTTCCAGACAAGCATAATAGGTGTTTATCGCTATTTCTTGACCCGCAGAAAAGATTTATTCCTTGCAAGCCGATTCCAAGAAGTCGCATTACAAAGACCAGTCGTCGATTGATTTCAAACGATTTGTTCGATATTTTCGGTCAAGAGTCGATTTCAGTAGGGTCACAATCACACACGACACAGATCTTGAATCCCAAACCTTGCTCACCTTTCACATTAAACTTCATGTCCTTTTCACACTTCTTGCACTTTAGTAGGGCACTGAGCATGGAAAATACATGAATAAAATTAATTATTCGGTATCCATGTGTTGGATTTACTGTTATTTCACAATCCCCGGAACTTTGAATTTTTTTGCAGACGAACTTGCGCGTGAAACCTCATTTTCACTGGTAAATCGGTTACCACAGAATCGACGTTTTTTGGCATATGGCCAGGGCGATCATTTTTCCCTTCGCCGAATTTTTTCGCTTTAAACATCGCGAATGTTTTATTTCCTAGCTTCGAAGCTTATGTGTAGTTACAGTAGGTATATTCGCTCCGATTACCGCTCCGATTTCATACCCCTTCGTCGCTCTCTTCGACGGTTGATAACTTTTCCAATTTAACAAATTTTAACTTGAAATTTTGTGAGCGTATTCTTAAAATATAAATCAATCCGCATACCGAAACATAATGCAAAAAAAAACAACTTTTTTTTACCTAACAAGGTAGAAACCTCCCTTAAGGGCTAGAATATCGGACGTGTGGCAACACTGAATTACTGCAGAATCAAGATAAGCAATTTCAGTGAGAGTTAACGATAAGTCAAACATATACGATAAGTCTAAACAACGGCACGGAATATTGGGACACCTTACTAATTCACTTAATTTCAAATAAAATCGATACAAAAACTAAGCGAGCATGGGAAAGTTCTATTAAAACCAATGCAATACCAGACCTCAAACAGTTGTTTGACTTTTTGTCTTCGCAGTGCATGATTCTTGAATCAGTAGAAAGAAAAGATAACAAATCCAACACAGTATCTTGTCTCGTTATAAATAAACCGAAATGTAGGTTATGCGACGAAAGCCACGCATTGTACCAATGTAAAACATTTTTGGATTTGACGCCGAAACAACGCCTCGAAAAGGTCAAGAATTTTAAACTTTGCATCAATTGCCTTAAACCCGGTCATATACACGGAAACTGTAAACTAGGTAATTGTAAGAAATGTGACAATGCTCATAATACCTTGTTGCATTTTGAAAAAGGTAACTTTTCTACTGCACGTTCTTCTAATCCTCCAACGACAAGTATGGTATCTGCACATACGATGAACAATAACAATGAATATGTTTTATTGCCTACAGCTCTATTATGGGTAAAAAATGCAATGGGAAATTTAATCAGATGTCGGGCTTTAGTAGACTCCTGTTCACAATCAAATTTTATTACCACTGAACTTGCATCTAAATTGAATTTACAAAAAACTAAGGTTTTAGCATCCATTAACGGAGTTAATCAGTCGAACTTTAATGCATCTACTAGAACACAGACAGATATTTATTCATTAAACAAGCATTTTAACAAAAAATTGTCATTTTTAATAATTGATAAAATAACGGATAAGTTACCACAACAAAAAATTGATAAGGAGCGATTACAAATTCCTGAAAAATTACAACTCGCTGATCCTGATTTTCATAAACCCAACAGCGTAGATATTTTGCTAGGTGCTTCAGTTTTCTTTGAACTACTGTCAATAGGACAAATCAAATTGAATGGTAATGAAGGACCCATACTCCAAAAAACAAAACTGGGTTGGATAATAGCAGGGAATATCCCATTTTCGTTGAATTGTAACTCTTGTTTTCTGATCACTCGTAAAACCATTAATGAGAATACTGCATTATTGAAATCTTTAGAAAGATGTTGGGAAATCGAGGAATCACCGAAGGTTAACCACTTATCTCCTGAAGACTTGGAGGTTGAGACTCACTTTCGTAACACTTATCAAAGAGGGACGGATGGTCGTTTTCAAGTTTCGTTGCCATTGAAGGACAATCCTCAAATTTTGGGTGAATCCTATGATATTGCAAAGCGACGTTTAATCTCATTGGAAAACAAATTTGCAAAAAATTCAGAATTGAAGGAAGAGTACACTAAATTTATGTCTGATTACGAGTCATTGGGTCACATGTCTGAAGTTGGAGCGGATGAATTAGGAAAATCGGATACATCGAACGAGGTAGTAAATTATGTACCACACCATTGTGTTCTTAAAATGTCTAGCACGACTACCAAGTTAAGAGTAGTGTTTGACGCGTCCGCAAAGACATCCTCAGGATTTTCTCTAAACGATTTGCTCAGGGTTGGACCTGTGGTTCAAGACGATTTAATATCAATAATCTTGAGATTTCGGCTATACAATTATGTGTTAACTGGGGATATTGCTAAAATGTACCGGCAGGTGAATATCCACCCAGAGCAAAGAAATTTGCAACGAATATTATGGCGTGACAATTCGAATAATACAATCAAACATTTTACGTTGAATACAGTGACTTATGGGACCGCTACAGCGTCTTATTTAAGTACGCGTTGTTTATATCAATTGGCAAGAGATAACGAGATTGCTTATCCTGACGCTGCTAGATCTATTGATCATGATTTTTATATGGATGATCTATTGACGGGTGCAAATACTGAGCAAAGGGTACTGCAATTGAAACAGGAAATTTCAGGCATTTTGAGTCAAGGCAAATTCGAATTACGAAAATTTAATTCTAATAGTCACAAGGTTAATAATAACACTGAGTTGAAAGATTTAAACTTGATTGAAGCAAAGATTTTGGGAATCGCGTGGGATTCTGTTAAAGATGAATTTAGAATTTCCGTTAACATAAGTACTGAAAATAGACGATTCACCAAAAGATTTATGTTGTCTACTATTTCTCAAATATTTGACCCGCTGGGTCTGGTCGGACCAGTTATTTTACGAGGAAAAATTTTGCTGCAGAAAATGTGGCTGCAAAAGATTGATTGGGATGAAACAGTACCACAAGATATATATTTACAAGCGCGAGATTTTTTAAATGACTTGAAACAGTTGGATAGTATCACTATTTCTAGACACGTTGCTCTAATTAATTCAGAGCTGTATCAAATTTGCGGATTTTGTGACGCATCTCAATCCGCTTATGGAGCTTGTGTGTACATTAAAACGCTTAATGAACAGGGAAACATATCCAGTAGATTGTTAATGGCAAAGTCTAAAGTGGCTCCAGTAAAGGTAATAACAATTCCGCGTTTGGAATTAGCTGCTGCACTGTTGTTGGCAAGATTGGTGGCATCAGTGAGGGAGGCTTTGGATGTACCCATAGATGGGACCTGGTATTTTTCGGACTCAAAAATTGTTTTAGCCTGGATTTGCAGTACGCCCAACACTTTAAAAACCTTTGTAGCGAATCGGCTTAGCGAAATACAAAATTTAACAAACAAAGACGAGTGGTTGCATATATCCTCAAGGGATAACCCCGCAGACCTGATTTCTAGAGGGACCGATTCAAAAGGTATCAAAGAAAGCAGTTCATGGTGGCATGGACCACATTGGTTGGAGATGCCGGTGGAATCTTGGCCAGCCATGAAGAGTGAATTGACAGAGGAAATCCCGGAATTGAAGACTACAAATTTAGTGATGACCCGAAACACCGATGCCGCACCAATTTTTGATAGATATTCTAGTTGGTCGAAGTTGCAAAAGGTGGTTGCATATATTTTGCGGTTTAAGTCAAATTGTTCTAAAAATATAGTCACAAAAAACCGAGGAGTTTTGACTATTGATGGAGAAGAGTAAAAGGTTATTGGTCAAATTGGCTCAAGAACAAGAATTTAGCGAGGATATATCCAATTTAAAGGCCAAGGGAATTAAACTGACCAGTAAGTTGAAAACTTTAGATCCATTCTTAGACGAAGATGGTATTTTGAGAGTGGGTGGTAGATTGGCAAACACTGATTTAACATTTTCACGTAAACACCAAATAATTTTACCCTCTAAACACAAATTGACTGAATTGATCATACGACATAAACATCTGGAAAATTTGCATGCTGGCGTTCAAACTCTTCTTTCGATTATAAGACTTGAATATTGGCCTGTAAACGGAAAAAATGTGATTAAAAAGATATTACGTTCATGCACAATTTGTTTTCGAGTAAAGCCTAGATTCATTTTTCCAAAGATGGGTATGTTGCCCAAAGAACGAACAACACCAGTACGACCATTTACGAATGTAGGTGTGGATTATGCCGGTCCTATACTAATCAAGGATGGTAAATTAAGAAACCGAAGGTTCATTAAATCCTACGTTTGTTTATTTGTTTGTTTGGCTACGAAGGCATTACATTTAGAGTTGGTGACTGATTTGACATCTGACACATTTCTGAATGCATTTAAAAGATTTGTGGGTAGACGAGGTTTGTGTCGATGCTTATATTCCGATAATGCTACTAATTTTAAAGGGGCAAAGAATTTAATGTATGCTAATTTAGAAGATCTAGCTAAGGATCCTGATATTTCAAATTATTTTCGTGACAAAGGGGTCATTTGGCACTTCATTCCCGCAAGAAGCCCTCACTTTGGTGGGATTTGGGAAGCTGCGGTTAAACGGGTTAAGTATCATTTAATGAGAACAATTGGTGATGAAAGACTAACCTATGAGACCTTTTCCACAGTTTTAATCCAAATTGAGTCAATCGTAAACTCAAGACCTTTACTTCCTTTATGCTCTGACCCTCAAGATTTAGAATTATTGACTCCAGGACATTTTTTGATTGGCACGGCCTTGTTGGCAGTTCCTGAAGTAGATGTTTCAGAAATTCCTGTTAACCGATTAACAAATTACAAACAACTCCAAAAATTACACCAATCATTTTGGAAAAGGTGGTCATTGGAGTATTTGCATACTCTACAACAAAGGACTAAGTGGAGATTCGACCGAGAAGATCTTGTCAAAGTTGGAAGTATGGTTCTGCTTAAAGATGACAACCTTCCCCCAAGGCAGTGGAGAACAGGAAGAATAGAAGAACTCCATCCTGGTCCAGACGGAAGGGTTCGTGTGGTGAAGATCCATACTTCAGGTGGAACTGTGTCTAGAAGTGTACATCGAGTTTGTGTATTACCAATAGAAGAACAGTAACAGACTTTATATTTTATATTTTCTTAAGTTTCTTTATGTGTTTTTTTTATCTTTTGAAAGATAACTCTTTCAAGGCGGGAGTTATGTTGCGACTCTCGTTCATAGATGTCGTTAGTGAGCGATCGAAGGGACACACGTGTCGAGTTGTTACCCGCGAAAAGGGATCAGTCCGTTACGAGCAGCGATGACGGACGCTTCCAAGCATTATATTTGAGTTAAACAAAATAAATTAAAACAAAAATAGAAGCTTTTCATTCAACTATATACAGTCCACAACATTATATAAAAGACTCTCCTTAATTTTTGCTGAAAAATCACTCCTTGAAAACTTTCGCATTAACTTAGAAACAGCCTGTATATTAATGAACTTTTTTAAGGTGACTTTATTGGTACAAGAAATTCAATGTTTAAGCTGTTGTTCGTAATAATCCACATATTTCATCTCGCGTAATGTCTTATGACTCTGCTGTATCCCAACATTTTTACATTGCCATAAATTTCACCAGTACGCTGTTTGCATCAAGAGCTGCACACAGTAATGATATCCAAAAGCCAATTTCATTTTGTTATTGGATACAAGTATGCTTTATTGGTTACTAGAAAATTCTTAATGGTTACGTGAAATAAATTTCTAACTTAACTACTTAGTTGGGCAGTTAACATATTGCGTAGGATTATAGGTAACTTTTCAATTGCCCCTTTCTTCGAAAAACATGCTTATAAAAAAAGATGTACCCTTTGAAAAGCATACTTAACAAATGAAAAATATTGATGGCGCTTCTAAAATGCAATAAAAATCGTTCAAAATACTTTCCCCCTTTATACGATGAAAGTTTTATCTGAAACTTTTTTGATAAAATTGATGTTTTATGAGTTATTATTAGGTAGTCTCAATTTCAATGCCTTACTCAGTATATTAAATATAGTTAAATATAGTTTTAAACTCTTATAAAACCTGTTCATACACCTATTTAATAAATTTTGCGTCTACAAATCGGTACCTACCGACGAATTGGACGAATAGACTCATCAATTTGGTATTATCCTTGAAGGACACATTACCGATTTTTCTCTATACAAGAAATACTAAAATATATGCAACTTATTTTACGTTTTTCGTAGTAATACGTTAGGGCGCGTATAGTAAAATTTCAATTTTTATGAATGGCGACACATAAGTCACCCTGCCATCTAGGCATCACGACCACGAACTACATTCTTTGGATAACTATGTATATCTACAAACAAGAGTAATACGTTAGGGCGCGTATAGTAAAATTTAAATTTTCATGAATGGCGACACATAAAGTCCCTAGACTATCAAAGCACCGCGGTTCATGACGCCTGTTTTCGAGCCAAAATGGCGGTTTGACAACTTGTCACTGCATTTCACCACTTCTGTACAAAAATATTGCCGTTTTGTTGCCTTTGGTGTTGCAAAAATAGCAGTAAGAAGGGCTTTCGACTCTTAAGGGTACCACGAGAAAAAAGAATGGAGTTTTGGCGTAATGTTATCAACAGAACGACAGAGTTTTAAATTTCCCGCTTGACTTTCGAGCCAAATGGCGGCAAATGTGGACTTTATGTGTCGCTAAAGTCCCTAGATTTACAAAGTACCGCGGTTCATGACGTCTGTTTTCGACCCAAAATGGCGGTTTAACAACTTGTCACTGTATCTCACCAGTTATTTACAAAAATATTGCCGTCTTGTTGCCTTTGAAGTTGAAAAAATAGCAGTAAGAAGGGCTTTCAACTCTTCAGAGTCTCACGAGAAAAAAGGAAGACATTTTGGCGTAATGTTCTCAATAGAACGACATAGTTTTAAATTTCCCGCTTGACTTTCGAGCCAAAATGGCGTCAAACCGCGGTACTTTGTAAATCTAGGGACTTTATGTGTCGCTAAAGTCCCTAGATTTAGTCCCAAGCTATCAAACCGCCATTTTGGCTCGAAAACAGGCGTCATGAACCGCGGTACTTTACATTAACTGTCCAATGCTTAGTGCAGAACTAAACCTAGTATTAAACCCCGTTAAAATGTCCTGACGTCGCCGCCTGGCAATAAATAAGTAATAACCACTTCCTTATCTCTATGCGTGCCTGCCTAACAGAATTCAAAAGAACGCCGTTTCTTTGTCGCTCTTTTTTTACCGCCATGTCGAATTAAATGGAGAATACTAAAAAAATACCAACAATAAATTATATATTTTAAAAACTAAAATGGTTATAGCCAGTTTTTGGATGTATACATCCAAAAACTTTGTTGAAAAATGATGAGCTCTAAGATACGCAACTTTGCCCCCAATTAACCATTTCTTTATCTCTTATGGTTTCTGAGATCCCAATGGTGAGGGTCGAATTTGAATTACCTGTATAGAAAACTGATTTTCTAGGATACCTTGATGTTAATAAAAAAATATAACCTTTCCTTGCTTGTATTTGTAAAATAGTTTTAATAGCATTTATCGTTAACAGGAAGCCATCAAAACGAGGTGGTCTATTTATAGTTTTCCTTTGTACACCGGACCTCTTCCTTTTTCTACTTTTCTAATACCTATTCCTTATGCCATGTCTAAAGCAGCGATACAATGAATATTATTATCGCAGAGTGCTCTTCGATATACAGTTTTTTTCATGCAATATTCAATGCATCAAAGGCGTTATTGATAATTTCAATAAAAGTAGCAGTGGCATAAGCTGTTGTGGACATCAGTTGATCGGTCTCCTCTGAAGTTCTGATAGCTGCGCTGACGGAGTGACTTAACACTTGCGCAAGCAATATTACATTCATCCGCTGAAAGGGATTGGGAGATAAGTGTACGTCTGTAATGCGGGGTAATGCTCGCCCCGTGGAACTTCTTTTATCCAGCGCATAGGTGGCAGTGATGTCTTGAAAAGGTATCCGCTGGTGTTTATAAATGAAATCATTATTTATTAAGTTATTTCTGACGCTTTTCAGTAAATGAGGTGCGTCATACAATATAATATATTTGGTATCACCAACCTTAAAATAAGGTTTATTCACCTTAACGCCCAGTAACGAAAACAGTTTTTGATTAGTTGGTGACGGTAAATTGGTTATATTTGTGAGTATATTGCTTTCTGGAATTAAGCTGTTGTGGTCACTGACAGGATCTTTCTCTGGCGAGATTATATGCACATCACCTTGTATGTTTTCAACATTACAGAAAATTGCGTAGATAGACTTTTCTGGTAAGCTATGGGAAATGTCTCCTGATCTGCTTGAAGCATGAGGATAAACTGGAGAAACTTAAGACTGCGAAGCCATAGGGCAGGAGTGGCCAAGCTCTTTGATAGTCCGAGCCATTTTTCAATTTGAAATTTTTCGCGAGCCGCAGTTTGGCCACCGTTGCCATAGGGGACTGAAATGATATTGGTATAGCGGTGGCACTTAGTTTCCTTTGCATAAAATCTTCTTGTCTGACGCGGTCTCACTTTTTTAAACGATCTGGACTTAATTGGGCTAACTCCCAATTTCCTATAAAAAAATTAAATCGAAAGCGCCCTCTCTGATTGAGACACGTAATTATCTAAATACTATCTGAGATTAGAACCATAAGATTATTCCCCTTTCGACAGAGTCGCCCCCTGGAGATGTTCTCCCTTAATTAACCGACCGTTGACCAACTATAAGTATATATAAACAAAGGTTATACGATACTACTCAAGGGATTTGAGTCAAGCCACTCAAGTACATAAGGTCCTGAACAAATCCAATATCGGGAGTTGATCAACCTTATTTTCTATTCATTATGAGTTAAGTGCGCCATCTTAAAGTCAATGAGTAAACTATGAGTTGTTTATATTTTGTACCATATTTTATCATTTAATCTTAAATTATTATACTAAAAGGTTTATCACCAATATTAATCCGATTTCATACAAAGTACTTAGATAACTTGTAAATATATAAACAAACTAGATTAGGTGCCCAACCGGAAGATGGCGCTGATTAGAAATTCACTGAGGAAATCCGACCACAATCATTGAATCCAGTGAATGGATCTATATTTTCTAAACACAACCTTTGAAACTTATGTTCTTTGTAATTAATAATACAAGGACAAATTTAATTCAATCTAATTCAATATTTCCAGATTATTTTCTTTCGTTCCTAAAATTTTTGATTACCATTCATGCTTGTGATACCTGTGATTCTCCCAAACAACTATTTCTTCACATTTCTTCTCCCACCTCTCATTTTTATTCTTTATCACCACATTTCATCTAGCATACGTCGCTCGGTTGATGAGACTAATTGAGAGATTCCATTTTTGATGTATGTACAGGGCGACCTCGATAATACGGATCTTTATTAAACCTGATACTTCAATAATCCGAACAAGTATTTCAAATGCATTGCGTACTTTATAATCCGGATTTAATAATGCTCGGTAATCCTACGTTTTTACGAGTCTACTTCCATCAAACTAGAAATTATACATATAAGAAAACTAAATTAGATAGTGAGGGATTCCCATAACTTCCTAAATTCGGCCGGATATCTGTTTCAGTATGTGCCTTTGACTTGCCTGCAACGCATCACGTCTGAAGATTAATGACTACTTAGTTGTTTGTTGGTTGTCATATAATACATATGTATTACTATGCCTTCTAGAAGAAAACATATTACACTAACAATAAAACAAAAATCCGATATTAAACTAAAATTAGAACTAAGGCACTAGCACTAGCACTATCACTAGAACTAAGACTAGAATAAAAAACTTTCGAGTTAAGACGTGCGTCCTTTGAAAAAGAGAAGTTTCAGATGCCATGTTGCACCCTTCTTCAGAAACAAGTTCGAGTGTTTCCGAAACATCATGGAACTATAGAATAGCTGACTAGCGAGGATGGACAATTTACAACATTATTTCTTCCACCAAAAGAAACTGACAAAACTATTTTATCGGAAAAGTCTTTTAGCCCTTTTAGTCTTTTAAGTTATTAAAAACCATTAATTTGGAGAACGCTGTATGTCTACTATGCAAACCTTGAGAAATACTTTCCCCCAAAGTCTTGGAGAAGTGATGGCACAAAATTATGGCTCACATAGCGGATACTAACCCAGCCACTGAATACGACGCTCAAAATCTGATTCCACTGTGACAATTGCGCCGCAATCTGCTTTCCTTGGATGAAGAACTGAAAGGTAAACTACCGCACTAAACAAAAGTGTTCGTTTAGTATTTTTTTGTTAATAATTTGTAAATATGTAATATATGTTTCAGATATGATGAATGAACTCACTGAGCAGAATCTCACGAACACGGAAATACTTGAAAATACGAGTCAGAGTGTTAAAAATAATGTGCAGTTAAAAATTTTAATGTATGCATAAAGTGGGCAGAAGAGTTTGATATTCTACTGCATGATGTTCTTGTACTTCAAAGGTTAAAAGCCGTTTCTTTTAATCTTTGAAGTATGTGCCTTTGACTTGCCTGCAACGCATCACGTCTGAAGATAATATATACTAATAATAATATATAATATAGTACACATATATTTCAATGCCTTCTAGAAGAAAACGTATTACACTAACAATAAAACAAAAATCCGATATTAAACTAAAACTAGAACTAACACTAGCACTATCACTAGAACTAAAATTACACCTAGAACTAGAAACTCTCGGGCAGGGTTGCCAGGTTACACACATAGAATGTCGTGAGCCATGTCATAAAAAATCGTGAGATGTTGAAATTTGTTAAAAAATCACTCAATTTTAATAATATGTGGTACATATAGGCATAGGATTCAACTAAAATAGTTTAGAGAACGTTTGTATATAAAAGTGATATAATTAAAAGGAAATAAAATATTACAGTTTAAGTACTTTCTTAGTACCATCTAGCGGCGAATACATGTAACTAATAGAGAAACTTACAGTAACCTACAATTCAAGTTGAAAATGCTATGATTTTACTTTGATTTTATTATCACTAATTATTATATTATTTTTGTAATAAAATCGTGAGAAGACATGTCGTGAGATCATGAGATTAAAGGTAATATCATGAGATCTCACGATAAATCGTGAGACCTGGCAACCTTGCTCTCGAGCTAAGCCGTGCATCTTATGAAAAAGTGTTTGACGTTTCGGATGCCATGTTGCACCCTTCTTCAAATAATCAAAAAACAAATAATCAATCATAAAACAATATTTCTTTCTCTAAAACAAGATCTCGCTGAGCAGAATCTCACGAAGATGGAATACCTTGAAAATGGTGAAGATTTGTTACCACCGGAAGACATAGATGGTGCAAATGAATAACACGAGAGTAAAAATGCTGGCCAAGAGTTACAAAATACAAACCAGAGTGTTAAAAATAATGAGGCAGTAAAAAATTTTAATGTATGCCACTGCATGATGTCCTTGTACTTCAAAGATTAAAAGAAACGGCTTTTATAATGACCCAGAAAAGGATCAAGCAAACAAAGATTATATCTTATTTCACAAAATAATATAAAAATTTATAAAACATACTTCTGTTGTAAATAATCTTTATGGAAATACTATTTTTAGTTGTCTTGCATTAAATGTGTCGCTTATATAGAAATTTGTTTCGCTTCAGTAATCCAACTTATTTAGTTATCGGATCACCTCGGTTTTAATTAGTCCGGACTATCGAGTTCTAATCACCAGTCTGGGCACTGCCCACTCTTTCACCTTTTCGTGACTTAGAAAATCTACAGCTGAAACAGCAAAAACACATTTTGAAAGTTCAATATTTAAGTTGTAAGAAAAAAATACTTAGCCTTTTAAGATATTTTAATTTTTGCACTTTTTGAAATATTTCTGTCGAAATATTTATTTATTTATAAAAGAACAGTCACGATTTGTCTGAAGCGATGCAGAAAGCGATCGTAGAAGACCGTCGTGAGAAGATGGCATAGACGCAGCTAGCAGCGCAGTTTTCTATCACCCAGTCTGCTGCATCCAGAGTTCTTAAGTATTAGCGAACTCAGAAAGGCTTTGTGACATTGGACGTGAATTGTAGCATGCAGCGCCAGCCATCTCTCACGATGATCAAAAGAAAGCTGAATACTGCTGGACTCGTTGGGCGACGACTATTCAAAAAACCATTCGCGTCAGCCAAGAATAGGAAGGCACGCGTGGCGTGGGCGATGGCTCACCTCAAGTAGACCCGACAGCAGTGGGAACAGATCATTTGGTGTGACAAGAGCAAGTTCCTGATGTTTGGAATTGAGGGCATATCGTGGATACGCCGTCCCTCTGACACCCGCTTTGATCCCAAGGATCAATTTCCCACCATGAAGCACAGCGGTAGAAGTGTCATGGTGTAGGGGTGCTTCAGCGCTATCGGAACGGCTCGTTCGCATTCCGAGCATAATGGACCGCCACGTATACAGGGGAATTGTAGAGAATGATATGCTTCCCGTAATAATGAAATAACTTAGGGCGCCATAAACTGGTGGCCAAGAGTTAGAAGTAAAACGATTGTTTTGTAACTACAAAAATTGCAACGTCTGACTTGTCTCTACGTTACGGGCTCGATGATAACCACACCAACAGCAGTAATGGAGAATGTACTGTACCTTCCTCGTCTCAATTATCACGTAGAGGAGGTGGTGGTAGCAACAATGATCCGGCTGCGAGCAGTTAACGATAAATGGCTTTATAAATGTAGAAAATTGACTGGCCAGCTATGGGAGGAGGCATGTAGCAAACAGCCGCTCCTGAATGGCAGGGTAGATACGATTCCAACGCGTTTTATCTTCAAACGACCGTATGAAATAAAGGTATGGGAACAATCCATGCCTGACGAAACTATCCTCCAATTATGGGTGGACAGATCTCGTAGGGAAACTGGCTCTGGTGCTTCGGTTTATTCCGTCGAACCAACAATAAAATTCATGACATGGTGGACAAACGGGCAAGGAAAGGTGCAGGCGAACCTCAGGGATCGCCCGAACCATTCATTGTCCCAACAATAAGGTCTTTAATAGAGTTTCAAAAAGAGAAAACACGTAAGAAGTTTCTAAACTACTGGGACTGGACACCAGTATTTCGCCAAGCCAAGGAGGCTCTGATGTACCCTGACCCTAAACGAACAAATTTATTTATGAGTCTAATCACTGGACACTGGCATCTACAGAAGCACTTACTGAACATGAGAATAAGTGACACCGACATCAGCAGAGGACGCGGTGAGGAGGAGGAATCGGCGGAACATATTCTATGCGACTGCGTGGCCCTCCCAACATTAAGGTTATCCATTTTTGGAGATATCCATATTCGCATAAGTGGAATCAGGGCAGCAAAACCAGGACAAATTCCAGCATTTGTCTCCAAGGTAATATGGCTGGAAGGACCCTAATGCTGACCAAAAGAGGGAAGTAAGTACAAGGGGTCTGCTTAGGTTAAAGTGCTGCGGGCAGTTCAGTCTGTCTTCCCGCGAATCCAGAAATGCTTCCCTGGTTACGCAAACACATGGGTCGGGGTTGGATGTTCCAACAAGACAATGACCCGAAACATGCCTCCAGGAACGTCGCCGACTAGTTCGTATAGCGTGGAGTGACTGTAATGCACTGGCCTGCCAATCCCCGGAAATCAACGTCATCAAAACGCTCTGGGACGCAAGCTGAAGGGCGTTCGAGTTACATCCACCGATGAAAAGTTCCGGCAGCTGCAGGCGGAGTGGGCGCAGATCGACCACAGACTCTTTGATCGATTCCATGCCACGAAGATGCAAGACTGTCATCGACAGCAAGGGATATCCCGCTAACTATTAAGTGGTTCACATAAAATTGTTACTAAGTACTCCAGAGTTCAGAGCTTTTAGAAATATCTTGTGTCTTCACGATTGTTGGGTTTGTCATCTTGCGTTATTTTGATAAATTATTTTGTTTATAAAAACAGGTGTTTGATGTTCAAAACATGTTTGAAACATGGGAAACACTTCCCGAACTACTGTGTGAAAATTTTAGATCAAAATTTGAGTAGGAAAAAAGTTACAGACATAAAACCAATATATGATACGTTTTTGAGCTGTACAGGCGATCTTATGAATGTGCATAACGGCAGTACTCCTCAGAGTGGGGGGGATTCCGATCGATATTCTTAAATATAGGCAACTTATATACAAGAATTTTTTTTCAAATAAAATGATTTAAATAAAAATAGAAGTGAATGGATTTGCTGGACGGAGACACTGGGGTGCCATCTACTGGTTAGTGGCTAAACTATAACGTATAAATATAAAGGAAATTACAATTAATATGTGTTATCGCCTATGTACTAAATGTGTTATTAGTAGGTTAGTGGCTATTTCTAGGAATAACCCTATTATTTTTATAGCTTTCTATAAAAAGTAATTACTTTCTTATTTGCGATAATAAGAAGTGGGGAATTTACTAACACTTTTAAATATGAAATAGTATGCACTCAATGCGAAATTAACACTACCCCTAATACACCATCTAAAAGTTATTTAAGAAAATTATCGAAATATTAATATACATAAATTAGGTTAGGATTAGATTAGGTTTGCTTGAATTTATGAATTTGTTACAAAAAAATTATTGGTCGAATTTGAGACATGGAAATTTATAATTACGTCTGGCAAGGACTAAAAAAAAAGTAATCGCATACAATTTGGCACACTACCTATGATATATCCTGTATAGCACAAAGTATTTGCAATAAGAAAGGCACCGTGCCAGATGACGTTATAATCGTTCTATTCGTATTCCTTCTCTTTCTAATGGAAAATCGGTCATCTGTTGTATTCTACAATTCTGTGACATAACTTACTCCAATAAATAAAAGTAACAGACCTCAAAGTGCTCTTCATTTCACGATAATTCTCGGAATTTTATATTTTTGTTAGAACGTGATTGATATCAAACTTTATTAAGAAAGAGTCATTCACCTCTTGAATTGCTGTGACAACATTATAACTAAAACAATGTTGTAACCAATATGATTGATCAAAAAACAATAATAAATATGGTTAAAACCAAAACTATTTTTTTATCAATCTGTCATTGATATATCATAGAAGAAAGCATTCGAAAATTCAATACGAGTTTATAAATAGTATTGTGTTTGCGAATGGTATTCATCACACAATTTCTGATCACCATGCCACCATACTCATCACAAATTAAGTCGTGAAAGCGAAAAAACAACAATTAAGTTATGTTGCCATAGACAAGGTGGTATGGTGGGTAGCCTATGCAAAAGGTGTTTGATTATATTATGTTGTAGAAATAACTCATTACAAGAAAAAAAGCAATTACTAGTAAAGAAAAAAAATCAAGTCATACTAAAGTTAATTAATTAAATCAAATTAATTTTGAAATTATTAAAAATTATTGTTTA
Organism: Onthophagus taurus; assembly: GCF_000648695.1. Lineage (NCBI taxonomy): Eukaryota > Metazoa > Arthropoda > Insecta > Coleoptera > Scarabaeidae > Onthophagus > Onthophagus taurus. The sequence continues at coordinate 543,603 of NW_019286125.1, forward strand.
AAATTATACGAAATTAATTTTTAATATCATTTGGAGGAATTAAAAAACATGTTAGATTCGTAATTTTAACTCGTTATCAGATTGAACAATGTCAAATAGAAATACGCATGCGTAGAAAGGGTAATGAGCATGCGCTTATTGCTCATAATCATTTTATCAAAAAGAAAATTAAAAATAAATATCCAATTAAAAAAATTTGAAACGGCTGGGCAATGATAGTGATGCAAGATACCTAATTATAGTATTATGGAAGGTAATCATGCCAAGCCTGTAATTACAAGAGACCAGGCATGTAGTCAAGCTGTTGCCAGCCTGCATGTTCAGTCCTCTACCCGTCGACCATCGACCAGAGAACTCCTATCCTATCCGCTACCGCCCTCCCTTCTCTCCTCTTGTACACGTGACGACCTCGTAGCGTTCCCATTGGCGAAGAAAATCCGACCATTTTGTTTTGTTGAAATTTCGCTTGTACAGTCACTTCGACGAGACGATAATGTTCGCATCGGTCTGTTCGTTGTAATTTAATGTTTTTTAATTGTATTAATTCGCGGGTAATTCAAAATTAATTTGCACGGACGTGTGACGTAACGTTTTGTTTACGATGTCGGATATTCATCAGCTGTGTCGTTTGTGTTTGAGCAATGAGAACTTGGTTGACGTTTTTGACGAACAACTTACGAACGCTTACAAGTTAAGGCTTTGCGTCGTTCTTTGCACCGGCATTGAGGTAAGGTTATGTTTAAATTTTAATCGCGCATACTCTTTCTCGGACGAATTGTGTTTTGCTTTTTTCAATGCGATACTATTACTACACGTGCTACGTAACGGAACGGCGACGTTATTATTTTTTTTAGGGATGGAGAGGGAAGAAACAGTTGACATTCGTTTTTATAGGACGGTAGCGCACTTGTTTTCCACGGATAACTTAAATGAATTTTAATGAATCAGCTGATTTCGTTACACGAATTTCTTCGTTGAATAATTTTAATGTTTTTGTTTAAAAATATTAACCGTAATAATTTTGCTAATAATAAAAGTTGTTTATAAATAAATTTGTAAATAATAAATTTATTTATTAATAACACCTATTATATAAACAATCATAAAAATTTTGTCTATTAAAAAATGCCCTTTTTAATATTAGAAAACTAGAATCAATATAATTGCAATGTTAAACAATTTAGGTGTCTACAAAGCAAAATGTGGATTTTAGAAATTAGTTATGTTAAAAATAAAGTAGCACAACATTTATTATTTTGTTAAAATAACACGTGGGTCCATATAGGTTTGATCGCGTTTGATAAATCTGTTAAGATGATTGAGCTCTTAATCTACATAGCAACCTAGTTTATCAGCGGTTCCCAAAATGTTGTTCCTAACTTGTGGAGACTTTGACATTTAATTTTGATTATTTTCTTATAATCACTTGCTCAATTTAGCCACATTCTTTGTTCGGTATTGCAAAAAGTTTAACAATAAAGTGTTGTGTCATGCTTTCTGGAATCAATTGAAGGAAGAATGATATATTTGGCAACACTGTCATTGTATATTAAAGTTGTAATAGATGGTTATTTATTGTCAAAATACATAGAGTATACAGGTGGTCCATTACTAATGGATCACAAAACAGTGAATTCCTTACATTAAATTATTACGATTTAACCCAATTTATGTTAGTCCAATTGTTAATAATAACAGATACAGGTTAAAATTACATTATGAACATGAAAATTGGTACATTATCATTTTTTAAGACGATAAATAATAATACCAATAGTTATGCCTTCAAAAACTCTCTTAAAGTAGTCATATCTTTTTCATCGTTAAAATTTTTACAACTCACACAACTTGAAACAGTTGTCTTCTCTAAAGTTCTCCGTTTCCAAGATAATTACTGTTTAAGGGCACTTTGCAAAATTTAACTATGCTGGACCAACAATCCATCTATTTGGGAAATGTTAGATAATTATTAATTCATAATTACAAGACGATTAAGTACATAATAGTTATTTTTATTACAAGTGGGCTAGAAATATAATAACAGTACGAGTGTGGAGAATTGCACGACGAGGTCGTAGACCGAGTCGTGTAATCACACGAGTACTGTAATTATGCTCTAGCCCACGTGTGATATACAGCATTTTATCTACGACTGCTAAAAATTACTAAAAAATCAATTTCTTTAGAAAAGTCTATTTGACATTTAGAAAAATATTTGATGATGACAAAAATGATTGTTGACAATTGAATTGTCAGTTTCAACAACATGTTTACTCATCTGGAATAAGTGTTTTGAAATGTAAAAACATAACAATTAATGTTTATAATAAATAGTATTGTTTCTCTGTAAGTAGATAGCACTTTTGCTTTTGTATTGTTGCTCGTTTCAATAAATTAAGTCTGTTCTGATTAGGCTAAAAATGCGTTACGTAATGAAACCAGTGCGGTAATGAACTTCATTACGTAACTCAAATCACCTCAAATGAGTGCGGTAATGATGACTTATCCAAGCAGTCGTAGATAAAAAATATTACTAGAAAATTACCTTCATTGACAACATTCCTGAAATCTTGATAAAAACTTTGCTGCAAGCCTGCTCGCTAAAGGAGGTCAGATGTCATGTGGTATTCCCTCTGCCGTTTTTTTTAGCAATCTGTGTTCTGGCATAGTCACAACATGGTCTCCTCAACCTCACCGTCTACCATTTTTTGCTGTTATCTCTTTTTGGGCGATGTAGCAAAAAGTAACCAAGAAATAGTTCGAAAGGTGTTCATTTTCGTTGTTTCAATGGCGTGTATGATATTTTTTGTTTGTAAGTGTTTGTTTCTTCATATTACATACCGATACTACTACTGCTTTTATGGTTCTTTTTTTTGTTCAGACTTCTTTCAGAGTCGTATTGCTAGTGACGTTTACTGTTAGATATTTCAACCGCATGACCTGATCTATGGTGCAATATAAACCGTTAGTTTATTTTTTACACCTCAACATGATGACCAGTTTTAGGTTGATATAGTATTAATTAGTGAGCCTCAGCCGCAAACGACCTCGGCTTTATCAGGTGAAGCCTTCTGAATAATTAAGCCGAGGTCGCTTGCGGCCAAGGCTCAGTGATCAATACTACATCAATCTGAAACTGGTCATCATGTTGAGGTGTAAAAAGTAAACTAACGGTTTATATTGTACCATAGATCAGGTCATGCGGTTGAAATATCTAAAAGTAAACGTCACTAGCAGTACGACTCTGACGGAAGTCTGAACAAAAAAAAGAACCAGAAAAGCAGTGGTGGTATCGGTACGTAATAGGCACCACAATATGATGACCAGTTTCAGGTTGATACAGTATTAATCATTGAGCCTCCGCCGCAATCAACCTCAGCCTAATTACTCAGAAAACTTTATCCGGTGAAGCTGACGCCGCTTGCGGTTGATGCACCACAATGTGATGATGCAGGTTGTTATAATATTAATTACTAGCGGCCAGCTACCTCGGCTTAATTACTCAGAAAACTTTATCTGGTAACCCCAAGGCCGCTTGCGACTGAGGTACCACAATATCATGACCAGTTGCAGGTTGATATAACCTTAATCACTGAGTCTCGGCTACAAGCGCCCTCAGCTTAATTAGTCAATAAGCTTTGATAAAGCAGAGGTCGCTTGCGACCAAGACGCTACATTGTAATGACCATTTTCTGTTGGATATAACGCCAATCACTGAGCCGAGGCCGCTTACGGCTGAGGTGTGTCGATATAACCAGGTTCAAGCAGATATGTTGTTAATCACAGCCTCGGCCGCAAGCGCCCTCGGCTTAGTTACTCAGAAAACTTTATCCAGTGAAGCTGAGGCTGCTTGCGGCTTAGGTACCACAATATGATGATCAGTTTTAGGTGGTATATAGTATTAATCATTGAGCCTCGGCCGCAAGCGACCTCAGCCTAATTACTCAGAAAACTTTATCGGGTGAAGCTGATGCCGCTTGCGGTTGAGGCACCACAATATGATCATCAGTTGCAGGTTGATATAATATGAATTACTAGCGGCCAGCTACCTCGGCTTAATTACTCAGAAAACTTTATCTGGTAACGCCAAGGCCGCTTGCGGCTGAGGTACCACAATATGATGACCAGTTTCAGGTTGATATTTTCGGCCGCAAGCGACCTCGGCCTAAATACTCAGAAAACTATCAGGTGAAGTTGAGGCCGCTTGCAGTTTAGGCACCACGATATGATGACCAGTTGCAGGATGATATAACCTTAATCACTGAGTCTCGGCTACAAGCGCCCTCAGCTTAATTAGTCAATAAGCTTTGATAAAGCAGAGGTCGCTTGCGACCAAGACGCTACATTGTAATGTCCATTTTCTGGTGTGTATAACGTCAATCACTGAGCCGAGGCCGCTTATGGCTGAGGTGTTGCGATATAACCTGTTATAAATCTGTTAAGATGATTGAGCTCTTAATCTACATAGCAACCTAGTTTATCAGTGGTTCCCAAAACGTTGTTCCTAACTTGTGGGAACCAGGTTCAAGCAGATATGTTGTTAATCATAGTCTCGGCCGCAAGCAACCTCGACTTAGTTACTCAGAAAACTTTATCTGGTAAAGCCGAGGCAGCTTGCGGCTGAGGTACCACAATATGATGTGAAGACCAGTTTCAGGTTGATATAGTATTAATCACTGAGCCTCGGCCGCAAGCGACCTCTGCGTAATTAGTCGGAAGATATCATCTAATAAAGTCGAGGCCGCTTGCGATTGAGGTGCAACAATATGTTCTCTGTTTAATTGCCTCTTTATCAAGAGCTCTTCTTATGAACAATTTTTTTCTTTTAATGAGATTGATAGTTTAAATACTGCACGTTTTGGTATTGCACTTTCTGTAATTGTATCCAGTGGGATACACGTTGTTAGTTGTAAAAATAATCAAAGAAATTATACAGAAGTAGAAGTAACTAATGCGGATTTACGGTGATATAATCAAATAACTTTCCATCTAATAAACAAAAAATTCTGGTTTATACACTTTCGACAGCGCAAAACGTACACGTATATGAATTTCTAATCCTACAACATCAGAGGGAAGTTGTCTAGTTTAACCACGATACATTTGTTGAATATCATTGCAAAATCAAAACTTGATCATTTTATTGCGGTTCATCATTTGAGTCTGGAATCCTGGAATAGAAAGAAGAAGGCAAATATACTACTATAACTAAAAAATAAACTAAAAAGAGTTACCGACCTTAAGACCGAAATTTGACCATATCAGCCTATTATTGCAAATTTCGTTAGAGTCCCATCTTTGTACTATAAATCGAAGTGGCTACCTAACAAAGATAAGCTTGATTACCAAGCTGGAAAGTACTAGCTCTATAAGATTTAGTAAATGGAGTTTCTAAAACTTTTCTTGGTTTACGCATTTCCAAATATAGAAGTTAGAGAAACAATATGCTTCAGGTTAGATGGTGGGGGACCCCAGCTTTGAATACTTTCTCCTCCTGGTTTGGTGTTTTCTTGACATTGTTAACTTTTTGTTAAGGATATAAACATGATTGATGCCGAGGCAAATACAATTATGCTTAAGGCTACTACGTAGAAATGAAAATCAATGAGCTAATAAATACATGCAAAATAAAAGTTATCGAGGAAAAGCAGCATATGCTGTGCTTGTGATCATCCCATTAAGTATTGACCAAACTTCACAAGTTGTATTCGAACAGCCAGCCAACTTAACTTGTTGATATCAACACTTTGGTGTAGATAGCTAAAATGTATCCTCATACCTGCTTCAGAACAAGTGATCCCTTCATTTTGCTTAAAGTCCTTATGACTTTTAAACGGTTATAATCTCAGCATCGTCCACGTTGTAGATGTGGAGTGGTTTCAACCCATGTCTCTTTGGTAAAGTATTACTGTTCAGTACTGTTTGGAGTAAAGTGATAAAATTGCCAACGTTCAAATGTTCGAATTCTTTCTGAAATGGTAGTGGCAATTACAACACTTCTTACATTATAGAAATATCTTAATAAAAGTCACTTTAGCTATTTTATTCACCCTCGCCAGTGATAAAAACGATGTCATTCTTTCGTGATGCTTCCATACAAACTGAGTACAGTGGATAGCGCACTTTCATATACACTTCCCATCAACATGATGTTGGCGCATTAATTCTCCAGTGGCAGAAAATAAAAGCTGTCCCAAATAGCTCCTTATTCCAGTTAACCATGTTTTAACCATTTTAATCATATTTACAAGATCAAGTTTTATAATGAATCAACATACATTTATCGCATCAACTGTATATTTTGAAATAGACCTTTATCCTTTTTTGAACAGTATATGTGAGATGAATCTTAGAATGAATACTGATATGTTAACATTTTAGACATGATAAAAACCTAAATGAAGGAAATTAATTTGAAGCTTCAATATTTTTCAGGTCACGAAATTTGTTTTATATTTATTATCAGATTGTAAATAGAAAGCATTGCTTACTGATAAATATACATTTTAATTAACATAGCTTTACAATTTTACTCTATTTGAGGACACTCTCTCTTGGTCAACATCATCCAACAATCATACAGGACACATTTAATCACTCAAACCACTTCCAAGAAACGTTTTATTTCTCTTTCTACTTCTCTCTGCATGAAATACGCTGTTCCACTACATATCATATATAAACTACTTTCTACATTTTTTTGTGGAAAGATCATTTGTGGTAGAGGTTAACCGATACTTGTACCTGTTACTTTGGAGCAAGTATTTGTATTTAAACTAAAACTAGAACTAATAGTAGCATTATCACTAGAACTAACACTAGACCTAGAACTAGAAACTTTCGGGTTAAACTGTGCGTCTTTTGAAAAAGTGTTTGACGTTTCGGATGCCGTGTTGCAACCTTCTTCAGAATTCGACAGTGACTTGGGTCACTTCGAACTTATTTCTGTACTATAGTATTACATATAGGTACAGGTTAAGTATAGTATACAATGTATACATTATACAGGTGTCCATTATGTACAGGTTGAAAAGATTGAAAAAATTGTTAAAGGTTAAGAGAATAATAATGAACTATTTTTTTTCAGTCTTTTATTTACCATTATTCAATAAGTTACCTGCTATAAATATCTGAGAAATAAACATTTGAGAAACGAGATTAAAACGGCGGACCTGGTCGTAGGTGGCGCCGATTGCCTGCGTTGCCTGGGATTTACGATCTCCTATTGGACGACTTTAAACAGTTCCTGTGCGCTTGTTATAAACATTTCGAAAAAATTTTATTACAAAAATCGCTGCAGAATAATGTATCCTTCAATCGTATAATGCTCTGATCCGGAAGATACGGGACACCTGTATATCTTGGTAAATATCGACTTTATAAAAAAAACTTTTCTATAAAAGTTGTGTAACATTTTATTTGCCATAATAAGATAGTATTAAATTGTTTTTATTTCAGAAAACAAATGAGTAACGAATGGCACTTGATTTTTTTTTAAATAGCAATGTACCCTTTCATCTCTATCAAATGAGCCTTTTCACAGAGATTTTTTTCTCTTTTCGATAAGATAAAATCTTAGTGTCCTTATAACAGAAAATTTTTCACTAGAAACATTAATCTAGGTATCCGAGTTTTGAAGTGTTTCGATTTTCTTCGATTTCTATGAAAATATTGAGCTTTTTAACTTAATTTGTCGCAGATCTCTGCGGACCAGTCATCGGCAGATCTTTAACATTACCAGTTTTCCTAAACCATTTCAAAGTTTTACTAAGTACTGACAGGGTGATTGGTTTTCGATGTGGATAACGCTCATTAAAAATTTCATATACCTCTAATTATATTCATTTACGATCCCTATAACAGGCCATAATTATAATTTTTATGCGTTCAGTTTCTGTTAAATGAACCATTTTAATTTTCCAATCTACCAATTTATTTAAATAAACATGAATCTGTCACATTTATAGCTTAGGTACATTCGATTGTTAAGAGATAAATAAAGGAGAACTTTTATAGAAATATTTTTTTTTCATATAGTCGATATTTACTGAGATATATCGGTGTCCCGTTAAGGGTACGAAGCGGTTATATCTCGACAATGGTAAGGCCTAGATTTTTGGGAAAAAATCCTTATAGGCAAAGTGGGCAAAAGAAATAGCTTAGGTATTTTTTTTTTGAAGATCGTAATTCAACCGCTAGACAATGATGAGCTATAATTTTGACAACATCACTTGATAGCCTTGATAATACTGCATCGCTTTTGTTTTGTGACATTTCTCATACCTGTCATAATTAGAGCTCGGATTTTTATGCAGTCAAATTATAGGAAATATACGCATAAATATGCAAGCTTTTTATTCAAAATATGCAAAAGATATGCAAAAATATGTGGAAATATGCAAGCATATACCTTTCTTATAGTTATCAATCTTTTCACATGTTGTTCTATTTATTTTCTTCCTCTCACACATTATCTTAAAAAAGAATGATTAAAAAACTTAGCCATAGATCCTCTAACAGATGAAAATTTAATTCTGAGACTATAAAATAGATTCGTATTTTTCATTGTCGATTGTCTAGAAACATATGCAAAAACATATTCCAAGAAGATGGGACATCAAATTTAATATAGTTTCATTTAGTTTTAATTTAACAGTTTTCCATTTTTTTTAACTCCTAGTGTAAAAGTCTATGAGAAATACAATTTCGGAACAAACCATTGGCAACTCTTTTGAAAACTTTAATTTTTAACTTAAATCTTTGGCTAAAACGCTACGACATAATTCTTAAAAAAATACTTACAACTTTGGCACAAGTTTTACAAAATAATTCCTCATTATTTAAATTTAGTTCTGGATAATTTTTTATCCACTGGGACACAAGACACGATATCACTTTAGGCATTGTTGTTATAGATTGGTAGATTAATGTTCACTCACACTGAACACAGCCACAGTAACTATGGTTGGAGATTTCCTTAAACTTAAACTCAACAGCGCTAGGGATTCTCCGCATGTTTCTGTGAATCGTTGTAAAGAAGAAACCAACCCGCAATCAAAAATATTCTGTATTGTGCTTTAAACTAAAAGGTTTGTTCGCATATTTAAAAATCATGCAGTCATTATACAGGGTGATTCATAAGTAATGGGCCAAATTGTAAATGTACGTTCAGGAGGCCAAAATAATAATATTTTCATTAACAATAATGGGTCTTAGTCTGCTCCTTACTGAGATACAGGATGTTAAAGCGAAAAAAATAAAATAGATTTTTGTTAATAGATCAGCTACTTTTCTACATAATGACTCATAGTTGACTTATAGTTTTTGTAAGGGTAAACAATAATGTGTGAGAGGATTTGAGTTAACTCGTAGATGTCGCCACATGCGCCATATGAATTATGAAACGTCAATGAGCTTTTACGTTTAATGAATAGTTTAAAACATTTTATTGTTAAGTAAACTGATTCATTCTTGTCCTAACATAAATCAAAATGCCGAGACATAATCACTTTTCAAACGAAGAAATGAGAGACATGTTATGCGTTTACGCACAAGAACGTTTTTCTGGGCAAGCAGCATCCAGAAAATATCGTGAAATGTACCCTTACAGAAGGCAGCCAAACCGGAAGATATTTCAAAATATTTATAATCGATTGGGTGAAACAGGTTCATTTCGTCCAAAATATCATACAGGACGTCCTAAGATTATCACTCCGCAGCAAGAAGATGAAATTTTGGTAAGAATTGCGCAAAATTCTGAAATAAGCACTCGTCGATTGTCTGCAGCAACTGGAATAAGCCAACCATCCGTGACTAGAATTTTACACAAGGAAAATTTATATCCCTATCATTTTATACCTGTGCAAAATTTACTTCCAACAGATTATCGAATCAGAGTTCAATTTTGTCAGTGGCTAAAAGGAAAATTGAATAATAATCCAACATTCCTAAATAACATTCTTTTCACGGATGAAGCAACCTTTACCAGACGCGGAGTTTTTAATTGGCGAAATAGTCATGCCTGGGAAACCGAAAACCCTCGTTTAAAAAAAGATAGACATTTCCAGCACGAGTTTAAAATAAATGTGTGGTGCGGTGTAATAGGCAATACATTACTGGGCCCAGTTGAATTACCTCCTAATTTAAATGGAGAGTCATATTTAATTTTTTTAAATAATGACTTAGTCGACCTCTTGGGAGATCTTCCATTACAACTAAGAAGAAATATGTGGTTCATGCAAGACGGTGCTCCTCCACATTTTTCACGTGCTGTGCGCGAACATCTGAATGAAACATTCCCTCACCGTTGGATTGGACGTGGTAGTGAATTTCAGTGGCCACCTCGCAGTCCCGATTTTAATCCACTTGATTTTTATGTGTGGGGTTACATGAAATCAATGGTCTATGCTGAACCTACTATAAATACACGAGACGAGTTATGGAATAGAATTCAAGATGCAGCCAATTCAATACGAAATAATCCTGCTACATTTTTTAAAGTCAGACAATCCTTAACCAAACGGTTAAATGCGTGTATAAATGCTGGTGGTGGTCATGTTGAAAACCTTTTGCAGTAGCTCATAATTAAGCTTAAATTTAATTTAACTTCGCACAACATTAACATGTAGGTTTTGATAACAGTTGTCGTAAGTGGTCTTAGTTCAAGTCTGTTCTAATGTTGTATTTCGTTTTATTAACTGGCGTACAATAAATTGTTTTATTACGTAATTTTTTTATGGTTTCAGTTTAATATTGTTATCAATTATCAATTACGGTTAGGTAAATGTCAACATTCCATGCCATGCTTGTGTCTTAACAGATTAATGCTACGTCGACCACCGTGAAATGTAGTGTAGTGAATTAGTAAAATTCAAATATCTCGAAAATCGTTAATATTTTCAAGATCAAAGAAGTATAGCTTTTTTCTACAGAAATGATGGGGCTATCCAAATTAAACAAGTATGTTGTAAAATAATGAGCGATAAAAAATTTGTAGCTGATTTCATCTAATTCATATGGCGCATGTGGCGACATCTACGAGTTAACTCAAATCCTCTCACACATTATTGTTTACCCTTACAAAAACTATAAGTCAACTATGAGTCATTATGTAGAAAAGTAGCTGATCTATTAACAAAAATCTATTTTATTTTTTTCGCTTTAACATCCTGTATCTCAGTAAGGAGCAGACTAAGACCCATTATTGTTAATGAAAATATTATTATTTTGGCCTCCTGAACGTACATTTACAATTTGGCCCATTACTTATGAATCACCCTGTATATATTTTATTAACACTTTCGTGACCGATCACGTATTTTTACGTTTTTATATTGTCATCAGTGAGGAGCCGCTCACGTATTTTTACGTTTTTATATTGTCTATAGCCAGGCGCCGCTCACGTATTTTTACGTTTATATGACATTACTTGCGGCTCCTGGCGTAACAATACGTAGCGAAGATGCCGGCCATTGGCGTTATCCTAATTGTATGTTGAGCGGACGCGAAAGTGTTAAGCAACAAGAAACAAATCTAGTAAAATGACAAAATATGCGAAAATATGCAGTAAAAGGCCAATTTATGCAACAATCAAAAATATGCAAAATATGCAATTTTTTATTGTACCATCTGCCTTATTTTTACATTTTAATATGTCCTGGTCTATTCAACCGATTTGAATATTTTTAGTGATGTTTGGAAGAGCATTTCATGCTCTTTTAAAAGATATTTTCAATAAGAACGTTTGGTTTAAATTAAATAAGCTAGAGTGCGCTATCTGAACGGTACTATTTATTTCACAGACTCTTAGTCACCATAAAATTTGCTAAATATTAGTGAAAACCGCGTCTCGATATTAAAAATCGTTAAAATCGAGTGCCATCAATCGAATCCGGTTGCCTCATCGAGAAAAACAAATCATACAACCATGGTAACTGTAAACATGTCATTTACTAACGCAGAAGCGTATGATATGTTACGGATTTATTTTCAATGTTTCGTATATGATGCAACTGCATGGCGAAAATGTGCAATAAAATTACGACAATAAAAGACATTTTTCTCTAGAAGTGTTTTTAAGATTGGCTTAGCGATTATGGGAAACTGGCAACGTGTAGCCCATTCAGACATCTCTGTAAATACATAAATCACCTTGGTGCGCAATGCGATCCCACATTATCTGGGAATCCCGAAAACAATTGTCCACAAGATTCCTCAAAAGAATAATGTGCATTCACATTGTTTTACATCAGGCATTAATAGATACCGATTATGATAATAGACTGAATTATTAGCATTGGCTGTTAAATATGATTCCGGCACATTACATCCACCTTTTTAGATTTTTATCTATGGAGACACTAAAAGACCTGACTTGTCAAGAAAAACAAACAAACGGGGAAAATATAATAAAACAGGAAATGTCATTAGAAACGTGTCTCGGGCTGTTATCCAAGCTATCAAATGATGTTAAAGTTATAGCTCATCATCTAACATTCTGAGATAGCGGGAATTTTATGTTTCTCTATTGCAGTTGCACCCCTTATCAGTCGAATTACGAACTTCAAAATAGTTTCCAGCTATTTCTCTTGCCCAATTTGCGTATAAGGATTTTTACGTAAACCTCTACCAGCATTCCGCAAGCTTTTTGAAGCGACCCAAAAATATCATTAAAATCTGAATGCGACCCATAAGCATCGAGGAAAGTAAATGTACCAAAATTCGTACTGAAAATGAACAAAAGGTAGAGAATTCAGAGAGGAAAAACGGAAGACTTTTTTTTTAGTAATAAGGTAAAACAAAACTTGTAAAGGATCAGAAACGATAATAGATATTTATGCGACCCAACGATTGCGATTCGCTGCTCTAGACCTTATCGTTGTCGAGATTCAACCGCTCCGTACACTGAGGGAAATATATTCTTGAACGAAGATTATTACTCTTGGCACAAGCTTATCATATTCTTATATATTCACAAGAAGATCATTTTGTTAAGTGAAGAAAAACCACATATTCTCAAAGCAAGTATACAAATATTCTTGATTCTCAAGAAAACGAATGTTTAGTGAAAGTAAATCAATCATTTTGAAAAGGAGTATCTTACTGTTTCGTCAACAATCCCATTTTCGTATCGAGAATAAATTTCTTATGTCAAGAATAACGTATCTTTCTTTTTAGAAAAACTTATTCATGTAACAACAATCTTGTATAATTCTTCATTTGAGTATTATAAATTATTGACGCAGGAATGAATTTTTTGATACAAAGAATTGATATTCTTCGATACTAAGAATATGAGATACTTAATTCGATAATATTTCTATTCTTAAAGCAAAAAAATATTTTTGTTTTAAGAGTATCTTATACTTGTTTCTAAGAAATACATTCAAGAATAAATTTTTCTTGAAAGTCAAGAATAATTTCCGTCAGTGTACCCTTAACGGGACACCGGTATTCAATATTCTAAACTTAATAGACATTCTGTATACTATTGTACACAGTTTCTACGGTTTCTGAAATTGCGGTTCCTAATGCAATGATGCATTAGGCATATTTTTTATTCAAAATATCTTTCGCAGTTTTAGTCCTTACGTTATAGTTCATTTAATTAAGAAAAATCGACCAATTTTGACATTTATGCTATATTACTAGAAACTGGTGATAGATAAATAAGTATGGATGATAATTTCTTGGTGCATTAGGAATACTTTTTATTCATAACGTCTTTCTCCATCAGTTTTAGTACTTACGTTACAGTTGATTTTATTAAGAAAAATCGTTTAATTTTGACATTTTGTGATTTATGCTACATCACTAGAAACTGCTGATAGATAAATATGAAATAAGTATGAATTATGATTTCTTGATGCATTAGGAATATTTTTTATTCATAACGTCTTTCTGCATCAGTTTTAGTACTTACGTTATACATAGTACATTTTATTAAGAACAATCGTTCAATTTTGATATTTCGTGATTTATGCTACATCACTAGAAACTGGTGATAGATAAATATGAAATAAGAATGAATTATGATTTCTTGATGCATTAGGAATATTTTTTATTCATAACGTCTTTCTGCATCAGTTTTAGTACTTACGTTATACATAGTACATTTTATTAAGAACAATCGTCCAATTTTGACATTTTGTGATTTATGCTACATCACTAGAAACTGGTGATAGATAACTATGAAATAAGTATGGATTATGATTTCTTGATGCATTAGGAATATTTTTTATTCGCAACGTCTTTCTCCATTAGTTTTAGTACTTACGTTACACATGGTAGATTTTATTAAGAACAATCGCCCAAGTTTGACATTTTGTGATTTAAGGTGGGTTTAGACATGCATGGATTTAGTGGCACCAATAAAAACTGGCACGCCAGTAAAATTAAATTTCATGTGTAAACATCAACTGGCATGCAAGTTAAAATCATGCATGCATGGATCGGAAAAGTCTGCATCCTTCTGAAATCACTGGCGCCAGTGATGACAAATACGTGCAGCAAAACAAAATTTGCGTGTATAAACAAATGCTTGCACATCGGCTCGCCAGTTTTTAGTTAGATATTCGTTTTTTATATTGCACTCTGTGCAATACACTTTTAAAATGATACTGGCGTGTCACTTGTTTTTGTTTTTGCACATGTAGTGTAATCCTTTACTGGCGCACAAATAGAACAGGCGCAACTACTGGCGCCATTAAATCCATGCATGTCTAAACTCACCTTTATGCTACATCACTAGAAATTGGTGATAGATAAATGTGAAATAAGTATGGTATAAATTCAATAAAAACAATACTTCTCCTGGTCTTTTTTATTCATTGTCTTAAAAAAAAGACCAGAAAAAGTATAGTTTTTATTGAATTTATATTATAGAAAATAACTGGTCAACATGGATCAAACTCCCTCATCTAAATTAGTATGGATTATGATTTCTTGATGCATTATGAATATTTTTTATTCACAACGTCTTTCTCCATTAGTTTTAGTACTTACGTTATATGTATAGTTGATTTTATTAAGAACAATCGTCCAATTTTGACATTTTGTGATTGAGTTTATAATATAATTATAATACTAGTTTATAACATCTCTAGTTTGTGGCACTAAATTTAATAAAATTCAAATTTATTTTGCAATAAGTTTTGTTGGGGTTCAATCCATTCCAATTTCCGTTGGATTTCCATTATGATTTAATGAAATCCAGAAATTAGATTTGTTCCATTTTTAATTTGACATTTCAACTAAGGGGGTCATTGCGAGGAACCCCAGACCTAATCGAACGAGTACAAGTATACCAACAAGCGGTAACTTGTGAACGTTAAATCGATAATCGGAATTGGCTGTGAGGAAAAGTTTGTGAAATAACTCCCTCGCGGTGAAATAATTGTAGTTCAGGCTAAGATCAGGATATGATAAAATGTTTTACCCAAAAGTGTTATAAACGAATTCAAAAGTACTTTTGCCAAAGGTTGCTGAGACTCCCAAACGTTAGAGATAACAGATAGGAAAGTCCATTGAATAGCTAGTTAGGTTTCATCCAAGTTCTTGTTGTAAATGTAATTACTAAATTAAATGTATGTAAATGAATTAACAGAAAAGTTCGTAATTAAAACTAGACACTTCTTATGTCTATTAAAATACTGTTTGACAGTTTCAAACTTTCGAAATTGTTTCTGAAGAAGATTGCGTGGCATCGGATTCATCAATCGGGATTTTAATACATATGTAACAGGCACAATTTTAAAAAGTCGTAAATTATGCATTTATTAAAATAATATTTATGTTTCGAAACATGTTGAAAGATTCTATAGAAACAACGCTGTAATGATGAAATCGGTAGAAAGTTTATAATATATACGTAGCTAATTAATTAATTAATTACCATTTGCTAATTGAAGCGTCCAGTGTGTTATGGTACATGTTTATCAAGATTAGTATGATTTTTGGGTTATCAGCTAGAGCTGATAATTTTTCCATGTTCACATAATTTTTGTGGCAATAAATCTTTATTGATTCTTGACTATCGTCTAGTCGTAGTAGCTAGGTGAATATTGTGGCGTCTTCGAACTCTATTCAGGCCACTATGTAGGCCATAGTAATTATCACAATTTGCAATTCCTTTTAACGGAGAAAGTTTATCTTTTGCTATCTGTAGTACGTCATATAGTTTACACCACGGTGTGGTCTCTGTTGATTTGTTTAGATATATGTTGAATCAAATCTGAAACAGTTTTGACGTCCGTATTCATGAACATGATGTTTTCGCGTTCCAAATGACATCAACCATAAACATACAAATAACTTCTGTGCCTCGGGACTGTTCATTAGTGAGGCTTCCTCGAATAACTCCATACAGAAATAACCAATAACCGATGATAAGGCGTTCCCATGGTTGCCCCCTCGTTCTACTCGTGAAGCTGGCCTTTCCAGCTGGAATAGATCGATACTTCGGCAGACCGTCTGGGATGTATTTTCATTGTAGACCTTTATCGGCACTTTGAAGAGTGTTTCCACGTCGAAGCTGGCTACTATCCAGGGGAATATTCTACATCAATGAAATTGCATATTTTTTTTTTTGACTCACTTATGACTCACCATTTTAGATAATTGTAAAACCTACTTTAAAGATCGTATTAACTATGTTGTATATTTAGCAATTTTTCACCACGCAGTTGGATCACAATTCTGAGAACTCGTTAACTTTTTAATTTTCTTATTGATAGGCAATAAACAGTTGTGGTTGGTGAGTTTTACTCGAGACCACGGACAATGAGTTGCGGATGCCCGCAGGGGTTATTGTTACCTCTCACCATACCTATATATACATACAGGTACATAGCCTTGCTGCCGCAATACAGCACAATGGTCTCGCTTTTATTTGGCACAATCAACCAACGAGGTAGATTAAAAAGAAAATTTATACAATTATCTTATACAGAAAATTTGCTTCATCCAATGATATTAAATCAAATAGAATTATAGATTAATTGAAAGGCATAGATAGCATAGATGCTTTAAATTTATTTTATTTTGTATCTAGATAGTTGACTGAAAACTTCAACTACTTGAAGTTTTACGTTATTTCTGCTTATGTCTCATCAGATAGTGTAGCAACTACAATCGATAGTGCTACGTTAATTCATCGCGCAAACACCATTTCATAAGCACCTCGAAGAAAATGATTTCTAAACAATCTTAGAAGTACACAAATATAACTGATTAGCAAGAATGGAACAGCGTATTTTTTCCTTTCTCATTGTGTGCTGCTTTTTGTCAAGTCTTCTCTTAGATGCTGATGTGAAATGATCTTGAACGGTCTTCTAGAAAATCACCTACCAGTTGGGTAACCAATCGCTTCACGTATTTCAAATATAAGGAATTTTTTGATTTTACGTTTTTTATATTTTTCATTTTTGTATAATATAAATAATCCTTGAAAAACAGTTGACAGACAGCGTATTGATCAGCTCATGTGTCGTAGTGCAATTTGCTCCAACTTGTAATAAAACCAGCAGAGCGTCCCTTTTATCTTTGCAGAACAGTAACATTGTCTTCTCTCTTTTACAAGTAACCGATTTATTATTATCCCTTTTTATTGATTTTTATTGCCCCCGTTAAATGACATTTCATTTTCATCAATTATTTTGCTAATTGAATGCTAATGGAGTATTCGCCTGGAAACCTATGGCAACCTTATGCGTCTATTTGTATGGTCAAAAATGTATCATAAAGATATACAGAATTTATAATGCTAATTCTGGTTTTTGAGTTGATAGACTCCAGAAAATTACTAAGAAGTTGTATTCGAGTTCTATTGTCTGTCTTTCGAGGATCTAGCTTTTAAGATCTGGTCAGTGTAACTTTATCAGTGAAATACCATATGTGTCGATTCCTCGATACTGGAAATTTGAAGACATGGTACTTTCTGTCCTATTGAAAAATTTATATACTGCAGGGGAACGTCACTTCCTCGAAATCAGATTCCATATCTTAAATTATATTCAGATAGGGTCACTATCTGAATTACTTCCAACATCGTTAACTAATAGTTAACTAACACTTATCTACTAAGTAGATAATATGCTATGCTATAACCAAAAGCTTCTTTCCTGGATATTATAGAGTGTAGTTTTGTTAACATCGTCAAGTATAATAAATTTTTATTGTGAATGTTATGGAACATTACTCGATTTTACTCGAATTGAAAGATTTGCAATTTACCAAAAACACATCCTATAAACATTTTATACATCGAAAAAATTTCTTTAGTAACGTAAGTGAGTAAATGAGCCGTCAATTTTAAAGGACAAAGCACTAAATGAGTTAAATTTATTTTACTTATTACATTACTAATCTTCGAAGAGAAATGTTGTTGATTAACTTTATGCTTAATGCGGTTATTTGATGATTCAGTTAAATTATTTTGAGATCCAACCCAAAGTTTTATCCAATTTGATTCCATACTATTTTAGTTATTCTATTTGATCCCACTTCGAACACTTTTATAAAAAAGGCACTTTTATGCCTCATATATACGTAGCATATCCCGCCCCTTAAAGGGTGCGTTAATAACACATGTGTAAACGAAGTTTGAACCAAGATCCGAATTCGCGGTTGCGCATTTTGAACGTTACATTATGTGGCGGCCATCTCGAAGGAAAGCTATGGCCACTGCTTATGACCTCGATTACGAGGGGTCTGCGAGGTAGCGGTATCGGCCCTACGGGTACAGGTTGTAACATCACAAACGTCTCAAGAATATGTATTCATTGGGGTCCAGTGGCCTAACAACCGTCTACGCGGACCAGATAATTTATATTCTCTTTCTGAATCAAAGCCGATTATATCTACATACTTTGCTAAGTTCGTTCTAACAATTTTATCCGCGGGATCCTTTTTAATTCTTCTGGAGGTATCTGAATGCAATAGAGTATTTATCTTGTTCTCGAACTCTTCTCCATTAATCACCACGATGGCATTACCTCTGTTTATAGGTCTGCAGGACGGCTATATCAGTTCTCTCTCTTATACCACGTAAAGAAAAAATCTTTCTGTTCGTTTCGCTTACTGCTACTAGTTTTGATGACTATGTCTAAATAAAATGTTAAACCGACTAAAACAAATATCCAACATACAGTGTTGGATAAATGTTCATTTAATACTATTTTATCCTTACACAAGAATTCATAAATCACTCGGAATATATAGAATACCTATCGATATCTTGAAAACCAGGGGAGAACAAGGAGTGGAAGGATACTTTGTGCACGATAAACTATGGAACATTATTTTTCGTTCTAAATTTAGCTGAAGAACGCCATTCATTAGGCTAAAATTGGTCAACTTATATTGAAACTCCAAAAGATCTCGACTTAACTCAGAACGGAGAATCTCTGACTTCTCCTGTTTATCCAGAAGTCAGAGATTCTCCGCTCCAAATTTTATCGAACGATAATTATCCAAATTATGACAACAATGTAAATGCTTAAGTATTTGTTGCGTCTGCCATTTAATTATGATGTCCCAAAATACTAAAGTTTTTGATTTCACCATGATAGTAACTTTTGATAATTTCGTGTTAACATTCCTGGGCATATTTTTCAGTCTATTGAAACGAATGATAATGAGAACTGGTACAACGTACCTGCAGTTTCTGTTTTATACTTCCTATGTTAATCCATTCGCAGATGTGGGTCATACAGTTAAAGTACGAGTTCTTAACCATCTCCACAGACAACTAAAATGTGTGAATAAAAACTTTGGGAAATTTTTCATTAGTCATATTTGATCCTCAAATCCTTCTTAGACCAGTACTATTCTCATTTTTACTTACAATAACTTCTAGCATTTGAATAGTAAAAAAACTATTAATTTTTCATTATCTGTAGCTTTTTGTAAAATCTTCGGCTAATTCCAGTACCACAGACAGAAAAGATTTTTTGCTAGGAAAACAAAATACTTCAAATCCTACAAACACCAGCAAAAAATATTTGATAGTATTCATCGAGTATGGGGTGTTTTTCTTCTTCCTCATATAACATGTCCCATATAACAGGACTCAGCCCTATCTTGCTTCAACACGTCAGCTTTCGTACCACCTCTTTGGGGAGTGTCCAGGAGATCTGGTTTTTTCCTCTTTTTCCATTTACGACAATCAATGTTCTGGAATTCTCCCGTTTTCACGTTTTTCAACTTCTGGATTTTTGTTTTATTTTTCACAATTGCTTGAAGAGTTCCGCCTTTATCTACTATGTATGAATTTTAATAGTAAAACTTCACATAAAATTATGTTTAAAGGCAGAAAGGTGTTTTGAAGGAATTCAAAATATCTGTATATTGTAATCATTGTAATTTATCCAGGCTGGTCGCTTCGAATATGTTAGGTAAACAGTCTTTGTTCGCGAGTGACTCAGATTTATTGCGTAACTTATTTTAAGATTTTTTTTGTTAGGTTGCGATCGAATAATCCAGCTTATAACTAAACTGTCTTCACGTTACTTATAAGATAGACGAAAAGTAGGCAAAGGATTACGTGGTAAGATCGGCAATTTTTCGATGGCTACTCTCCGATAAATCGCAACTAACAACTGTATTTCTTGGTTATGAATCATAGGGTATTATATTTAAACGCGTATATGAGGTTACTGTTCAAATGTCAAAACTGTTAATGAGTACACTCGAAGAAAATTAAGAGAGTGATTCTATGATTTGGCATAGAAAAAACTTCTATTAATTGGTATTCAAGAATATTTGAGAAGGTAAAATATGATTTTGAATTAACGCGTTAAGTAAAGAGAAAGTAAATTAATAACAAATTTATAATAATCTCTTTTAATTATAACTAGCTGATACATTTTCCCTTCTCACGTCACAAACGTGTGTTTTAGCTAATGTGTTATTTAGTATTGAATTATGTATCAGATATAACTAGTATTTAATAAAGAATTTTATTATACCACTATAAATTTTTCTTTATTGCAGATAGAAGCAACCGACCAAGTTTCTAAATTAATCTGCAATAGTTGCAGCTCTCTGGTGATCGATCTATATAAATTTCGACGAGCTGCCGTGGCCAACGATAAATCCCTAAAGGTAAGTGCTAACAATTGAAGCTCTATGCTAGGTGAGCTTAGCTCGCTCGATTCAATTCCTGTAATTAAATTCTAGTTAGTCGTACAACATTCTCTGCAGCATACTAACAAGGTGTAATATGAATTATAAAAGGTTATTTTTAATATTCTTCGTGTTAAAAAAAATACTCCAACGCATAATTTATGTTTAGAAACGTCTCGTGCAAACGCGCTGAAGTGAAGCAGGATAGACAATCTGTATTCTAGGACGTCGGCGTCGTTCGTGATACGTTAAAGCGATGTTCCCGTCCGGTTCATACATAGATTGTTCGCTAACGGCAGTTCTCCTTTAAGAAATCTATCCACCGCCACACAACTCTCCGAGCACCCTACTCGCCTGCATGGGTCGGTATTCCGCAAGCGACGAGCTCGGGCTCAGCGCTAACCCTCTCTCCCAACCCCCCCACGCTATTCCCCCATCACCCTAGCAACGAACATTTGAAGCTCGCTGGTGCCAAGGCCTGATGCGATCCCAGGTTTTGGCCCAGGCAGGCAAGTTACTGGATCCAAGTCTGTCGTTCGTTACGAGGTCAAGGACTCTTTGGCAACAACGTTTGAACAGTTGGCAATACTGGGAAGGCACACCCTAGAATTGACTAACCATTCTGACGTTTTTTTTTGCAATTTTGTTAGTTCTGACTTAATTGAATCACAAACTATCAAAGCAAATATATATATACATACTATAAAATAAGTATAAAACAAATTCATTTATATTAATGAAACGACACTAATTACAGCGCCATCTAGCGGATTTATCTTAGTGTGGATTTCATTAAGAAAGTCAATTCCTACGTATAAAAACGCTACCAAAGTACCTCGCATTCGCTTGCTTCAGTTGGCTCACTATTGTTAGTGTATATAAACAAGGTTATTAACTACGGAGAGTGCGCGCGCACTTCTCCGCGCAACGCATAAATTGGTGCAGTGTAACACGGTCTGGGATGATACCAATCACATCCAAGACCATCTTATGTTAGTGACAAATTAAAATGTATCTAGGTGAATTTTAATATTTTGTATGCTCTTGAATAACTGTATTCATAATTTTTATTTATGAAAAATCTAAATCAAAGGAGATCGCATAATTTTTAGTAACTATTAAATGGTTTCAATTTGTAGATCAAATTATAGATCGCCGAGAAAATTTTCAATACTACGATTTTAACTTTTAAGTTACTTCTTTTATGTTACTAAAAAACTTTCGTTTGAACTTACGAATTGAAATTTTGGATAACAAATGCCTAAGACATTCCAAAATTTTGCATCACTTTATGATATAAAAATAGCTTCAAATTGAATCAACCAATATCGAAAAATGAACTCGACTACTATTTGTATGGCTTTTATTAATTGAGTATAACGGTGCTAGTGGTGGAACGGATATCTGGAAACTATCCGGTAACCGACCTATCGAGGATAGTGGATAGTCACCAAATATTAAAAACCTATTACTTAGTACTCCACCATTCGCAGGAATTAGTATCTCTGCAGATAATAATCAAGTTCAACCCCAATAGGACTTTTTTCATTTAATACAACTTTATTAATATCAGGTTTGTTATTAGCAACCTCATTGTAACAATCCCAATACGATATATAAAATCTCTTGTTGCAGTGTCATCTAGTTTTCTTCTCTTCGCTTGTAATTCATCATCACATTCATTACTAAAAGAACTGTCGCTGAAAACAATATTTGAGGTTTTGATAAAATATTCGATACTACAATTTCAAAATTCGCTATAAAATTAATTTCTAGAAGGATCCTGCTGTAAATATCACCTATTATTAATTATAGTATTCTCTTTTTAATGCAAAAAGCCGTTTTGAAAAATCACTTTTAGTTCTTGAGAAATAAATTTTTGAAATAATGGACAATTTTGTCGAATTTTGCAATTTTCGCCAATTAAATTTTAATAATTCGTATAAAATCCATTTCTCGGAATATGAGTTTGAAAGTTTCCCAAAGTGTTAATAAGGATGTCCTCTTTCCAATGAACCAATCTGTTTTGAAAAATAACTTTTAGTTTTTGAGAAAACAATATTTGAAGTTTTGATAAAATTTTTGATGCAATTTTAATCGATAACTTTCAAAATTCGCTATAAAATAAATTTCTTGAAGGATCCTTGTGGAAATATCACCAATTAAAGTATCCTCTTTTAGAGTTACTTCGTTAGTTAAATCAGCATCAAAAAGGTTCATTTTGTATTTTGGATCCAAATAACTTGACATATTTTATTAGCCTTCTTATTAATTTCATTTTTATTATTTTTAAATATCGCAATAATAATAGTGTATCACGTCAGAAATGCACCAGAAATTATAACCATAATGGCCGGATAGATATGCCGGATATCCGGCCGAAGGCGATGCCGAATATCCGGCTATTCGCAAAATCACTATCCGTTCCATCACTAAAAGGTGGTAAATCCCAAAACGTGGTTAATTAGGTGGCCCACTTAATTATAAAACTTTTTTGGATAATACTTAATTAAATTTTTTTGTCTCAATTAGTTATGAGTAAGAGCTAGAACCTAATTTATATACAATTTTAAGATACAAGAACACTAACATTGACGTGGAAGTTAGTACAAAAAAGGCGAAATTCTGTTAGAGAATACTGGCAAAAATTTCTGCAGGATAAAAACATCAAGTTGTCAGAAACTGCTAGTGATAAAGAATGTTGGCAAAAATTTATCAGTGTTGTGGAGAACACCAAAATTTACACAAAGGTTTGTGTAAAATCTCTAAAATACTGACATTGATAAAGAAAATGTTTACAGGAAGAGGAAAATAGTTGGCGCAAACAAAAATTGTTCATAGAAGTACCCCAATACTGACACAGAGATTTTTTCAAAAATGGTTGATCACTTATACTGATAAATGATAAGTGGATTATTTAAAAAAACAAAGAACCCTGAAATTTTTGTTAAGAAAATTAGGAACGTTGAGATATAAGTATCTGTAAAATGTCAAAAACACTGTCATTAACAGGAAATTCAAATACTTATTGAAAGGTAAGTTTGTACAAAAATTGCATTGTTATTCATCATCATCCTGTGGCACTACATCGCTTGGTAAGGTTTGACCTTCTGAACAATCTGCCTCCCCTCCACTCTATTAAGTACTGTCACTCACCAATTTTGAACGCGCAGCTTCTTTATGTCGTTAGCCACACCCAAGGTTTTTCTATAAGAAGTTGTCTAAGTTCCTATGCTACAATGCTTTGATTTTAGTTTGTGGGCGAGGGGCAATGGTGGGAGTGTTTCGTGACGTAAGTGGCGGCGGATTGCGCTTGCAACCTCTAGGCTATGCGGATGTTGCGTGCGTTTTGTTTAGTGGGAGTTGAAGTGTCTTCACTAGTATTAGCATAAATATACTACTTTAGTTTCCGTCAATTATTTTATGATAAGTGAATTTATATCAAAAATTAAGTTGAATTATTTTCCGTTTTCCTAACGTTATTAATTATGTAACATAATAAATATATGTTGAAAGTAATTGAATTACTTTATTTTAAAAATTTGAATTATTTCATCAGTATGATTGCGTATAAACCTAGAAAATCTCTTATACCGGGTGTTAGGTAAACATACGGCAAAAATTCAAGGAGTTATTCCTTGACCTATTCTAAGAATATTGTGTCCTATGATGATTTTTGAAAAACCCCTTTGTTTCGAAGAAACAAAATTTTCGAAAGTAACAACATAATGGCTCCCTCCAGCCTGAATACAAGCATTCAATCTTCTCGTCGAACTCTTTCAAACACACCACGGTCGTTTCTAATTGAGTTACACCCAGCAATTATCCGATTTCGCAAATTTTCAACATTCTCCACTGGAGTAGCGTAAGCTAATGACTTCAGAGATCCCCAGAAAAAATAGTCCAGGGGGTTTAAGTCTGGGGATCGAGCAGCCCATGCGTGTGGTCCACCTCGACCAATCGAGCGATTTCCGTATATTTCTGTTAAAAATTACGAGCAACAAAACTGAAATGTGGTGGTGCACCATCGCGCATCGTGCATAAACTATATTGCAATTCTTGTCGCGTGTGGTACATCTTCCAGAAACTAAGGCATCGTTTCTGCCAAAAAGTTGCGATACACCAAGCACATCAGTAAGTCTTCCTGGTAGAAATACCGGTCCAATTAGATAATTATCCACAATTCCAACCCAAACATTCAAGGATAATTGATGTTGAAAATGATCTTTGCATACCTCCATCTTCTCACCCCCTTCTCATACAAACCATACGGATTTTCACCTGACCACACATGATTATTATGAAAATTCCTTTTTGTATTGCTTGAGAAACTGGCTTCATCGGTAAAAAGAATCTGTGTCAGGAATAGAAGCATGCGAACTAATGTTTGCAATATCCATTGACATAATGCAATACGTGGAGGAAAATCAGCAGGCAATGTGGTATGCAGGCACTTTGGTTTAATGAGCCTGTTTCACGTAGACGTCGATGAATGTTTTGGAAGATTTTTCGGTTGGGGACATCGTCTAGCTTCTGATGAATTGCCATCAGCAAGTCCATACATAAAATGCATGTCAGTCGTTTAGGCGTTCGTATAAATCATAATAGAGTACTACACTAACTGTTAAAGACACGTCAAACAGCCAAACGTTACTCAATCTAAACAAATGCGATCGATGAGACATATTTAGGTACTTGATAAACTCATCGACGTACGCCGTACTTTTATTTTCATTAATAATTTCAACAAATATCTTCGAAACAAAGCGGTTTTTCAAAAATCATCATAGGACACAATATTCTTAGAATAGGCCAAGGAATAACCCCTTGAATTTTTGCCGCATGTTTACCTAACACCCTGTATAAAAACCTTGAGTATTATGATTTAATTAACTCGTTGGTGATATTATTTTTTCCAGGGGATTTGTTATTCTTCGACTTCATTATTGCTTCCTTCACTTCGTCAGCTGTTTGCGTCTTTTTCAGGTTCCACGGTGGCGAAGTCTTGTCCAGTGATATTGTTTTCATCTTCATTGATCTGGATGTTCACAGTTTCCTTGTCATGTTACATATAACAGTATAAGTCTGTTTCTGCTACTACCCACTTTCAATTTGGGTTGATATTCTTTTGATTCCCTTTCAATTCGTTGAAATAGATTTATGGTGTTTTTGTTTACGTACTCCTCTTCTATTTCTAAGAATTTCTTCTTCATGGCAGCTCTTCTCGTTTTTCTGCACAACCTTGTTGCTGTTTCTCTTTTTGAGTTATAGGCTTCTCTATTCGCTTTTATATTTCGTTGTAGCTATTTGATTCGCAGTTCGTTCTGTTCTTTCATTATTGTTGCGCACTCCTCATCGAACCAATCTTCGTTTTATTTAATAACACGCATTACCTATTACTACATTTACGGTTTCTGTTACGCTTTTTGCTAATTTTTCCCAACTTTCGTCTTTATCACTGCTATTATTATATTTATGGCTTCTATTTTGATAGAGATATCTTGTTTGTATTCTTCGTGTATTTCTTCTGGTATCTTTTAGTTTTTCGGTGTTTTATTTAATTCTTCTCTTACCTCTATTTGCTTCTATATTAGCTATTCTTTAGCGGGAGATTCTTTGGAACGTGCATCAATAATTGATGACTTTTTTCTTGCAGATATCAGGACATGATCGATTTGTGCCTGGTATTTGCCAGGTTCCTTTATGAATGTTCTTCCTATCAATTGATGTACTTTTCAGCATTGTTATTATCAGTACTATATATTGTCCACCAATTTTCGTCAAGCAGAATCAACAAAATATGTCGGTCTCTACCTTGATGGCAGATTAAACTGAAAGCATGTTAGACAGAAAGCTGAGCAGATTAGAGTCAAAAGTAGATAATAATTATCAATTTTACTACGACTAATTTATCAGTCCATAATTAAGCCTATCTGAACTTACGAGATACAATTTTACGGTTGTACTAAGCCATCCAATCAATTGATCATCCAACGTAGTCAAAACAAATTTCTTGGGCTGATTCTCAATGCTTATCGTTAAAGTTCGTTGGTGTTTTACATATTACTGTGTGTTTTGTTCATGTTAAACTTGATTTGCTCCATCAATCATCATTTGTAAAGTTTCATTAAGTCAGCATCATAAGTTCTGTTGTAAAATAAACGTTCATAAACAATATTTATTTTAAGACTCAAATAATTCTGTAGTTTTTGTACTACTGTATTGTATTATTTTCTTTGATCTTCTGCCAAAAGCATTACGCACGTTTCCACGTTCTTCCTCCATCACATTTAATAACAATTCTACCTTATATTTGCCGAGTTGATTTTATTTTTTACTTGCAATTAGATACATTTTGGAACCTTGCTTTAACTTTCTAACATTTTAGAAGTGTTTTGACACTCCATTATTTTAGAAGGGCTAATGTATTTATATTGTAATTTCAGAACTTATGCGTATTAATAATAAGGATGTGAAAAGTTTTCAAGTTAAATGTTCCATCAAGCAAGTTTTCTCCATCGCTGATTGTGAGTTGCGACAATCTATTGACGTCACACGCTTTTACCCTACCCTGATGAGGAAACGATGTTAGTTAAAAGACCTTGGGCACCAAGAACTCCAAAGGATCCATATACTTCTTTGTTTGTCAGCGAGCAGAGATATGCGTCCATAATAAACTTACAGATGCGGACTACATTTTATTTTATTTGAGATGGTGATTTAAAATTTAATTTGGTTTCTTGTATTTCCATGATATTGGTTTTCATTGGTGATTTTTAACTTTTTTTGACACTTAAAAAATTAAGTAAATCTCTAATTAAGTTCGAATTTCCTCTTCATATTAAACATTAATTTATTATTCTTTAACTATTTGAAGTAACAATTGTTAAAAGACTTTGGAAAAGAAATATAAGCTTAAAAATCATATCCTCAAGGGTTTGATGAAATTTTTTTAGCGGCATAAACTAAACAAAATCCTGCCCATTACACGCTGTGTAACCTAGCAACAGGAAGACCGTTAGAAGGATGCTACCTGCACAACTAGAAAGACGTTACGGTTTCAAATTTCTTACTTCAATACTTTCCGGCATCAACAAAATGTGTATTCTAAAAAAATCATATCAGATATATTTTATTTTTGATATTTTTTCTTACAATTTCTTTCAATACCAGAGAAGTACTTTTTGTTTGAATAATGTTAAACAAATATCGTCCAGAAAAAGAATGTATGGATTATAAAAAAATGATGTCACTGATATTTAGACAACATACAGTTTGAAAGTAATGGAGATTATGGGAAAAATAGTTGGGAATAATTTTTTACAATTTCTGCTTCTAAGCTGAGAGAGGCGAATTAAGTGCTTGGAATGCTCGCTTATCGAAAAACGAGAAAGGAATGAAAATCCTTAAGGGCATTTTTAAGATTGTTTTAACATTTCTTCCCGTGCTTTCCAAGCTTCTATGGACAGAGACTCGTTGAATTCGATGGATTTCTAAATATGTTCAGCGATTTAGTAACATTTTCCAAGAACTTTACGTAAATTCGGAGATACGTACCAACGTATTCGTTACTCTTTAACGCGTCATCATAAAATTCCTACCTCTTTCACTCTATGAGAATTCTTAAGTAAAAGAACAAGCTGTTGACGATGCAAAAGATGAGGTTTGTTTAGTCGTTAAAAAAAAGATGCGACTGGCACGGCACGATATGGTACAAAGTTAAGAAGCTGCAAGTGCCGATAAACTCTCTGTCTCTGGTTTTTCTGACACATTAAAGAAGTTAATAGAAGACTAATGAATATTGTAAATTAAAGCCTTTATTGATATCTACAATAAGGCTTAATACTTGCATGTCTAGCTATTAGCGAGAAGGTGGGAGACGGGAGAGATCGTTGGCCACGTTCATCAACGTCCAGCGCTTGCAAAAATTTGAGGCTGCTTACAAACGAAGTTGGTGAATGGCCCTTATGACGTCAGAGTCACTTTTAAAATATGCATACACGTGATGAGAACTTTATCTCATAAACACCACAATCTAGCTACGTAGTTGCTCTTCAAAATCAAGAAAAATGTTTAATGTAAATTTATTATGGTCATATAAATGGCATACAATATGGCGACGCTCTGTAATTCATTTGATATTAACTAACAGCTTTCTGCTTAGAATCTTTGCCTTAAGAGTAATACGTAGAAATCTATATTAATATTCAGGTCATATCTCTTTTCTTATTCAACGTACTTACCATACATTTAGACTCCTTTATGATTATAGTTAACTATTAACTACTTATCTACTGTATCAAAATTATACAAATTGGAGAGCTATTTCGGCCGCAAGCAACCTCGTCTTAGTTAATACGATAAATGTTTGATGTTATGTTACCAAGCTTATGCGGCCAATGAGGGCGGATATGATACATGTTATTCAACTTCAATATTGAATCGATATGATATCAAATGGAGTATTGCCTCGTTCGCAAACGAAGTCGGCTTAATAGAAATGAAGAATGCAATAAACGTTGTTTAATTTAATAAATAAATATGCAATTTATTAGTAAGGTGGTCAAATGTAAATATAAAAGCAAATATTTAATTGGGTATCTGTGTCACGGCGCTTGAGAGCGAAATTAAGCTTTTGCGTCATAGCTCAGTAATACAGATCCTATTCCTAGATAGATAGATATTGTTATCTCAGAACGCTGTTCAAGTCTCCGGAAGGTGTCAAAAAGATTACGTTGGTACTAATTTACCAAAATTACGGTTAGTTGTAACACGTCCTATCCGGCCATTTTTTTAAATCCGGCCGGATACCGGATAGTTACCAAATATCCGGCTTTGACCGGATATTAAAAATCTATTTCTAACTACTCCACCATTCACAGGAATTAGTATCTCTTTTAGGTGTTGGACACTGCAGATAATAATCAAGTTCAACCCCAATAGGACTTTTTTCCTTGAATACAACTTTATATCAGGTTTGTCATTAGCAACTTCATTGTAACAATCCCAATACGATATATAAAATCTCTTGTTGCAGTTTCGTCTAGTTTTCTTCTCTTCGCTTGTAATTCATCGTCATATTCATTACTAACAGAACTGTCGTTGTTATCACTTTCTATTATTAATTAAAGTATCCTCTTTTTAATGCAAAAAGCCGTTTTGAAAAATCACTTTTAGTTCTTGAGAAATAAATTTTTGAAATTTTTTCGAATTTTGCAATTTTTGCCTATTAAGTTTTAAAAATTCGTATAAAATCCGGTTTTTGGAATATGAGTATGAAAATTTCCCAAAGTGTTAATAAAAGTGTCCTTTTACCAATGAACCAACACGTTTTGAAAAATAACTTTTAGTTTTTGAGAAAACAATATTTGAAGTTTTGATAAAATTTTCGATGTTGCAATTTTCATCGATAACTTTCAAAATTCGCTATAAAATTCATTTCTTGAAGTATCCTTGTGGATAAATCACCAATTATTAATTAAGGTATCCTCTTTTTAATGCAAAAGCTGTTTTGAAAAATCACTTTCAGTTCTTGAGAAATAAATTTTTGAAATAAATGCAAATTTTTTCGAATTTTGCAATTTTTGCTGATTAAGTTTTAAAAATTCATATAAAATTCAGTTCTTGGAATATGAGTGTGAAAATTTCCCAAAGTGTTAATAAAAGTGTCCTTTTTCCAATGAACCAACACGTTTTGAAAAATATCTTTTAGGTTTTGAGAAAACAATATTTAAAGTTTTGGTAAAATTTTCGATGTTGCAATTTTCATCGATAACTTTCAAAATTCGCTATAAAATTCATTTCTTGAAGGATCCTTGTGGAAATATCGCCAATTCTTAATTAAAGTATTCTCTTTCTAGAGTTGCTTCGTTAGTTAAACCAACATCAAAACAGTTCATTTTGTATCTTGGATCCAAATAAGTTGACATATCTTATCAGCTTTCTTATTAATTTTATTTTTATTCAAATATCACAATAATGTGGTAATGTAGGGTATCACTTCAGAAATGCACCAGAAATTATAACCATAATGGCCGGATAGATATGCCGCATAACCGGATATCCGGTCGAAGGGGATGCCGAATATCCGGTAGCCGGCTTTTCGCAAAATCACTATGCGTTCCATCACTAGTTAAAACAATTATACATTTTATTGGATCCCTCCGAGAGAAGTTTCTATCTACTCTCTATTACAATCAAACATGCAGAGTTGCATTTAAAAAAATCATAACAACAATGTTTACGATTTTTTTCTTTCTTTCATGATGATATCTCAATTCCTTCTTGAAATACGATCTTTTAAAATTCTATATTTCAAATGTAACTATAACAACTAAACATGCAGAGTTGGGTTTAAAATCGTAACTACGACGTTTTTGAAACAATAAGAAATTGTCTATGTCGCATTAAATCTTCAACAAATTTGCTTTAAAATGTTCTTTATTTCATGCTGATATCTCAATTCATTCTTGAGATCAGATAAACATGCAGAGTTGGATTTAAAAAATCATAACAGTGTTGATTGACTCAAGGGTTTGACGAAATTTTTTTATGGCGACATAAAACGAACAATACTAAATCCTGCAAATTGCACGCTGTGCATACAGTTTGAAAATAATAGAGATTATGGAAAAAATAGTATGGCAATAATTGGTATAATTTTTGCCTCGAAGCTGTTGCAAGGCGAATTAAATGCTTGGAGTGTTCGCTCAGAGGAATGCCAATCTTTAAGGATGAAAAATGAGAGAATATCTTAATATCTTTAAAAATTTAATAATGTATTTTAATGTATCGTTTCTTTCGTTGGAAATCCTATAATTTGAACAGATATACTGATAATTTCATAATGATTTATTGAAATCTCGATTTAATGCGACTTTTTTTGAGAAAAGATACATAAATAACCGTTTATTTTCTTGAAAAGCTTATAATTCGTATTAAATTTGTTGAGAATTTCATAATAATTTATTGAAGTTCTAATTTAAGTCTCCTCAAAGACAGAGGTAAATATAACATCGCACGGTGGGATACTACTATGTGTAACTACGTTACTATGTGTAACGTCACTCAAGCAGGTAACCTGGGATTTGCTAACCGTTTAGAGTTTACTATCGGTGCCTAGGGACTTTAATTTAGAAACACACTATTTAACAAAATCAGGAGAAATCAAACCCAGTAATATTCCACCTTACTTAAATTCGGAGATACGAAACTAGCAACGTATTCGTTATTCTTTGACTGGTCATCATAATATTTCTAGCTGTTTCACTCTATAAGAATTCTTAACTAAAGCTGTTGACGATGCAAAAGATGAAATCTTTTTAAGTTGCTTAGTCGTTTAAAAAGAGAGTTGCGACTGGCACAATATTGTACAGAGTTAAGAAGCTGCAAGTGCCGATGGTTTTCCTGACACATTAAAGCAGATAATAGAAGAAGAATATGGGAAGAGGGAGAGATAGTTGGCCGCGTTCATCAACGGCCAGCGCTTGCAAAAATTTGAAGGTGCTTGCAAGCGAAGTGGTGAATGGTACTTATGACGTCAGAGTCACTTCTAAAATATGCATATATTTATCTCATAAACACCACAATCTAGCCACGTAGTTGCACTTGCCTTCAAATTCAAAAAAAAATGGTTTAATGTAAATTATTTTTAAAAAATCAGCCGTAAAAAAATAGAAGCTTACAAATGGCATAAAATATGACGACGCTCTATGATTCATTTGGTATTAACCAACAGCTTTCTGCTTAGAATCTTTGCCTTAAGATTAATAGGTACAAATCTATATTTACAGACAGGTATATATTTCTTTCCTTTCCTTTCTCTTTTCATATATTTCTTTCCTTATTTAACGTACTTACTCTACACTTAAACTCCTTTATGGTAATAGTTAACTATTAACTATTTATCTTTAACTCTTTATCTCCTGTATGGATATTATACTAATTGGAGATCTGCCTGGACCGCAAGCGACCTCGGCTTAATTAATACTATGAATGTGTGATGTTATGTTATTAAGGTCACTTGTGGCCGAGGCGCTGCAATATATGTTACTCAACTTCAAGAATGCAATATACGTTATGTAATTTAATAAATAAGTATGCAATTTATTAATAATGTGACCAAACATAAAGCAAATATTTAATTGGGTTAATACCTATGTCACGGCGTAGAGCGAAATTAAGTTTTTGTATCGTATAATCGGCAAACAAATTGCGCAACAATCACTGTTTTGCGAAAATTGTGTGGTGTTGGTTAATGCGTTGCGCAACTGGTAGCGGAAATGCAAAATTGTTTGAAATTATTTGCGCAACCAATACATTGTGTATGGGGTTTGTATGAAGTTTGTATAAAATTGTGTATAATGTATGGGTAATCTTGTTTGCACAATAACCTGTTGTGCAACGTCAGTTTGCGCAATTTGTTTGCCTCATTAACACAGAGCCTATTCCTAGATAGATAGATAATGTTATCGCAGAACGTTGTTCACGTCTCGGAAAGGTGTCGGCAAAAAAGATTACGTTGATATCGTTAAAACAGTCATAAATTTTATGGGAATCTTCCAAGAGAAGTTTTATCTGCTCTCTATTATAATCAAACATACGGAGTTGGATTTATAGAATCATAACAACGATGTTTTTATAACAAGTAATTATTTATGATACATTAAATCTTCATCAAATTTGCTTCAAAATGTTCTTTATTTCATGATGATATCTCAATTCGTACGATACGATCTTTTAAAATTTATATTTTAAAACTCTATCAATTAAACATGCAGAGTATGATTAAGGAAATCATAACAACGATCTTTATGGAATATAATAAATTATTTATGACACATTATATCTTCATAAAATTTTGCTATAAATGTTCTCTATTTTCATGTTATATCTCAATTCGGTCTTGAGATACGATCTTTTAAAATTTTAACAATCAAACATGCAGAGTTGGGTTTAAAAATCATGACAACCATGTTTATAGAAAATGAGAAATTATTTATGGCACATTAAATCTCCATCAAATTTTAACAAAATTTTAATGTTTCATATTTCACGATGATATCTCAAGTAGTTCTTGAGATACGATGTTTTAATTAATTATAGTTACAATGTTGTAGGCAAAATCTACAACCGAGATTGTTTAAACTAATCTTTAGCTTTTGCCATATCACACTTTAACTGGTCAAGTTCCCATTAAAACATAACAGTGGGATGCCATCAACAAAATAAATTTATGATTATCAGA
Organism: Onthophagus taurus; assembly: GCF_000648695.1. Taxonomy (NCBI): domain Eukaryota; kingdom Metazoa; phylum Arthropoda; class Insecta; order Coleoptera; family Scarabaeidae; genus Onthophagus; species Onthophagus taurus. The sequence goes on from NW_019286125.1 coordinate 577,972, forward strand.
TCATATTGCGATTATACTCATCGCTAATGTTACAACATTATCCAATAAGATTGAACAGGTAATTTTCCATTAGTTTTAGAGACTCTTCTTACTCTGTAGTGTCTAGTTTCTCTAGTAAGAATCTATGATCGAAATATCAAAGACTTTAAGATACAGGTATCTCAAAACTTTCAACATGATATTCACGATCAACCTTCATTGTAATGTTATGAATGCGAACACCTATTTAGGAGCTAATATTCCACTTAAATCACTTGTGGTAAACAAATAGTTCTTAAAAGTATACCTTTTTGATGAGAAATTAAACCATTTTTGTGACAAAAACACTTTTAGCGTTTTCACAAAACATATCCTAGCTAGTTTATCTTGGTGTGTTTCGTCGATAAAGTAGAGAGATGGACCCTGAGGTGATCTATCTCTCTCCAGCACATCCACAACTTCATAACCTAAGGTTAACCCTCGAGGTTTCATCCTCTCCTATTGTCAACGATTACGACATCCGTTCCGGAAAATGGATATGGCGCCGGTCGCGCCGCTTTTATCTCTTATCGTGAGTTGTTTATGTGATTTATAAATACCCGTTTATTTCTCAAATGATAAGATTGTAATTAAATTCTGTGTGCATTCAGAGTGTCGAGCTATCATCTACGTTATCATATGGAATTTGTTTGCTTATCAAGACGCTGGTCAAGCGTATGAAATGTGTCAAGTTGATATCTGAGTAGTTAACAAGTTAAATAACATAATTTAACAATATTTGCAGGGATGAGTTTACATTTTTATTTAGCATTAATTAATAATTATAAATATTTGTGACGCACATTGCAATATTCTTATCATTAAAACATAGCAAATATTTATTGATAAATTACATAAATAACTCAAGTTAAGTGATAAGATGCTAGCACGTCTGGTGCCACGTACCATCTTGCGGAATGCGTCTAGACACCCGTCCCCGCCACCCACGTCTCAGCAATGTTCACGATATTAACAAAGCTTGGGTCGTTCACCTTTGCTTACGAATTTTTGCTTGTGTTAGTAAGAGATAAAGCGCTTTGGAATCTTTCTCTCTTTACTAGATACTTTCATGGATTGCCTCTAGCCTGGAGTCATATTAATTTACCATTTAGTCAATGATTAGCACTCAATTTTGATTTGTTACATATCATGATATTGTAAAGTCTGAGTAATATTATATTAAAAAAATATCTTGAGGAAAAACTGTCAATGAAGGTGACATTCTAATTTCGCACGGTTTGCTACATGTGTCGTTGTGGAACAGGTAAACTTGTAGAAAGAGACAGAAGATACGAGTAAGAGAAGCATGACTTAGCCATCTGTTCGTGTAATCTAGCCGCCAACAAGGATCGTGTATGAAGAATCGACCTATGCATTAAATTAAGGTAGAATTATTAATATTGAATAAAACCATAGTTATGGAAATACGGCTAAAGCATTTATTATTTTTTTAAATTTCCTCGAATTTTTCGCAAGAATGGAGTTTACAATGTAACAGTAATTTCCACTCCGTTGCTATGACGACCGCCACCGTTATAGAATAACGCACTTTTCCCTCGGGGAAACTGGTCTAATGTTGTTGCCTTATGTCGGTTGAGAAAAATAATTTACAGCAAATATACAGCATACAAAACCCGTGCGACGATAGCAACAAATTTTTACCCGTAATTTCTTAGCTGATATCTTCCTTATTATTAGAGATAGCGAAGAACTGCACCACTTGAAAGCTTGAATCTTTCTCTATCTAAAATTGGGTAAACTATCTTAATCCGGGTTTTCGTCGGTCAATAGCTATCGGTTTCATGCTTAAATCACCCTTAATATCCATCCCTACACGCAGAAACGCTTAAATACTCTTCCTCTAAACAACTTTCTTATTTGATAGGGGGAAAACTCTAGAACTATATCTATCTTATCGAAAATTTCCTGATCTTCGATCACGCGCTTGCACAAATACATTTTTGGCCAAAAACTGCTAAATTCATATGTTTTAGCCGTTTTTAAACCTTGTTCGGGTCGATAACTTTCTTATATGACCAGGAGAAAACTCTAGAACTACACTCAGCGGCATAAAAAACGCATGACCTAAAATCATGACCGGTTTCAAATTGGAATAACTTTTGAACGTATTCCTCGATTTGAATAAGGTTTTTTTTATTCTGAAGGTCTACCCTTTGCCAATATTTCTGTAGGCGCCTTCCCCATTTTGGTGCTCTTTAATTTCAGTAATGGTGAATAACGCTAATGCGTGTTTTCTTCCTACACTTTGAATCGTAAGGGGCTTGTAGTCTCGTCTGTTCTGATCACTTCTGTTTTTTGTTCAAGTTTCTATTGTTGTTAACACCAAAGTTACAAGCTCTAAAAGATAACGCAGCTTGTTCGACAGCGCCATTAGAAATTAAAGCAAGTCATGAAAATGAACGAAAATATTTGAGTGACGTTATTTTCGTTACCGTCGTACACGCTGGCTAAACAAGACAACTGCCTTTAAGTCTTGTAGAAGTTGCTCAGGCAGTGGCTTTGGTGGAAGATGGACGATACAGAGTACAGTTTCTCGCGCCATTCAAAGATTTCGGCAGACTGGCACCTTCATCAGACAACTTGGGTCAGGAAGAAGACGCACCACACAACCCCGTGATGATGGATATATTGTGTTACAGAATCGACATATCATAGCAGTTGAGATAAGTAATCGTATGGAGCAAATGCGTCGGATGAACTCACTCACGCACAGTAAGAAAGAGATTTGAAGAAGCGGGGTTGAGATTACAGAGACCAGCAACTGGACCACAGTTGCTGCGAGAACATCATGTTGCTTGATTACAATTTGCACGAGATCATGTTCAGTGATCTTCGACGAGTTCTCAGACAAGTCGAGGTTCGGTTTGTACTCTCCAGACGGTCGATAGAGAGTTTGGAGAAGAGCACGAGAGCGTTATGCTCAGTGCAACTTCTCTGAAAGAGTACAATACCAGGGGGTGGTCTCTGTAATAGTTTTGGGGGAATGTGCTTCGAAGCACATACGGAGCTTTGCTTTATCAACGGCAATCTAAACGCGGATGAGTATATTGAAAAAAAATTTGCTGAACACGTGTTTCTTTCGGCTCATTTATTGGTGACATCTTCTTGTTCATGCACGCTCCCATACAGCCCGCATAGTGTCCCAATACCTGGATGATTTGGTTATCAGCAGAATGGAATGGCAAAATGGGGAAGGCACCTACAGAAATGTTGACAGAGAGTAGACCTTTCAAATAAAAAAAGAGAGCACGCAGCAATGGGGAATGTTGATAAGCATTAGTGCGGGTTGTAGGAGTGAAAAACAAAAAATCATATCTCAACGTTCTGGGCGGAACATACAAATTCACTAGAGACGTAAGCGAAGTCAAATTATAAATATTATGAATTAATTTATAGAATAGCAATACGTCACTAGCAAAAGGTCGCTGAGTCAGTCGTAGAAACCGAAAGGATTGGCACGCCGAGTCGTAGACAACATAGGTGATATGAGACTTCCGACATAAGAATCGAAGGAATCTCTTTTGGACTAGTTCTAATCTTTTCACGTACATGTCATATTTAGGATTCCAGACGACAGAACAATAATTTAAAACGCTGAATACATACGCAAAATAGAGAGTTTTTATGGAACTGATATCAGTGAAATCAGTCGCTGATCTCATGACAAATCCAATCATGCGAGAAGCCTTGTTGACCACCAACGGTCAACAATGGTGAGTCGACGTGCTCATTAAAATAAACGTTTACCATCAAAGGTCACCCCCAGATCTTTTATAGACGTGACTCTCTGCAACAATTCCTCACCAATAAAGTAACCAAAACGTATGGGATTAGCTTTTTTTGTAAATGTGATGGTAACACATTACTACATTTACTAAAATTTAGGTTAATAAAATTTGTCAGACAATATTGAGCAAGGTCGAGGAGATCGCGCTGAAGAGCAGAACAATCCTTAGGGCCAGATACACGGCAGAAAATTTTTAAATCGTCTGCATATATTAAACAGTTTGAATGTTTAAAACAATGAAAAATATTATAAATGTAAATATTGAAGAGCAAGGGGCTAAGGATGCTTCCCTGAGGAACTTTACCGAATATAGGCAGTAGAGAAATGAGCCTGTAATTTTTGACGGAACGTCTACTGTCAGATTTGAATATAGGCACTCTCTTAAAGATCTATTGTATAAAATTATTACAGGCTCACTAAGAGATTCACAGCAGTTTTTAATGAGAACAGGAGAGTTAACCGCTCCCAGAGTTCTCAAGACCTCAGCCTGCTCAAACTGTAGGGACTGGTCGAAATAGCGCGAATTTACAGGGAGAAAACCATTGCTGTCACCCGTAACCCGCGATGTGATTTATAAAAGTATATGTCGACCGCTGCTAGATAACGGACATATAGCAACACTATGCTCACCAAACTCAACCAAGACTATAATGCAGAAAGCTGAAAGAAGATGTTTACAAAAGTCAGACACCCAAACAATCCTCTCCATAATATACGTAACGAGGTTTTATACTCAAGGACTAAAATCCAACCAATTTGCGAACGACACAAGAGATTGAAGACAGAATTTATAAAGAAAACTATACTCGTCGCCCGTCACCCTGGATCAACTGTGTCAAATCCGATCGGCATAAAGGAGGACCTTTTTCACCGTACGAACTATTGAAGCGTTAAACATAATTATTATAAATGTTAAGTTATATACATTATTATTTATTGTCCACAGTAAGCGGAAAGACCCGATACCAGGTCGATAGCTTAAATAAAGATATTATTACATATATTACGGAATATGAACGAGGATTTTTTTCTGAATCTAGTACAGTAGTCAATATTAATATTCGTTACATAAGAAAATGTTCGAGAACAATTACTTTAAATTTATGACATGATAAAAATAGCAGTAGCCATGAGTAGCTATAGTAACCAATTATTTTAAACAATTTCCTAAGTGTCAAAAACTGATTTAGTAAGTAGTTGACGGAGATTCAACAAAGCGAGGTTTTGGCTGGGCAAGAAAACTCTCATGTTACTGTAAGGGGTATTGGGTCTAATTTGGACATTAGTAAATCATCGGTTCACAAAATTTTAAAACCCGCAAAATATCATTTCTTTAAAGTAAACCTCGTTCATGAGCAAAGAATCGTAGTTTTTGCAACAATGACGTAGACTTTGTCAAAAACTGTTGGTTATACGGTAGGATTAGTAGGTGCGGCGATCAGACCCCAAAAAAACAACGAAGTTACTAACAATTTTAGAGTTTGTTTTTTCTTGTTAGTAACTTCGTTGTTTTTTAGTAATTGCCTGTAGAAGAAACAATAAAGTTTCGAAATATTGCAAGTAATAATTTAGTTACTTTTTTGGTACAACAAACACAAGAAAAAACAAACTCTAAAATTGTTAGTAACTTCGTTGTTTTTTGGTAATTGCCTGTAAAAGAAACAATAAAGTTTCGAAATATTGCAAAAGATAATAGTTACTTTTTTGGTCCGATCGCCGCACCTACTAATCCTACCGTATAACCAGTGTTGTTAAATAGCTGGTATTTATTACCGGGTATTTATTTTATAGGGTACATTTCCTGGATATATACCCGGGGGTATTTACCCAAGATGGGTATTTAGAAGTATTTATAAAATTTAATTTAAATTGTGTTGATGGCAGTTTTGCAAGCACTTCAAGAATGCAGAGTCGATTATCGATATACCAAACTTATTTATAACATCTACAAGAATGCTACAATGACGGTAAAATTTCATGAAAGTACTGAAAAGAGTAGAAGTAGTAAAGTACTGATTGTGAGTAAAACAAGGCGATACAGTGTTGAACCCAAATTGTTCATCACAGTCCTAGAGAAGTGCATTTAAACAACTGGATTGGACCCAAAAAGGCATAAACATTGATGGCAAATGCCTAAATAATTTGCGCTACGCGGACGATATAGTTTTTATTTCGGATAGCCTTGGAGAGATTAAACTAATACTGAACGACTTAAAGGAGGCGTGTGCAAGAATCGGGCTAAATATCAACGAGGAGAAATCAAAATTTATGATAAATCTTTTCGCAACTCTAATATCAACATTGGGGATAATGAGATTGAGGGGTTGACAGCTATGTATATCTTGGCTCTGAGGTTCGTGTATCAAGAGATAATCAACTAAACGAACTAAATAGAAGGATCACACTCGTATGAACAGCCTACGGGAAACTTAGAGGCATCTTCAAGAAAAAAGGCCAAGAAAGGCTTTCAATCAATGCGTTTTTCCGGTTATGACATATGGCTCCGAAACTTTAACATTAACGGTAGCCACTGCCAGGAGAGTCCTAGTAACGCAAAGATAGAGCGAGAGGTCGATCTTGGGTGTAACTCTGAGGGACTACATACGAAATAAAGACCTATAAAGAAGAACTGGCGTAAATGATGTGGTTAATTGATTGTGGCATAGCTTAAGTGGAACTGGGCGGGTTATGTCGCGCGAATGAAGAATGAGCAGTGGACCAAACGGTTGCTTGAGTGGAGACCGCAAGCGAACAGACGAAGTAGACGTCAAAAAAATTACCAACAATTGGATTCAGACAACACAGAATAGAATCGAATGGAACAAAATAGGGGAGGTCTATGTCCAACAATGGACGCAGAGGGCTGCTTGATGATAATAATCATAATAACCTGATCTAATTTAAATTGACAGATACTTCTGATGATAATACGTCTTGGATTGTTGATAATTCCTCGTCTTCAACGTCCATTTCATCATCTTCCTCTTTATTTTTTTGGAATCCGATATATTTTTACTGGAACCGGGGTAAATACCCGGATTTAGAATACCCATTTTAGAAATACCTACCCGCCGGGTATTTACCCAGCGCCCATCACTGCGTATAACCCAAGGTCTATAGAAGTAATATATAAAGTTACCTAATTCCCTATGCCTCTGTAGTATCGATTATTACCCCGCAGATTGACGTCACTGGTTCGATACAGTCAGAGTAAAAGTTAGCCTATACTGTGGTACAGTCTATATAAAATATTTAAACCTCGCATCGTGTTGTGTTGTTCATAGAACCAGCTACGTCACTGACCCCACCTTGCCCCTCAGAGGAGAAGAATCGGCATTGGGTAACCTTATGTTCTATAGACCTTGCGTATAACCAACACTTTTTGCGATCAAAAACTCCACCTAACGCTTTGTCAAAAACAAAATTTTTTCCGACAAGGGAACATTGAGTGGACAAGTCATAGACAAAATTGTCGGTATTGGGTTACCTCAATCCAAATTAACCAAGAAAGTCGTACACCCAATATCCGCAAAAGATTTGAGGAAATTGGAAAAAGATATTTAAATTCTTTAAAAACTATGTCATTCCTTCCATCCCACTACTGACCCAACTCAATTCCAACGGCAGTTATTCCAACAAAATGGCGCGCCATCACACTTCAAGAAGCTACTAAATCAGTTTTTAACACTCAGGGAATTGTTTAAAATAATTGGTTACCATAGTTACTCATGGCTATTGCTGTTTTTATCATTTATATAAATTTAAAGTAATTAAAGTTTAAAGTAATATTTCTCGAAAATTTTCTTATATAACCAATATTAATATTGACTGTACTAGATTCAGAAAAAATTTTCTTTCATATTCCGTAATAAAAATGATTGCCATTTGAAAAAATATCAATAACGTCATAACTCGTTAAACCGTTTAACAAGCAAATTATTTTTTAACTCTTTAGATTTAGTTGTGGTAATGCAGCTATTTGACCTTACTGACAAGTGGTCTCTATAAAAGCCACTAACTATTAAAGGGTAAAAAATGCGGAAAAAATTTGACATCTACACCAAAAGTTGCACAAAATTGAAATCTTTAGACCCATTTTAAGGTTTTTTCCATAAACCGTTCATAATGATATTGACGCAGGTCGTCGTGACAGACCCTATCACAAATGGAACTTAACTAGAAACAGAAAAATCCACAACGTTAGTAGTTTTTGGCGCAAAACGTGTTAGTTCTAGAGTTTTCTCCTGGTCATATAAGAAATTTATCGTTTTGAACAAGGTTTAAAAATAGTTAAAACGTATGAATTTAACAGTTTTTGGCCAAAAATGCAGTAATGCAAGCGCGTGATCGCCGCGTGTTATACACCAGTAGAATTTTCGATAAGATACATATACTTCTATAGTTTTCCCCCTATCAGATAAGAAAGTTGTTTAGACGAAGAGTATTTAAGCGTTTCTGGGTGTAGGGATGTATATTAAGGGTGATTAAGCATGACGCCGATAGATATTGATCGACAAAAACACGGATTAATATAGTTTAAGCAGCGCTCTTTCTGACTGTGATAACAGTTTTTTAAAATTCGCTTTTATAACTTTTATAACAATTGCACAAGGTCTTGAAGTTTGGTAATTTTGAGCTATTTTAAGTACAGAGCGGTGTTCTTCATTTTTTATTGATCTTAAATATTATCGGCAGACGAAAACCCGGTTCTAGTTAGAGAACGATTTAAGCTTTCAAGCGGTGCATTTAGTTTTTCGCTATCTCTAATAATAAGGAAGATATCAGCTAAGAAAGTAGATAAGAAATTACGGTTAAAGTTTGTTGCTGGGAGGTTTGTTGCTATCGTCGCACGGGTGTTACGATACTTTTCCAGAAGAGTTTACCTCAACTTTACCAATTTTCTACCAATATCAATTCTGCGAGATCATTGTGGACTTACTTAATTTATCAACATAACAATAAAAGTGCTCTTAGTTATCTCCTGTAATATCAAGATGAATGGAGAAGCAACTGGAGATCGCTTTGAGACTTTTCCTTTTTGGAGGTGATTTGAACGAATGGTTAAAAAATCATAACAATGATGTTTATGGAAAATAAGAAAATTTGCTTTAAAATTTTTTTTATATCATGACGATATCTTCATTCATGTGAAGATACGATGTTTTAAAATTTATATGAAATATAAATTTATAACAATCAAATATGCAGAGTTGGATTTAAGAAATCATAACAACGATGATTATGGAATTATTTATGGTGTATTAAATCTTCATTTAATTTGCTTTAAACTGCTTTTTATTTCATAACGATATCTCAATTAGTTTTTGAGAGTTGGGTTTTAAAAATAAAAACAGCTGCTTTGTCACACTTTAAATTTACATTAAATTTGCTGCATTTTAAGCTGTGACGATATAAATTTATCCTATTTCCAAACAATCACAGTAAGTGATTATTAAGTTATAAGATATTTAATAAATAATGAAGCCTCGGCAAGACTTTAGTACTAAATTTCTAAAAATGAAATTGCACGAAACAGAACATCTGCTGGATTTACTAAATTATTTACACTGATTACTCAAGTTATTAAGTCGGCAAAGGTCGCATTCTTTATTATTTTTTTGGGTTTTAGAAGAGTTTCCACATTTTAGATTGTATTAATAGTGCGAAATGCTTGAACAGAGATTAAGGAAACAACAATGCAGAAAGCTTAAAAAAAGTTATATATTTTGAAACCTAGAGCAGAAGCAGCTAACTTTCAATCTACGCCGCCGATTAGGTAGCGAGGCTGCTGAGTCTCGCATAAGAAACTTAATTTAACACGTTAACTGTCACGTGAAGCACGTATGCTTTACACAACTACTATCCGCTGGAGCCATGTGAATCATGTATGCTTCACGGACTGTTTTACCATTTTATTTGCCTGATACAGCCGCGTTTCACTAATAATAACTTAATTAATAATAACTTAATAAGCCCTTAATATGACCTGGTGCACTAAATCCCGTGCTTAGCCCAATGAAAAGTTATTGTGTTGCAGAATACGAAGGTGCGTCTCTGCTACGTTTCTCCTCGCGCGTTTCAGTAAAACAACAAATGTAAACTGAAATATTTATTTTAGTTTCACAACACAAAATGAAAAGTAATCTATAGCTTTAGAATAACATAAGAAAGTGAAAAGAAAAATAATTCACTGCTTTAGAACACAATCAAGCATATAAAAAATAAAATGTCATAAAAAATTGAAAAGATATAGTAACGTCTCGGATTTTCTTTCCTTCAAAATCTTACATAGAAGATCCAAGGCATTAATCTCTAGTAATTATAAAACATACTTAGTCAACATGCAATCCAATTTGATTGACTGTCCTTCACACCTTTGGTCCTACGCTAAAAATAAAAAGCGCCGAGACAATAGTTTGCCGGCCCGTATGATTCACAATGACAATTATGCGCTTGGTGAACATCAAATTGCCGAGTTATTTTCTCAGTTTTTCAGCTCAGTTTTCATTGATGGTAAACTTCTACAGAATGAATAATAACTTTCACCCTTGGTTTTCAGTTGAAGATGTGCAGCGATCCCTTGCTAATAGGTGTGTCCCTGAACTAGCTAAGCCACTATATACTATCTTCTGTCGTTCACTGGCCTATTCAGTTTTCCCAGCGGAGTGGAAAAAAGCGTTTATTCTTCAAATCTACAAGTCAGGAAGTAGGAACCTTGTTTCTAATTATCGCCCTATTTCCATTCTTTCGATACTGTCAAAGGCGTAATATGAGTAAATCGTTTATGAAACTTTATATAATTTCTTCGGATCGGCTTTCTTCGTGGCCGATCTACAGAGACTAATCTGTTATCCTACACAAATTACATTCAATCTTGTTTGAATGATAATTCCCAGGTGACGTCCAGTTTTCTTTCGTGGGTAGCATCATACATTTTGGATAGATACCAAGTTGTAAAAATGAATAATTATGTATCTAACTTTACTTTAGTTACCTCTGGTGTGCCACAGGGTAGTCACTTGGGACCGATCTTATTTATAGCTTATATTAATGATATCTATGAGTGCTTCCACCATAGTGCTTTTCTGCTTTACGCTGATGATTGTAAAGTATTCTCAAAGGTTCAATAAACTTCGGAGTGTGCAAGGTTACAAACTGATCTAGACAGATTACATATATATTGCATACAAAATTTCCTTTACTTAAATTATGACAAATGCAATCAAATAGCATTTAGCAGAAAAAGATACCCAGTGAATTTCACTTATAGGCTTGGACCGGGCCCTTTGAAAGCATTGTCGGAGGTGAAGGATCTTGGCGTTGTCCTGAATTTAAAATTACTTTTCAATAACCATGTTGAGGAGTTACTCCGTAAAGCTAACAGGCACTTAGGATTCATCATTAGAATATCAAGACCTTTTACTGATCTTCATTGCATTAAAACTGTATTCATGGCTTACATTAACAGTGTTCGTGATTACGCTTCGGTTGTCTGGAACCCTGTGTATACTACGAATGTTGGCCGCATTGAGGCTTTATAGACAAGATTCGTACGATACTTCGCTCACAAATTCAGCCTATCATACTGTATGTATATACGAGCAAAATTGATGTGTTATTTCTGTTTAAAATGATCAGTGGATCGGTTGACTCGCCCGAATTTGTGGGACAAATTTCATTTGTTGTTCCGAAGTATCCCACACGAGATCAATGTTTGTTTCGACTACCCGGTTTCTCAACAAACGCGTATTATAACTCTGCGCTACCGCGAATGATGTCAACTTATAATCGTCACTGTTCAAACTATGACATTTTTAATTTATCATTTGCATCGTTTCATAAAGTCTTAATAAAGTTACAATTTGTCAATAGCAGTTCAGTTTTGATTCGACTACGACCTTGGTGTTTACTTTTAAGTTTATTATTACGTATAGTATCATATTGTTTTATTATTTAGTACTTAGTATGTAGTTGGGAATTAGTATTATTGTTTATTTATTTTTCTCGTTTTCCTTTTTAATTTAATCTCAACTGCGTATGGTTGTATAATTAATGTTATTCGAAGTTTTCTTTTGCTTTTTGTATTATAGTCTTTTGTATTATTTAGTGAATACTATTATGGTGTCTCCCTGTCTGTATCCCAAACAGTTGAAATAAAATAAATAAACAAAATATCATGCAGTAATGTTTTTCGCACTGGTCACATTTCCATTTAGAGTGTGGTGTTTTTTTTTTGACTGCGACAGCTCTTCCACTTTCTGCTGCTATTTTGCTATAGAACACACTATATCTTCGTCTGTTGGATGTACCCACATCACCTAATTGATGGTTTTTTAACTTCTCAAATTGATCCTCTTGATATTTATTGGACATATCTAAGAGTACTTCTGCAGCTCCTTAAAGTCAGTGATTGATAAATTTTTAGCCGCAGTTAGATCCTAGAAGCAGTTCAACCACGATTTTCCTGTACCACGTGACACTTAATAAGTCAATAAAAGCTTTGGATTTATTATAATCCACGACAACATCTGGCTTATCTACTTCGGAACTCCATCCAGACTTGACTGTAATCAGACGGTCAACATGCTTTGCAGAAAGGGTTATAACATCGCGTTTGTTGTGCCACTTCGTAACTACAATTCCGGTATTTGTCTGCGTCAAAACACTTACACCTTTTTTTTAGACGTTTTTGTATGATTTCTTAATTAGATGTGTGTTTCTATCCAGCAACTTATGCGCTAGATCCACACTCGTATAATAATTGTCAACATAGACTGTTCTACCGTAATCCAGAAGTGAGTCATACAATTTCATAACAACAGCAGTGGGAACATTTTCGTTGGAATTTTGTTCTTTCCCACAGTAAAGGCGGAAGTCAAAAGTGTAGCCAGCTCTCGTACACAGTTTGAGCAGTTTGACCTCGAATTTATGTCTCTTGTTCTTTATGTACTGGCGGAATATTAGTCGGCTACGAAATAATACTAAACTTTCATATCTGTTCTTTAGGAATGTAATAGCTAAATTAGTTGTCAAGGATTGAATTACTGGCCGAAGTTTATATAGTCTATCAGAAGTATCTGTATTTTCAGTATTGCAAAACTGTCAGTTTGCTAATAGCAACTCGAAACAATTTCGTGACATGACATTACTAATTTTATTTGCATATATTGTTTTTTTATACCAATAACTGGATATATGAAGCAAACGAAACAGACCAAAGCTGCAATCCAATGAACACTTTCATTTCCTGATGATTAGTGTTCTTCCATTTGGTTATCCAAGCAGAAGGGCGACGATTTTCAGCGAATTTCTGAGGAGCATAACGATTTACTTTGTTCACCATGAGTTCCATAAGATCATCCATGAACAAATTGAAAAATCAACCGAGGATTGTTCAATAATACTCTCATAAAGCTCAGCAGATACACCTGCATTTTCTCTCATATAGTAATTCCTTCAAATACCTTCCGGCCATGTTTACCTCGTCTGAAGAGTTATGTATTCGAACATGATTTACAACATTCTCAATAGTTGTTCGAATTTTTTTTGGCGCTGAGGAGGGGAAAATGCGTTACGCACTCCGGCATACTGTTGGCGCCTGAAGATGGTCTAGCTGGAAAATCGCACTTCGGCCGAGAGTGTGGGACTGCTATCGAAGCCCCAGCTACCCACTAAAACTCCCCCTCATTCCATACCCCGGAACCGCCCATCAGGGCATTTCTTCGGGGTTTCTTCTTCTTCACTTTCTCGTTCCTCTCCCTCTTCGTCCATGATTTAGAGGCATTTTGAAATACAATAAAATACATCTCTTTAATTTTAGAATAGAGTTATTTTAATTATATACATGAATGAAGTGGGTGGTTCCTCCTCACTTCTTCTTCCTTCTCTCGTCAACAGGTATCCGTTCCAGTGTGTCTTTATCCATTTACCTCGTTCACCGGGCATTATATGCATTAAAAGATACACTTTAAATTTTATGAAATAATTCATTCTGTTGTCATACCTGGTTGAGAGGAAGTCTACTCCCCTCAAAAGTCCTCTCCTTGGCTCTGCTGTGGTTAGCCCTAATTCGTTGTTTCTAACCTTTCTCTCTTAAACTCTTCTTCTTGTTTAATTTTGAAGCCAGATACAATAAATTCTTGTATTTCTTCCCAATTCTCTTTACTTTCCATCATTAATTGATTGAAGTTTTCTTTCGTCAGTCTGCGAATTTTTTGAGAGCATCTTGTTCTTTCTACTTCAAACATTGGGTAATAAAAAATTGTATGTTGTCGTCTATTAATGCTTTCCCAATGTTATATAGGTACTTCCCATATATACCGTGACCGCTCAGAGCCTGCGTCATGTAATGGTCAAATTCACCCCATTTTCTATTTAACCACATCTCGACATTTGGAATCATGATTCTAGTCCATCCATCAGAGCATTCCCACCTCAGTTGCCATTTCTTTATTAAGTTTCTCCTTGCTTCTTCTTCTCCCTGCTCTCCTTACCATTCTTATAGATGTACTCTCTTTCTTCCACTAGCAGGTCCATCGGCGGCATGCCGGCTATCACCTCTACGCTCTTTACTCCAAGTTGGCGCCGCATACATAACTGCTGAAATAACAGTGCTACCTAATAGTTTACGTTTACTTCCGACGGGCCCACCAATATTGGGCATAATTCTCCGTAATATGTTGTTCATTTTTACAGCCTTCTCCGTTATTCTTTTTATATGCGCAGTCATTTTTAGATCTTTATTTAAATAAACCTCCAGATACTTAACAAGAATCTCCATTTTAGGAGCCTTGCTTCGCCCTTGTAGGACAACCACCTCGGTTTTTGAAGCAGCCACCTTAATACCCATGTTTTGAAGCCTTCTCATCACCTTTCCTACCGCATAGCCAGCCTTGTCCTCTACTTCTTGTTTGGTTTTGCCAGTTATAATTATGGCGAGGTCATCTGCGTATGCTACCAAAACCACTCCCTTTTCCATTTCCTCTCTTAGTATTTCGTCGTAGAAGACGTTCCATAGTGTTGGCCCAAGAATTGACCCCTGAGGCACTATACTGGTTATGTCATGCATCTGACCGTTTGAGGTTATAATCGTTCGTTCTGAGAGGTATGACCGTATTATCCTTATCAGATAGTCGCTGACATTTCCTCTTTCTAGCATCGCCATTATGCCCGCCCAGGGAACAGAGTTAAAGGCGTTTTCGATATCTAACAGGATCATAGCGCATAGTTCCTGATCTTTTCTGCCACACTTTGCACTTTCTGGATAGCGTTTATCGTCGACCTGCCCGAGCGGAAGCCGAATTGGTTTTCACTAATTATTTGTCGATCTTCTATTTCTCTGTTCAGAGTCTCTCTAATCAACACTTCCATCAGCTTAGCCATTGTATTTTCAGGCATATTGGTCGATAAGTCGGATTTCCCTCTACGTCGTCCTTTGGCTTTTGAATAACACCAGTTTCACGGTCTTCCAGATCTTGGGAAATATTCCCTCTTTCAAGTAATTATTAAAAATGCTTAGGAAGGTTGTCTTATTCCCAATTACGCTCTCAATTAATATTTCCGGTGTAATGTTATCCGGTTCGGGTGCCTTCTTTCTCCGAATCTTTCCTATTGCCTCCTCCAGATCTTCCATTTTAAATAATTGGACATTTGCAATTCTCTTCTATTCCACTTAATCTAACTGTGTAGGAAACAATTTTTTGATTTGTTCTTGGTTAGTTCTGTCTGATAGTTATGAGATAAGCTTTCCCCTATATATCATCCTCATGAAGTTCTTGACATAGATCTCTCCATTTTTTCTTTGCTTTCCGCTATAAGTTTTTTGAGCTTTTTCCTTTTCTCCTTGTGTCCTTTCGCCATCTCATCCACCTCACCATCTCTTACATTTCTCTCTCTTATTCTTGTTAATCGCCTTCTAAGCTTGTTGCATTCCGATTTTTGGACCGCTATATCTCCATTCCACCAGTACAGCCCTTTATGGACTCGATTACCACTGCCTTTCTTAAACGTTTCGTTGCATAATCTCTTAATGTCCTCTGCGATTTCCTCCGCATTTGTGTTTACATCAGCTGCAAACAGGTCTTTACAGCTCTCCGAGTATCTTTCAAGAGTAGGCAGGGAAACTCTCCACCCCTCCTGCTTCGTATCCACATTCGTTTCGGGCAACATGCTAGCCATTTCGAATATAATTATGTGGTGGTCGCTAAGATTTTCTGTGCTATCTTCCACATGCCAGTTTCTTATGTTGCAAACCACGCCATCTGTTGCTGCTGTAAAGTTGTTGGCCATAAACCATTCCTCAAGTACTTTCCCTCGTTGGTTTGCTATTGGTGACCCAATCCATAACACATTTAGCGTTCAAATCACCACCCACCACTATTTTTTTCGTTTTATATTTAATTACTAATTCCATATTATACAGCAGCCACATCTCGGGTGGGCGAGAAATAACAGGAGATACAAACACAACATTCAACACATACAAAACCCCTTCCTATAAATGTATCTATCACAGTAGTATTTCTTTGTATATCTATAAAAGTATCACAGTTACTGTCACATGAAAGCGCTTTTGCGTATCTTTTATTTGGTTCACAGCCGATAACTACCACAACATCTTCCTCTTCCATATATTTTTTCATTAACTCATGTGCCTCATACACTCTATTAAAGTTAAGTTGTGCTATCTTTTGGAGACCTTCTTTAATTACCAGTTTGCATCTTTTCTTCTTTGTCTTTTGCCTTTCTTTTCGTGTTGCTTTTCTCGCCGAAGCTAGTTCTTTTTTAAACAGTTCACATTTCCCAGAACCCGCTTTGTGACCAGATTTATTACACAAGGGGCATTCTTCTTCGTTATTACACTCTTTAAATGTGTTGCCTTCCTTTTCACACTTATAGCAAACTTTAGTTCTGTCAGTTCCTTTGCAACTTCTCGTGACCTGCTGACCTGCTATCGTGTTTCTCGAGATTGGTTTTATACTATCTGAAGATGATAAACGCCCAGCTTCACTCAGTACATACTGTTTATTCTGTTTGTCTGATAAGAGTTCATCCATAAAACGCTGTAGTCTTCCCTGTTCTTTTTCGTATTCACCCATATCACTGAAATAGTCACATGTTCTTAGAAAATTTGGCTTTGTCTAGCAGCCCACGTGAATCATATTCGCTTCACACTAAGAATGGATTTATGTACAGAAAAAAAATTTAGAATTTATGTTATGGTGGCAGTTAACATGTTAAGCTACACTTAATTTACCATACTATGAAAGCTTTCATACCATATTGTGACAGCTGCTAATTCTGCCGTTCTAAGCGTATCTGAAAAATTATATTTATTTAAATTGAAGTTTAATGTAAATGCAACGTACCTTATTAATGAATACAGAGTATGAGGACTTTAACCTAAAATATTCAAATTTTGTATGCATATTGAAACGAATGTAGTAATGCTGATATGCATGAAGCATAGCTGTAATAAAAAGCATAATTAATCAAAAGATTTACACCTTCACCTGGTAATGCCTTGGCCGTAAGCGACATCGGCAAAAGTGGTGAAATGATCAATAACCTTACTTCATAAAGCCAAGGCTGCTTGTCATTATCAGTTGCAGGTGAACACTGAACTGAAACTGATCTTTGAAAACCTTAACTAACTTAAATACAGTTACTAGGGAAATATGTAAACTTTCTATGCTATGATTTATCAAAATAATTATCTTTAAATTTCTTATTTTGTATTTTTTTTTGTTTCAGAAATTAATAAATCAAGATTCTGACACAACCTCCTTCTGTAAAGAAAGTATACAAAATCTAAATGAATCTATTTATGAAAGATTAATAGAAGATAGTTTATCAAGTTCTATAATTGAAAATCCAAAACCTATTTTAATCGATGTTGCAACAGAAACTGATCCAATTGAAAATAACTGTGAAAAAGTTAGGACGTTAAAAATTAGAATACCAAAACATATTTTGACACAAACAACAGAAAGCGGGCCATCTTCTGACAATGAACTGGAGGAAGATAACAATGAGGATTCAGAGAACCAAATACGCTTAGAAAGCGATGACGATGACACTCCTATTGCAACGTTAAAGAGAAAGTATAGGTCGGTTCGAGCGCATAAAATGTTTGAATCTCGTTTCTTAAGCGAATCCGAGTCCGATTCTGAGCCAATTTCCAAAAGAAATAAATCTAATAAGTATTATATCGACGATGACTACAGTGGCAATGACACTGACAACGAAGAAGATGTACAAGAGTTTGAGGAAGAAGAAGAAGAAGAAAAAGAACAAGAAAATACCTCAGACTGGAAACGAATTCGACCACAAAGACGAAAAAATCAAACTCAAGACGAAATCGAAGCAATTCCAGATAAACTAGTAGAGAAACAGAGCGTTGATCAAAAATATAATAACGAACCTTATTCAAAATATTGTGCATTTTGTGATCGATATTTTTGGGGAAATTCACAACTTAAGGCGCATCAAAGAGTGCATTTTCGATGTGGTTTTTGTACGAAAGGATTTGAATCTCACGAAGTGTTACAAGAGCACTTGGTTAATGTTTGCTACAATAACATAATCAATCAGAAACTTTCTGTGTCTGTGGTGCGCGTAGATGACGATGTGGAATTAATACGAACTTATCAATCAGCTTTTGACAAATATTTTCAAGATATAGCTAGTGGTGTTTATAATAATCCTAGTAAGTTACTAAGTTTCGTTTCTGCATGTTGCTACAAAGTTCTGCCTTTATGTGTAATCATTTTTAAATTAATGTGTTTTTTATCATTTTGCAGAATTAATCAACAAACTATTAGTCAAACATCATTTAAGTCATAACGGAACGATTACTAAAGTTGAAAAATACGAAATCCGCAAGATTTTCATTAAATTTTCTCATATAGATAACTCCCCCGTTTACAAGAATTTATCCGTACAAACAAAGCGTTTGCAAACCGATACATCTCATCCTCAATTAAATAATATAGTTTTAGATGATGCGTACACAGACCTCAAATTGTTTGACATTCCAATTCATTTCGTTACCGATAAACTGCAGTCCGCATATGTGTCGTTTGCAAAACCAGCTAAGGATAAGAAAGTTCGCGATTTGTGGACGGCTATGAACGTAATCGACATTTTTGACAAAAATAGAAGGTTTCGTAATCACTTACCTACTAAAATATTACCTCAAAACAACTTGCAAAACAATATATTAACTTCAATGCTTCCACCAATGGTGCCACTAAACACAGGAGTGAGAAAGTCATTATATCGAGTTATGCCCGCAGATGGATTGCAACCACAAATTAGACCGAATTATCCAGTGCATAGTTTTGGTAACATGCATGATAGCGCTAGAGTAGGTCCCAACGTATTAAGACAACCATTTAGGCAACCACAAAAAGCCATTGGACCTTCTGGACCTAACCAAAATGTACCAAATCTAAAAATTAAATACATAGCGACTCATGCACCTAGTGCTCCCAAAAACAATATTCACACAACAAACACAAAAATTAATTCTGAAGAGACCGATTCCCAAAAACACACAACGAGTCCCATAATATTAAATGTTCTTCTCAATGAAAAATCGAAAAATTCGCGGAACATTAGTGAACAACAGGGAAATGAATCTGAATCAAATAATCCTAGGTGCTATATTCGAAGGACTTACAATCGTAAGCCAACCAAACCAAACCCGATTGAATCTGCCAATATTTCAAAAGCTGTTTGTGATAACTTTAAACTTCACGTTTTGAAACAAAACAAAGACCCAAATAATCAAACCGAATCAATAACGCCAGAGGCACATATGAAACAAAGCGGTCCCATACAAAATAACTTGGATATTAGTTACCCCCCAAGGCCAAACACCGCGATTCGAAACATGTTGCAAAATATTTCAAGTGAGATTAGCATTGAACCAAATTATCGGAAACAAAACCAAACGAACACAAATCAATTAAAATCTTTTAATAACGAATCAACTGATAATACACCTAAACCTACTAATAATTTGTCAAAACCAACCACAATGACTAATAAACCAAAAGCGTATCCACGACCGATTATAGTTAAAGAAGAATTGCAACCCGAAGAAGAAGAATATATCACCTCGGATCAAGCACTATCATCGAACGAAGATTTTTCTACGGGTGTTGAGGTTAAAGATGAACAGGAATTGGAGGATCACAATTACTCGCAAATGGGAGTTACGGAAGATCCCATTTATAATACTTCCAATGTATACACAAACACAGTTCAACCTAACTTATCATATTCTGAACAACATCCCTTACAATACCATAGTTTACCTCAACAATACTACAAGCCAATGAGCCAAGCAACAAACCAGCCCGCAGTAAGAAACAGGTTTCCAACGACCCAACCTTATCGTCA
This sequence comes from Onthophagus taurus, assembly GCF_000648695.1. Taxonomy (NCBI): domain Eukaryota; kingdom Metazoa; phylum Arthropoda; class Insecta; order Coleoptera; family Scarabaeidae; genus Onthophagus; species Onthophagus taurus. The sequence continues at coordinate 598,205 of NW_019286125.1, forward strand.
AGTACAATACAGAGGAAGAGCACAAATGCCTATGTATCACCCTAGATTAAATCAACCAGTTCCAAATATAATCAACCCTCCTATACCATCTAATACGTTAGTTCCGGGAAATTCTTTTACTAATAATTTTCTTCCTAACAACATGTATCATAGGCCTTATAATAACAATTACAATAATTATAATATGTACCAACCGTCGTATCAAAATCAATATTCCTCTTATAATTCGCAAACACAACCTGCGATGGATTTTAATAGTCCCTATCAACCTGAGCCAATTAGTCAAGACACCGAAAGTAAACTACATGTTAAACAACCTTGGGAAATGTTTAGGTAGTAAAAGAATGGAGGGAATTTAATATGTCTTACTGAAAAATTTACATTCGAGAATTAAAACCTACGTGAGGGATTATTAAATTCAGTCATTGAATGTGATAATTTATGTTTTCATTAGTTGTAATATTTATTTTTAGTTTTTCTTTGTATTCTATAGACTTCTTCGTATTATAAGTATTACATCTCGTAGTAATACATAATATTATACCCAAGACTTAGATTTTGTAATAAAGAGATAAGTATAAAGGAGTAATTTATATTTTATACATTTGTTCTGTACATATTTATGGGCGTTATGAATTAAAATTAAGATTAAAAACTGAGTATTTATTTATACATTAATAACCCTACCAATTTCTGTTAGATGAAGGGAATTTTAACATTTAGAAAGTCCGATTTTAGTTCGGACATTGGAAAGAAGATGGCGGTAGAGGCTCGTTTCAACTTATTTATAAATAAAACTTGTTTGCTTAATCTACATATATCTAATGTCTACTTAAATGTATTTTTTTTATTGAAATTCTGTTAAAAGAAGGTTAATAAAGAAATGAAACATTGTCTCAAGGTCTGTAGAATAATTAACTGTTTTCCATCGAGTCAATATGCTTCAACTGCTTGCACACACCATTATAATCTCTATAACTTATTAATGTTAACACAATTTTTTTTGCTTCACTTACAAATTTGGAATGATAGTTATCCAATTACCATTGGTTAATTGGCAGTGCCTCGACCGCAAGCGGCCTTGGCTTTATGAGACTGAAATGTCGATTCTTTCACTAATTAAGCCGAGGTCGCTTGCTGTCGAGGCTCAGTTATATTAACGAACGAATTTTAGCTAAACAACGATTCCCTTGTTGACATAACCGTTCTACCATTCGTATTATTAAAGAAAAGCTACAATTTCACAAAAAATCCGGTGGGCGGAACTGTGATTATCTATCTTTTTCAATTTTGCGTCGTAGATCTAAAAAAATGATAGCTACTGATTACAGAGCTTATCTGAGTTCCATTCAGGCAGATGTGTTGGGGAAACCAAAGAAGATATGGTCGTTTGTTAATAGCAAAAAGGGTTCCTTATCCGACATGCCAGCACTAGTGTCCTGCAATCTCTTGTGCTTTCTCGGATTACTTCTCGTCTGTTTTTGTAGAAGGCACAATCGACAGCTCAGTGGTTGACCATGGGTCTGGGGTTTTGCCGTGGTTTTCCGCTAACGCAATTTATAATGTTTTGTTACATCTTGACCAGTCTTCTAGACCTGGTCCGAATGGTATTCTAATTTTATTCTAAAAAGAGTTTGCTACTGAGCTGTCTACGCCACTGTTTCGTATTTTTTCGAAGTCCTTACTTGAAGATGTTTCCCCAAGTATGTTTCGTTATTTCAATATTTAAATCTGGTGATAAACAGTTGGTATCCAATTACTGTCCTATTTCTATCCTTTCAGCTATCCCCAAGGTTTTTGCAAAAATTATCCACGAATATCTTAGTTTCTCTATTTCTTACTCTATAATCAATGAATAACATGGTTTCCTGTCTGGGCGATCGGTGGAGTCTAATTTATTGTCCTCTGTAAACTTTATTCATTCTGCTTTAAACGAGGATACTCAGATTGACGCAATCTACACCGACTATTCCAAAGCCTTCGATAAAATCGATCATACTATTCTTGTACAGAAACTTTTCTCCTTTGATATTCCCGATGGTCTAGTTCATTGGATTCTGTCGTATTCATCTAACAGAAGCCAGAGGGTCAGGATTGGTAGCTTTGTATCTGGTTACAGACCTATCACATCCGGTGTACCTCAGGGCCGTCATCTTGGACCTTTACTATTTATAATGTACATAAACGATATTTCTTCTTGTTTTAAATTTGCTAAGTTTTTACTCTATGCCGACGATAATAAAATATTCACAAGGATCGGGTCTAAACTGGATTGCCTTAGACTACAGGAGGATCTTAACCGCCGAGGGAGGTTAACGAGGGAGGAGTGCTGTCGCCTCAACAAACTTTATGACAAATGCAAAAACTAAACTATGACAAATGCAAAAAGTTACATTTACTTGGCATCATATTGGATTCCAAGTTGCGATTTCATCTTCATATTCAATTTATGGCGAGGAAAGCTTTACGTAACTTGGGGTTTGTTATCAGGGTCAGTAAGCATTTCACGAATTTTTATCAGTTCGAATTCTTAATTCCCATAACCTTCAACCATGTATCTCTCTTTGACGTTTCTTTACACTCTTGTAGAGAATGTGTATTAACTAACGTATAGCGAATATTTTGTTGATCGCTTTATTATTGTATTTATTTTAGTTTATATTACAATTTTATATATTAACTTTCGTTATTATGAGGATGCTTTGTTGGGATATTCTTCCTGTATGCATCCCGAATATGTAATAAATAAATAAATAAAACTCGAAACATGTCCTTATATTGTAGCGCCTCGGTCGCAAGCGACCTTGGCTTTATCAAATAAGGCTATAGATCCTTTGACCAATCGGTCGATTGCGGCCGAGATTAATAGCTATGTTCCAACAAGTGCGAAGCGGTCCGACGCGTCGTGTACTCGTTAAAAGTGTACTCGCACATTTATGCAGATTTAAGTGCATTATTTAAAATGTGCGATTGGATTTGACGAGTCCACGACGAGTCGGGCCGGTTATTGGTATAAAGCTAATATAATATCAACCTGAAACTGGTTGTATTATAACAGCGCACAGTGGGGCGAAACGCTGTTTTGCTGGCCAAAACTCATATAAACTGATATTCATTTTTAAAGAGCTTTCCATTGATGTATCACACATGTGCCACAGGGTTGCATGGGGTAAACTACCCCTTTTTGCTTTTATTTAAAAATTACCTCATCGATTCTAACGACATTCAGCCCACTTTACCAGGTCGGTCAGTTTCTGAGGGGCGCAGACGACGGACGTTCGGAAGCAACGAGGCGGAGTTTATTTTCTACTAGGCCCGACCCTTTATAGATTAAAAAAACATCGTGTTTATTTTATTACGATTCTTTTTCTCGTCGATGTTGTTAATGAAGAAATTAAACGACTTCTTCTAAATATTATTGTTTATTAACAATTTTTCTTAATTACGAATTACAATCAATCTTTTTATTGACTTTCCAATTTATTTATTATTTTGATTTTTTATTAATAATCGTAGTCGTAGCCCACCTTTTTACTACGTTTGTTTTTTTAAGTATTTTGGTTCACAACAATAAAACATTTATATCATTTTGAAACGAAAATAACATTTATAACTTCATTTTATATTAAAATAGATATATTTGCAATACAGGGAATGTGAAAAGTTCGGTACAACATTTATAAATTATATCTTTGTTGTATTATTATGCGTTCGTTTGATATACAGGTGTCTCAGAGTAACCGTGTAAGTAATTTTATTTGAAAACACAGGTAGTTACAAAAATTAAAGAAAAAATAGCTGAATAAATGTGGTTCCTTTATGAATATTATTACTTTTCATTCGAACTTTTTTAATATTTCTGTTTAAAAAAATGGACTGCATGGTCTGCATCACCTTGTATAAGTAAATGAAATAATATGTAATACCTAATTAATAATAATATTAAATAATGATTCAAGTATACAAAATATGGCTAATAGTGTAATAAATAAAACAGCCCTGACTAGAAAAATCTTTAGGAAATTTTAATTTGCCATCGTTGAATAGATGTAAGCTCTTGAAATTCGCTGGACACTTCACCTCGACGATGGCATTTTCGTTTTTTATTGTTTCATTTGGACTTGCAACTAAGAATCCATACATCCTACGGATGAATAGAGCTCAAAAGTTTGCTGGCAAGTTATATTTACTTTCAAATTTTTTTAATGCAAGCCATTCATAGTCTTAGCCATGTTAGTGCTATTATTTCTAGCAAATTTCGAGTACAAGATTGATTTAACTTTATTTAAGCAAGACGTGTCATTTCTCATCCTACATACATCACCAAATCTCGATGCAGTTAGGCACAGATACCTTTCTTGGATCCATATCTGATTGGTACTTTAGCTTCTGGTAAGAATTTGTATTTTATTTCTGTTAATGCATCCATCTTGCAAGTTTCCAATAAATTCTTCTTTCTTTTATATTCTTCGTGTGAAATGTCACTCATAAATTATAACCGAATTGCTATCATTACCCTGATCGGCTTTCGCTACCTACCTGAATTACCCTGTATACACGAGTATTTTATTTTATTGTATACAATTATTTTATAGCAGTACCACTCCGGATGATGCATCGTAATTGATGTTGTTCGAGCGTTTAGCGTTTACAGTCTTTATTCAGTCTTTATTTACTTTTCCTGAAGCTGTAACTAAATTAATTCTTCTTTACCTGCGTTCTTCATAAACTGCTATGCCATGTCACTTGCGGTTTCTTGATATTTTTGGAATGTTTTTGTTAACATAAATAACAAACACATAACAATAATTCTTCAGCCTGTGTATATCCGGTACCGACAGATAACAGAAACAACAGCAGAGTTTATCTCAATAGACTCTTTGCTTTCTTCAGTGTAAGCTTCTTTTTTATCCCGCACATAAAACATAAAAGAAATGAGCTGCTAAGCCCTGCTTTTGACTCATTAATAAATTTAATGCGAGTTTTGTTGCAGTTGAATGAATTATTCTCCACCATCAGTATTTGGTTCTGCATCATTTGTATTATTTATCTTATGGTATCGCTTCAAATAATGTATCGTTTTAATTTTTACTGTGATGGTTTATTCTTTTTAAATAAGTCCTTTTTATGTGTGCCACAGTTTATACAATAAAATTAATAAAATTTAACTTACCTTTCGGAATGAATACATTTTTCAATTGAATCTCGGACTATAAAATATGAAATTTTAGATTTTATAAAAATTTATATCGTAAATTATTACCGTCTATTACTCCTTTTTCGAGAACATCTTCAAATGCTAAGGGGTAGTTTTTTAGATGAACATACTTACCCATTGTTTATAAAAACTTTACACAAACTAAATTAAACTAACACTATAGTACACAATAAAATAACAACTATTGACTATAAATTCAAAAATTTTGTTAAATTACACAATCATTAGTAGAAAATCACGGAAAATAAAGTTCAAAACGTACTTTTGGAAATGATTATTTTCTCTACCACATTAAAAAGTAATAGATAAAACAAGGAGCTTCGATGAAGAGAGTCGATGTCAGCGCCGCTCAGTCGGCAGGAGGCGGGACTAACGCGGTGGTAATACTTCGTGGGAATCTTGACGGAAAATATTCATTTTTACGCTACCTTATTGCAATTTTAGCAAATTACAAACTATTCCTTTATAACTAAAAATTTTGAAAAAATTTATTTGAAAAATGTTACTATTTTCAAGTATACTATCATGCAAGCTAAAAAAGAACGACCAAATTCTATAATATTGAGGAAAAAAACCCCTTTTTTTGGAAAACTTTAAAAATTTTCACCATGCGTTATGTAGAATTGTTAGAAGAAGCTATGTACAAAATTTCATCCAAATATTTTCATAAATAATGTATGTTTTTTGTAATTTGCCGAGCTGTATGGTAAAGTAGCCTCTTAAGATGTTGTCCCATTCGCCTAATAGCAACCCTGTGAAGTTCCAATAAATAATATAAACGGTATAATCATTATCCTAGAATTTTATGTATACTTTGCAGTGAAGTCATGAGTTAGTCACAATTTTTCTTCTAAAATAAGACACATGATATTTAAATATAGATTTATTGTTAAGAAAAAAAACTACACGAAATAATGCTTACACTTATAAGGGAAAGTTAATAAATATTTATTTTAGCAAATCAATGGCTTCTGAATTTAAGTCTAACTTACTTTTTTCTACAACATGTCTAATTGATGATATATAAGGATCAGAGGTGTATAGAAACGTATTGAAAACATCTTGGTTGGTGGCAATCCTTGAACATTTCCGAGCGTTATGTAACTGGTATTTTTTATAATCTTTATATTCTTATGCATCTTCTGAAATTTGTCCTATTGGTAATACAGCATATTGTATGGTGCTTTCACCGTGAATAAGTATTTTGTGTGCTGAAGCAGGCATGTAGTACCGTTTATATAGCTCTACATACAGTTCTGCTGTTTTATATGCGTATTCCCCAAACTTTTTGGCATCTATGGCTCTTCCGCTGGCTAATGTTTGAAGAATTATGGAAAACCGTTTAATTAAATCCTCATCTACTCCTGTAACATCTGCTGTGCAAGAAGGATTAGAAAAGAATCTTCTAGCAGTGTTACCATCGTTGGAGTTTCCAGTACCTTCATCTCTAAATCGATCTTGTACTTGTTTTTTCTTAGTCTCTTTTTCAATCTTATGTAAAGGATCAATAGCAGACCATTTTTTAAATGAAAGATTGTACGAGATATGAAGAACCAACTCCATAAATCTGATCCAACCGTGTAAAGTTGAGAGACCAAATTTATAAGTATCTTCCCGAGATGGTCTTGTTGTTACCTTCTCCAGATTATTCATTTCCGTTGGTTTGGCAAAGCATACCATACAAGTAGATGTAGAAGGAGTGTGTCTGTTAAGGTGCTACATACTTTTCCATCGATCATTGTAAAAAATAATTGGTAGTTTACACTAAATTGCTTAACACCTACCAATATAAGTGTTGGCGCTAACTTATCAATTTGGGATTCTATATTTGAAGTTATAAAAAAGCAAACTCTATAGATATTGGTCTACAGAATCGAGTCGAAGAAGGAGTTGGGTTATGCCATACTATTATTGTGGATCTTTTGTCTGTTATACGCAAAGGGACTAATGATGAAATTAAGAAATGAGAATCGGTTATTTGATTTGTTTCACCTGGCAGAATCTGTTTATATTGGCTTTGGCACTCATCACATTCCCACTTACACATTAATATGAGATCAGTTATCGTAAGATATTTTAACACTTCTTCTGATTGTGTTTTAAAAAGTCTCTTGGTGGTGTGGTCAAGTAAACTTTGTAATGTTATACTGGCGCTTACTGGTGTGATAGTTTTCGATGGAGGATCTGGGTAACAATCTTTCTTTGCGATCTGAACTTGGTAATAACTAGGTAATAAGTTACATCTTTGTATTGCAACGTATGATCGTAATATATTATACTGATACCTATATAGTCCTATATCTGCCATTAGAGCCAATTAATTTTCTTTACTCAATGGACTTTCGATACCTTAATTTTGGAATAATACGCGATAAACCAAATCTTCCTGTGCCGTTGATGTATTTTTTATATTTTTATTATTTCTGCTCGTAGTCCTTGCAAAAATGCATGACGTAGTTGGTCTAAACCTTCAGTCTGCAGCAAGCGAGTTGAATTTCTTCTCTTTGTCCTTTCACTGGAATCATTAAATGTTTTACACGGACGGCCTTTTTTGAGATTATTGCAGACGTAGATTGTAGATTTTCCTCTTTTAGATTCACGACGAAATCTTTATCTAACCATTCAGAAATTTACTCTAAACAACGATCTTTCATTCTATGAGATGTAGACCATTTAATTTTGACAGACGGCAGCAGACGTTGCATATTTTGAACAACACAATTGAGATCTTCTTCAGATAAATTAAAACGTACTGCGATATAAGTACGAGCAGAAAAAATGTGTTTGCCATGTTCAATAAACTCTAGGCATAATTCTTTGATTTTTATAACAAACTGAGACATTGTGCAGTATTTAGCAACTGAATAGAAGTATTACTACTAATTGCCACGGTATTTACACTCGTATTTATACGTAAACCGAAATGTTTTTATTTAACTTTTCTTTTTGCGGTGTAGCTAAACAACAATAGATGGAAAACAAGCAACGTCTATAAAATTGATAATTTTTGTAACAAACAATGTTTATACATTTATTAATAACCTACGTATTTTAGAATTCACAAAACAATACCAATTTTAGAATATAGAAGGAAATATTTCGTACACTTGTCCATTCATTAAATGTGAGGTTTAGTGCTGTTAATTCTTTTCTCTTACTGTAGTTTGTAACAGTTCTTCTTATAGTATTAACAGATTTTGGTATATTTTTGAAACCTCTTGCAATTAATGACTTTCTCAATTCAATTGAAGTATAGAACACTCTGAACTGAACGGTAAACCATCTAATGCTGTTATTCTAGATAATACTTCATCGAAACAATCATTTTTTCTCTTAAAAAAAAATCTGTAATTTGTGATGTCTTAGGTTTAGTAGTATCATTTTTAGGTGAGTTAGAATTTGTACTCATACAATTTGCCTCAGATTTTTTTCTTTTCAATAAATTAACATCATGTTGTGTTTTTAAATGTGTATGTAGTCCGCTTGTACTTCCCCCAAAAACTTTAATAATCCTTGAACATGTTTTGCACCTTGCCACCATATTTTTTTCATCATATCAATAGTAAAACCAAACCGAAGTATTATCGGCAGATTTTTTATGTTCTTTGAAATCATTATTATTCATTACGGATAAATAATAAATCGGAACATAAAGAAAATTACAATTATAAATATTTTAAACAATAAAACGTATAGTACATAGTGTAGGTAGTTACCTATTTGCGAAAAACGAACTTACCAACAGCAATTAAAAATATATCCAAATGTTTAAATATTTAAAATTCTACGAACAAATTTCACTACGACAAGATTAAATGTGAAGTTAAATGTAGGCTTTGACATTACGCACACAAAGAAAAGTTAAACCTTTCAATAAAAAATTAAAAAAATATTTATAGCTAATACCGAAAATACCGGTATTTTACCTTAGTAAATACCGGTATTACGAAATTGTAAAATAGTAAAAAATACCGGTATTTCGGTATACCGGTATTGCAATATCACTACTACTATCGATGCCCAAAGTCAAGGCCCCTCACTTTAGAGATCGATATATTCGCAACCCTCGATAAAAAAAATTGCGACAAAGTTTGTTGTAATCATTGAGCATTTCTACTTAACATATGTTAACATACATATGTTTGTTTTTCTCAAAAACTATCGTACGAAAAAAAATTCAATTTTGAACAGGTGGTAGTCTAATGTGTTCTTAATAAGGGACATACTTTATTTTTTCGATGTTCCATATAGTTTCTCGGAAAATCGTGATTTAGTTGGACGTCGTTATGTCGAAAACGGCTGGGTGGATTTCAATGCGGTTTTAACCAAAATATTGTTATCAGTTTTTCAAAGTTATGTCTCTCTAATTATATTAGACCGATTTAAGCGAATTATAAATTAAAAAGGAACATAAATAAGCCATGCAGGGAGATTGGGGTTTCGCCCAATCGGAAAAGATGGTCCTGGTGTGTGTTCCAGAGACAGCACGTCGCGCCTTACTTCTTTATATAGGTAAGATAAAGGCGCGACGTACTGTCTAGAACCAGAGCTGTTCCAAGTACAAAGGAAAAGTACTCTCAGTAACCAGTACAAGTAGCGCTATAAATTATTTTTACTCCAAGTAATAAGTAACAAGTATTTTTAAAAGTACTTGGAGTAATAAGTAATTTTACTTGAAACTAAAATTTCAAGTGTCCAGTACAAAATAATTACTCGTTTAAGTACTCCAATTATTTTAAATGTACTCTAAATAGCTTAAAACTACTTCCAGTATATAAATTACTTGCAGTAAATAAATGTAGTGGTACTATAAAACCAAAAAAGTATAAATAATATACCAACCAACCAAACTTTTTGCTTTGTTGCACCGTATTAGCACGGTGCTATCGAAGCATTTGAAACTGTGTGAAGTAAGGTAAGTAAACCACATAATTGTTCTATCGGATCTTGGAGAATTTAGAGATCTATGGGAACTGCGCTCAGCACTATGAGCTACACTAACTTGAAATAACCGACTCGTGTCGACGATGCTCCGGCCAGTCGCCAATACCTTACAAGATTAAACACGCTTTTCTGACCGCAACTATCAAAACTTATTAAATATCAATTGATAATCCGCGATGAAATCTACCCAGCCGTTTTCGACAAAACGGCGTCTTGCTATTTTCGCGATTTTCCGCGAAACTCTATAGAATATCGATAAAACAAAATATGCCCTTCATTAAGAACACATCAGCCTGCCACCTGTTCAAAATTGAAATTTTTTCGTCAGATAGTTTGTGAAAAAAAAAATCGCAAAGTGGGTAAAGTAGCCGGCACCGTAAAAAATCAGGGACTTTTTTAATTTAACTCGCGATAAAAAGAAAACCGCGGGTCCTAAAATTTTCAGTAATTATAAACTTTTCCGCAACTTTTTTTATCGAGCGGTTGCGAAGATATCGATCTCTAAAGTTAGGAGTCTTGACGTTTGGCACGGATAGTAGTTTCGCCTATAATGGCATCCTCAGAGACTATGTCTAATGATAATTGAACATAGAGCTCGAGTTCATCTTCATGTTTCATAAAACCCAGTTCGCCATTTTTATTTAAATTTAATACATATACTGGTAAAATGAATAATTTTGCCTATCTTATAGATCAGCGTTCCGCAAAATAACATCTTAATGTGACCCATAAGAAGTTAAATCTATTATTAAATAAGTATTATATGATGATAATAGATATTTATGCGACCCATTTCTTAACCCTTCGCGACCTAATGATTGCGATTCGCTGTTATAGATCTTTTGACTAATTAAGCCGAGGTAGCTTGCGGCCGAGACTCAGTGATTAATATCATATCTACTTGGAACTGGTTATCATATTGCACTTTATCAAGTAACGCTATAGATCAGTGGTTCCTAAACTTATTTAGCCTACCACCCCCTTTCCAGAAAAAATATTACTCAGCTCGCCCTCTGGAAAAATTAATCTTGTTTAAATTTTCGTTTTTATTAAAATTAACCTTTTATCGTAAAATGTAGTAAAGAAAGATGTAAATTAGAAACTTTGAAGTATGAAATTATGAAACTATTGAACTCACAATCAGAATAGAAAGGGAATACAAAAGTTAAAACATTCGAAATCATCTTAATGAAGAGGATGAACCTGGTATGCAGCTACCAATTTAGTAATCCTAGACTCTATTTTCGTTAGCAGTAATCTTAAATCACCGCGATTGACTGTTTGCAATCGTTTTTTTTGTTGTTAATAAATTGGTTACCGCACTGAATCCACGTTACACTAATATGATGAAGGAAATGCAATTAAGAACTTTTGAATTACAGGGCATATTTCAGGATAAGCCGTAGGGATCTCCTTTTACAGCCAGAATTGTTGATAGCCGCTTTTGAATTTAAATTTGTAGTTACTTCCATCAGTTGTTCTTGTACTGTGAAGATTCTTCTGTGTTTGCACTTGAAAAAGGATCGAAAATCCTATCAGGTATGTTCATTTTCAAAATAGCATCAAATCGTTGATTAAAATCTGAATCGAGAGCATCAAAGGATAAAACAGTTCCACAGTTGTCAATGAAGATCACTGATGTTGCTGGCGAAATGCTACACTGGTGTAACACCAATGGTTTGATATTGAACTGTGGTAAAACGCAGCTAACGCAGTTCACCTCAAAATACAATAAACCTGATTTCAGCGTGCTGGGTAAAGTCGACGGAACATCGGTTAAATCTGCAGACAATGTGAAATTTCTTGGTATCCAGTTTGATGCACACTTTTCCTGGGATGAGCAGACACGAGTTCTTTCAAAGAAGCTGTTCTCACTCTCGTTTTTGTTTTTGAAACTTCGGAAGGTACTTGATACCGAAATTGTCAAAACTATTTATTACGGTTTGGTTTATTCCCATCTAAATTATGGCATTGTGTGTTGGGGCAATTCTTCGACTTCACAACAGGTGTTTGTGGCCCAGAAGAAAGTCATTAGGTCGATGTTTGATTTGTTTTATAATGAATCATGTAAGGAATCATTTCGAAAGAATCGCTTATTAACCATGCCTTGTGTTTATATTCTGCAATCACTCTTATATGTAAAGAAACACCTTACGGAGTTTGCTAGGAGTGGTGATATAAATACTCAATACCCCACTAGGCAGGCTGGAAATCTGTACATACCCAAATGCCGATTGTCTCTCACCCAAAATAGCCCTCAACATATGATGATTCGCTTCATGTGATTTCAACCGTTTCAAGTATAAATTGAAAATCTTCCTTACATCCAAATGCTTTTACTCAGTGGGGGAATATTTACTAAACACGGAATGGGACCACGACGATGACAGAGAATTATTAATTGCAGTAATTTGTTTTGTTTCCTTTTGTGATTTTTTTTTTGTATTTTCGCTGTGCATGTTCGCTGTGAGATGACGAAAGTTCTTATTGTACTGACTATCGTCTGTAATCATTAGCGTAACGACAATTTCTGATGCTGTACAGCCTATGGAAATAAAGATATTATTATTATTATTATTATTATATCCAAGTGCTCGCAATAAGAGAGTATGTCTTCATCTTTTTTTCTGCTTCTGACAAATTTGGGAACTTCGTTCGAAATTTCGTTAGTACAAAAGAAGTTTTGTCACAAATGCAGAAATAACCGATTTTGTTTTTATTAAATTCAATTCATCACCTTGAAGCTGAAGATTGGTTTCATTAAATTTTTGAAACAAGTCGGTCAGCTAAACGATGTCACTTTCAGATCTTTGACAACCAACGAACTTCTGTATGGAGCAGCAAATGATTAAATTCTTCATAGTTTTCAATACAACGCTGTTTAAATAATCTGTCATTCAATGATTTGCTTCTTATTGTGTTGATAACTTTAATTACATATTGTAATGAATTATGTAGGCGTTTACTTAAATTTTGCCAACTAGATGCCGACGATGGATGATACAGTGTACTGTGAATACATTCGGTACCTCCTTTTTTAAATATGCATGAAAACCCCTGTAGCCCCCTACCACCGCTGCAACACCATCTGTGGCTACTGGTAAGATATTACTCAGAGGTATTTCTTTTTCTTTAAAAAACTTATCCAATACATGAAATATGTGCTCTGGCCTTGCGATCGTGTTTTGGAACGGCAATTCAGTGGCAACACATGAACAGTAGGGACAATGCAAGTAAGGGAGTATGCGGAAACCGAGCCAACGTCCAGTACGTTGTTCAAAGATAAATTAAGTGTTATGAGCGGAATACATAAGTCAATTTTTCTAAATCTTCTCTTCTTTCATTTATACTTTCACCGCTCTTTGGATCCTTAGACTAATTAAGCTAAAGTCGCCGCTAAGTGATTAAGATTATATCTACCTGAAACATCATAGACAATCACTTTGTTCAAAGGTCATTATGGACCTTTTAGTACCACAAAAAGTAGGTCCACTTTGGTGTAATTTTTTGCTTTTCTATATGATACTTCTCCGAAATTAATTATTTGAGAAGCACATGGTTCAGGTAAAATGACCTGATCAATTGGCTTCCATTGGTTCTTGATTTTTTGATCGTTTTTGTTTCTATAACTCTCAAATTTGTGTCACCGTGACGTTTGAAGTTTCGTTATTAAGAAAGTAAGTTTACAAGAAAAATATCGAAGACTGTGATATTTTTTTATAACGTAGAAACTTAAGCTGATTCTGAAACTCTTTTCAGTTTTTCGCCATCACATTCAGTTTTCGAGATATCCTCAAAAATATGGAAAATCGTAAATTAAAAAACATAACGATTCATGTTCAGTATATTTTTTATTTTGCATAGTGTGCTTCTGTAGCTATATGGACATGAAAGTGGAGATCCAGACGAACATTTTGAGGTATTGATGATATTAATCGGATCCTCCGTTATTTTGATACAGCCAAAAGAACTCAACAAAATTAGATTTTTTCGTAGCTTCGCCACGAGTTTTTTAACAAGTGAGTGCTTTAAGTCTTATGAAACGTATTTATATGCAATTCTTTGTAACACTTGAAAATAGAAATTTGAATTGACAATTAGGAATTGTTAAAACACAAAATGTGTTCACATGAAATAAATGTTTCATGTATACCTCCCGAAATAAGAGAAATTGCTCATAGTTCTATTACAACACTTCTTCCAGAGAAGTCCCACGAAAGGTACGAACAACAGTACACTAAATTTAAGGCGTGGTGCGAAGAGAAGAAGATTAAAGAAATATCACCAATGTCACCAACTTGAACTGGTTCCATAAAATGTTACAGCACCCGTTTGAGTACTTTGCTTCCATTACCGTCGCAAGCAATTTTTTTTAATAAAGAGGTGTTTTAACTCTTCCAGGCACTAAGTATAAACATTAAATTCACTGAAATCAATATTATTTTACCTATTTTAAATGTTAAACATAAAGCATATCAAGTAATTAAAATTTATTGGCAGTCGCTGCTGGATGACATTTCTCCACTTTCACTTTTACTCTTATAAGTTTTTTATACTTTCACTGGATTGTATTAATTGGTCAGGAGAATTTGGTTTTGGCAGAGTTTCACTATGCGCACTCGGGTTTTTGGCTCTTACAAACGGTACTAAACTTTTCTTTGTCTTTTTATTTAACCTGTCTAAGTTTATATTACAGGTGTATATTACTGAATTTTCTGGAACTTACATGGAATTCAATTTTATGTTTAAAACACTGTGATTCTCAACTTATACGCATAAACGTGGGAATTTACTCCTCATGATGAATAATGACTAATAGGCGAAAAAATTTGTAGTAAAATATTCTCTGTTTCATAGATATCCGTGATATTTACTTTCAAATTAAGAATACATGCAATATTTTAAAATAACATCACAGCAAGCTCCCCGAATCCACGATCGCCCACTAGCGCGGCCTAAACCAGGTTGTTGGCGGATTGTCTGGACCGCAGCATGTATCTGATTTTGCAAAATTTGGTCAGTATTAAATTCCGTGGCTCACACTATGCTTTTTAAGTGACCCGAAAATTAAAAATCAAGAGGATTGAGGCTGGGCGATCACTGTGGATTGGACCATCTCGACCTATCTATCTTCCAGGAAACATATTATCTAGATGTTGCCGAGTATATCGGATATCTAGGAAACTAAAAAACTTACTATAATTTTTTTCATCTATTAGTCATTATTTGTCCAGAGGAATAAATCCCTCAGTTGTGCGTATAGGTTGAGAATCATCCTGTATAGTACTTGTGGTCTTCCGTTGTACCCGTCATTTTGATGACTTCCAACCGGGAAACCTTTTAAGAAGTAAAGCCAGCATTTATAAAATAGGAGCTGTATACTACACTATTGCATCATTTATTAATAGACTTGATAATTTATTTTTGGCTTCAATTTTCTATAGCGACGATAGAATTTTATGTGGAAATGAGCGCACATTTGCATCTCTACTGCATAAAATAATGATCTTAGAAAGTGATGGTCTTGGCATTAATATTAAAGAAGAAACAAGAACAGTGTATTTCATACTTGTGTCGCTTCTAGATGACAACTTAGGTTTACATTCTATATTGGGTTTATGTGAAAGTTTCTCTGCAACAAATTACTGCAGATTTTGTACTGTACCTAAACATGTCACCGAAAACCAAACACATGAGAATGTAGATCGTACACGGTAAAAAATAAATAACTCTATTTTAAATCTGACATGTTTCCAGGAGGTCCATTCATTTTTCGAGTAAATATTTCAATCGGTTGTTAGAGCAAATTTTAGAGATTAAATGAATCTATGGTAAAATGAATTATTAACTCTACGATGAGTGAACACAGATTACATATTAAATCTCGGTAGAGTTGAAATTATAATCTATACAGATTTTATAATGCCCTCGAAATTAGTGTTTGGTATATTCTTAATAGAATGCTACAATCTACGTAGATTTAGCAATATACTCAAAATTAGATTTAGGTATATTCTAAATAGAGTTATAAGAAAATAGACAGTGTTCACAAAATAGGTTTATTATTGTAAAAACTGAACAATCGAATAAATAATTGCAGTTATGCTCTCTTAAGATATACTAAGTCGCCATATTTAAGTAAGCATACTGAAATTATAAAACAAAATCATATGCAGGTGTCATTTTTAATGCAAAACACTTAAACTACTAACACAAAAACTTAAATTAAAATACAAATCCATATTTTAATACCAGATAAACATCAGCCTCTAATTGCGTTTGCGGTAAATATTATTATACATCAGAAGATTTAAATCTATAATATTTAAGTCTTCTTCAATAGGAAATTGCACTTTGAATGCATTTAAGATATCCACATACCATTGAGTACAAACTGAACAACACGCCTTGTTTTCACATCAACACGTGTTCAAGCAAGAAAGGTTGTGAACTTGTTAGGGCTTTTCTCGATTTAGAGTAACTTTCAACACTGTTAACAGTTAAATTTTAACTCTAGCATGTTTAACGTAAATCTACAACAGGAATCTTTAATCTATTAGAGTATACTGAAAAAATTATCCCTAATACAGTTTATCCATAAGTAGAGTAAATAATAGAATAAAATTTACTCTAAAAAAAACACTATATTTTTAATCTGTACTCTAAAATTTTAAACCGGGATTATTTTTTACCGTGTATAAGGCTAGAACAAGATTGTAACGTGCATTTACAACAAAAATTAGGTGTAAAAGAAAAATGCATTGGCATCAATTGAACAATTTTCATGTTTATAATAATTTGTATAGTAATATAATGCATATATAATGCACTGATACTAACTAAATTTCTTGAAGATAAATATTTTTCACTTGATCTATTAAATTCACGTGTGCAATATTTTTCCTATGAACGATACGAAACAGATTCCTCCACATATAAGGATATCAAATATAGGATATAAATAAAGGTTATTAAATATTTTCAGCGGCTGAAATGTTATGTTTTGTAAGAAATTGTAAATTTATTGCCCGTGATTTAATTCCAGAAAGCTACGTTGAAAGAAAAATGTACCGTATTCTTTGGCAGTGAGAGCACAACTTAAATGTTGCTATAGATTTATGTGTCAACAGGGGTTAAATGGTGTTGTAGAACATGGAAAAGTATATGATATAGATTTTACTACTATTAATTCTTTAGTCAACTTTGATATTGAACTTAAAAATTATGTTTACACCTCCTGGTACAAAATAAATGGTTTCTATTATGATTATAATAGTATTATTTTGTATGAAAACAAATTGATTTGCCAGAATTATGCAAAGTTGATAAAATTCTAGTAAGTAAACTCGATTCATCCGTTTTACTTTTATTTCAAAAATTACGTACTGATAATTACAGCAATCATTATAAGGCGAACATTGTTCACTTACAACATTCATATCATATTGTTAAACTATTACATATTATTAGAAATCCACTTACTGTGGCTCAAATTTTAAAAGACAAGAAAATGTATGTATGTATCAGATGTATCTACAAAGTAATTCAAAAGTAGTGTTCCAAACGAAAACCTCTTGTGGAAAAGTCATTTTAAAGCGAATTGAAAGAATACATTTTTTTCTCATCCACCTTTATTTTCGAGATATTCGCTCCTAACATATACGAAATAAAGTTCCGACAAGCGGAAAAATCGTTCAAAAAGCCAAATCGAATGGTTGTCATAGTTTCATTTGTATTACGATGTATTTTTACCAAATTTTAGGTTTGTAATAATAGAGTTTTTGAGAGCGAATAAAGTGTAAACACTTTATTCGCTCTCAAAAACGGAGGTCGAACGGAAAAAATGTATTTTTTCGTTTTGCTTTAAAATCATTTTCTACATGGGCTTTTCGTTTGGGACACTACTTTTGAATGACTTGTATTTAGTTTTTTAATCAGAATGAATAATTTATTTTATCTACAACTATTGAATTATCTATTCGTTATACATTTGATTTTTGACGGGTAATGACACGCATTACTCATGACTGACTAAGTGTTGAATAATGAAGCCATTATTCCACAGTTCTGACACGGCCTACTAATCAAAAAATAAAATATTTACAGAAATGACAGCTTGCTTATATTGAGGTTATGTCTGAAATGTCTATCAAGTTTATTTTTTTTCCCTTTTTTGATTTTTTTTTTCAAAATTGAATAGTTGTAGATAAAGTATAGTATTCAACTTGCGTATAATGGATGTTACCCACTCAGATTACAACACTCGCTCGCTTCGCTCGCTCGTGTTGCAACTTCACCTTCGTGGGTAACAGCCGCCATTATACGCTTGTTGAATAATATACTATTATCTACGACTGCTTGGATAAGTCATCATTACCACACTCATTTGAGGTGATTTGTTACGTAATGAAGTTCATTACCGCACTGGTTTCATTACGTAACGCATTTTTAGCCCAATCAGAACAGACTTAATTTATTGAAACGAGCAACAATACAAAAGAAAAAATGCTACCTATTTAAAGAGAAACAATACTATTTATTATAAACATTAATTGTCATGTGTTTACATTTCAAAACACTTATTCCAGATGAGTAAACGTGTTATTAAAACTGACATTAATTCAAAATTGTCAACAATCATTTCAAAATATTTTTATAAATGTCAAAATAGACTTTTTTAAAGAAATTGATTTTTAAGTAATTTTTAGCAGTCGTAGATAAAATGTTGTATATCATACGTGGGCTAGAACATAATTACAGTACTCGTGTGACTACACGACTCGGTCTTAGACCTCGTCGTGCAATTCTTCACACTCGTACAGTAATTATATTGCTAGCCCACTTGTAATATAAATAACTATTATCCACAATCACCTTATAATTGAAGTTTCATCCACACTTATGAACCGTATAAAGTACCACTTTATCCACTAGTGGAATAATGAAAAATACAATCTTAAATCAATCACATCCTATTTATTATTTATATTAACATTAACATTTATGTTAATAGATATTTCATTCTTTGATTTTTATTGTTATTATAATAGTTTTTCTTTCCATTCATTAAACTCGGAAAATACTTTTTCGTAATGTTCCCTGGACTTTGCAGGCAATAATTGGACAGTTGCTTCTTCAGCTTCCTCAAGAATTATCTTGGCAACATAACCACTTTCTTCCATTTTTCACCAACTTTACCTTTACAACCTTTACAACTTTCACACTATTACAAATATGTTACAAATGGAGTCGATAAACAATCGAAAATAAATAGCAACAATTCAACACCTCCCCATGTTTTTTTAGTTAATTGCAATGATTTTTGAGGTGACAGCCGCTGTCAGAGTGAAATGTCAAATCATTTTTTGATAACATCAGATGAAATTTTGACGATTCTGATTCTAAATAAGTGTGATTGTGGATAAAACGTTGTATTGCGTGCGTGTTTTAGATGCATTTTATTCACTTAAGAAAAACATTTTTTGAATTAGCCCGCAACAATGGCTTTCCTAAAAATATCATTTGTAGGTTGTTTTCTAAAGCTCAAAAACAAAAGGATCCATTGTTTATTAGAGAAGTGCAGCAAAATAAATATAGGCACATAACATTTAATGACATCACTTTAAAGGCACAACATATTTTTTCTGAATATGAAATTCATTAGCATTTTCAAATAGCAACACCATTTTAAGACTTCTGTCAAATTATCATCAAAAACGATAAAGATTATAATGAAAGAAAGCGATGTGTATAGCATTGGATGTGAAAATTGGAACTCACTGTACATAGGACAGACAGGTCGAAGGCTGGAAACTCGGGTCAGGCAACATAAGACAAGGAGCAATTCAAATGTTTTTAAACATAATATGGAAACAGGACATAATATCAACTATAAAGAAACAAAATTACTTCATAAATGTGAGAAGAGTTTTAAAATGGATCTTCTCGAAATCCTGGAAATTATGAAACATAAAAAAGACAATAACATTAATTTTCTTAATGATCAGCTCGAATTGTTTAAAAAACCTATTTTTACTTTTTTAAAAGATTTTACGTTGAAACCCTAGTTTTTATTTGTGTGTCTTGTTTTGATCTTGTCTTTTAAGTTTTTTTAGTTTGAAAACGCGTTCCAGAAGAGTGCATGTTTTATTGTTTGAAGTGACATAGTTTTTAACGTGTTTTGGTATCTTAAATAGAGTATTGATGTTTCGAAAACTTTTATAGTAAAATTTTGACTGTGAGTATTTAGAAAATTAGTTCAATAGATTATAAATACATTATTTGTGGTCATTTTAATATGTTTGTAACAATTTTGTTTATAATCGTTATTTGATTTGTTTGTAGTTCGACTGAAGATGAGGTTTGTACCTCGAAAGAAATCTTAAAACTATCTTAAATCAGAGGCGGCGCTACCGGGGGGTGCAAGGGGTGTACTGCACCCGGGCGCCACCTAAAAGGGGGCGCCGGCGCTTTTTTAATGTTTTCTCCATCAATATCTTATTATTCTTTTGCAGTATTTAGACCTGTCAGCAGTAGCTAGTCTTCAGAAAGCAGTATTTAGTCTTCTAGAAGTAGTATCTAGTCTTCTGCCAAAGTTATGTATGTTTTCTCCAAAATATTTTATCTTTCTTTTGCAGTATTTAGACCTGTTAGCAGTAGCTAGTCTTCAGAAAGAAATATTTACTCTCCACAAAGCAATTTTA